>JASGCC010000003.1:4368114-4813877 GCA_030067915.1 Hydractinia echinata | reverse complement strand
AGAGAGAGATAATTAAGATTACTTGTAAAATTTAACAGACCTATGGGTTAAATACTTTTCTCGTGTCAATAAAATTAATAAAAACGAGGGATGAGCGTAGAGGGAAGATTGGGAACGATTATTAGGTACTCTAGAGCATATACAAAGTAATTTATTACAAATTCTCCTTCTTATATAATTTCAACTAACAAAAATTAAATTGAAAATATCCGACGTTTTTATATTTATTTTTATTCTCATCTTTTACGGATATTGGTCGATAATTCACTTAACAATCCAAAAAAACAACAACAGTAAAAGTACAAAATATTAGTCACTGAGCCAAAACTTGATACTTTTTGAAGGAATTTTCAGTTTTACCTAAAATTTACCTTAATTCAAAGCGCATGTATGCTAGACACCTAAAAAGAAATAGGTGAATAAACTCAATCAAGTTTTAGTGTCATTAAGATTGTATCTTTAAGATTTTTTTGTCTTTAAGCGCCTTGGTTGAAAAGTTAAAATACTACGTACCTTCGTATCATGTTTTCGTTTTTGTTTTAACCAAAATATTTCTTGAATATATCTCTTATTAATCTTCCTTTTTTAATGTCATAAATAATGATGTCCTGTAGTTATTGTTTAAAAACTAGCTTTAATTCATTCTTTTAAAAAATATATTCCATTCATATGCCGTGACATCGGATAAGCATTTTCCAAAAAAACTTATTGAAGCTTCGGTTTAAATAAAAACAGTGGACACAGCCCGTTGTTACCATGCTAAAAATCAAACAGCAGTATATTTTTACTTTGTACAACAAGTTTTCATGACAGTAGGATAAAAAGTTCTTTCCAAACTATAAACAAAAATTGCAAAATAATAGCAATTAATTAGGCTAGCTTGGTACCTAGTTAAAGCTGGACTTTTGAATTGAATTGGTGTAAAGATCAGGTCAAGTAACAGAAACAGAGGTTATTGGGACATTATTTGTATATATTTGGGGAAATTAATTAAGATATAATGGATATATTTGATTGCATGAGAACGGTTTGTTGTTGATGTTGGAAAACGTTCCCGATATATATTTAAAGAATTTCCGTTTCTGTAACTTCAGTGGCACTGGTGTATGCTCAGCCGCAGGGTTAAAAAAGTTGATTTCCTGACGTGCCTACAATATAGCTACAAGCCGTCACAAAAATATGGCTCTCCATTCCCCCTCAATGTTAAAAACTGCCCTTTGTGCCTGAGCAACGTAAACCTTTATATAAACATTGATCATGAGTGAGGACGGAACGTATTATCTGAAAAATATGTAGCTAGCTTTGTTCTTTTGCTACCTTTGCTAAACTTTTTGGTTCTTGGTTTTTGGTATAAAATTGCCGGAGACAACAAATTTTGTGGACGATTCCTACAGAATAGAATTATCTCACTGACTGTGTAGCATATGTATAGCTAGCTACCCAGCTATAGCTAGTAGAAAATCTGTCCAAAAGAATTTTTCAATGCTAGCTATGTAGCAGATTTTATGCTAGCTAAGGTAGCTAATTTTATGCGAAATAAATAAGTTTTATGCTAGCTTTTATGTTGTATGTTTGCTCTATTTTATGCCATCTGGCTAAAAGTCTTAAAAAAAATCACACTTTTCTGCACTTTGCAACATCATAAACCACCTCACATCTAATATAATAATACGCTAAGTGTGTCTGTCTGTGACAGGCTAAGTGGATGTCTTCATTTTCCTTTGATGTTGCCGAAAATATTACATGTTTTTTTTAGAGAATAACCAAAATTCTAACAAGGCTGGTCATTCATTTTAATTTTCTATTGCTTTAAACAAAATACATATTGTTTTTAGCCTATAATCCCAGCCTTATATTCTTAAAATGCATATTCTTATAAAAGAAAATAAGCGTTTGTGTCTTTTTTGCCGAGAAAAGCCGCGATATTTTGTTTGTTTATATTTTAAATCATGTGATCAAAATAAAACAATTTTATTTGCTGAACAAAATCACGTGATGAAAATAAAGTAATTCTATTTGTCCGAAAATCCAAGTTTCCCTTGACGACCAAATCAGCCGAAAGTTTTTGGAATTTCATGAAGGCGAACGAAGGAAGTAGGTTGCTTGCTCTATACATTTGCAAATATAAAAGAAAAACATTATTTATATGTTGTAACGCGTTCTTTATTTTAGTTTAAGCGTTAAAGAAATTTAAAAATGACAGTTTTAAAGACTAAAAGTTTAAAGTTGAAGGTGCAGGCAGAAAGACGTGCAAGGCTCTAGCTATATATACATTTTAACAGCAGTTTTTAGTAAGTAAACTATTTTTTACTACAGTTAGATTTCCTATAATTTTGCAATATAGCTAGCCAGCTAACCAGTTTTAATTACATTTCCTATAATTTTCCAATGTATATAGCTAGCTATAGGCTAACCAGTTTATAATTTTTTTGTCTTTTTGTGAAGGATAAAAGACGAAACGAGCGAGGTTTTAGTAAGGACAGTGTAGAAGTAGTAAGGTTAGTAAGAACCTATTTTAAATTTACTTTAGGCTTTTAATTTTATTATGGATAATTATATTTTTAACAAAAAACTGGTTCAAGATTAGATGAGGAAAAAGGAGTCGAATTTCATTATCAAGAAAACAATAGGACTTACTTAATTGAATAAGCAAGTCAAACCCCTATAAACAAAATGTTCTTGCTTAATGCTTGGGTTTTTTGGATAATACACAGTTTGGTTAATTCTTCTTTTCTTACAGAGCTCTTAAGAATTTAAAAAAGGAGGTAAACTTTTTTTGATGAAAAATTGAAAAAGGAAATTTATACAATTCCTTGACATAAGCTGTTGAGCTACGATACGTAGTATTTCTGAGTGGGATTGCTGCCAATAACATACCAAATTTTCAGGATAAGTGAATATTTATTTCTTAAGAACATGAGAAATATAATGCCCATGGTCAAAGCCCCAATTAAGTTCACTCTGTTTACTTCTTTTTTTAATTCAGAAAATCAATCTGCATTTAATTTTCCAATTTGAAGTACAATATTTGGTAATAGCTACTCTGCAAGGTTTAACTGTTTTCTTTTTCTTTTTTTAGAATTTGTGGTAACTAGCAATAGGTTGTGTATTTTTCTCCAATGTCAAACCCATTAGAGAGTAGTAATAACAGTAACAACCCTGTACATGGTTTTAGGCTTTTCAATAATGCTGGTAGGTTTGTCTTGCAACGCCCTGAAAATAATCAGAGGTTAGTAGGTCTCATTATGGGCCAAATGCCAAATTTTCCTCATCGTTGCCACATGAAGTTGATGTAAATGTCATACCACGTGCATCAATTAATGATGATGTGTCCTTAGCTAGACGTAGACACACACAACGTGTCGCGTCTTTGCGTCGTACTGAAACTGTTGACCAATTTAACAGCAGGCATCATAGTGATGCTGTAAGGCAGGCAGCAGTTCGTAATGCTGAATGTAACGAGCAAGCTGACAATAGACGTGCCCGAGATGCTGAAAGGCAAGCTGCTGCACGTAGTTTAGAAAGTATTGATCACGCCGCCAATAGACGTGCACAAGATGCTGAAAGGCAAGCTGTTGCTCGACAAAGGCAAAATGTTGAGCAGCTTGCAAATAGAAGACAAGCAAATGCACAACGAAATGTTGCTGTGCGTGCTCGCCGAAATGCACCGTATTATAATATTGCACGTCAAAATGTATTGCCTAATTTATATTTTTTAGGTGCTATGGACAAAAAAGTATTGTGAGCATTGTCAAGCTTTAAAGTTTGAAAATGAAAATTGTTTTAAATGTTGTCACACTGGTAAAGTTGCATTAGATAATTTGTCTCCTTACCCTCAGCAGCTTGGGGAATTATTAACAAATACAGATACTGTTCAGGCAAAAAACTTTCAGTCAAATATACGTAAGTATAATAGTGCCGTTGCCTTTGCTTCTTTTGGAGCAAACCTTCGCCCCCCACCTGGCCGTGGACCACCATGCTTTCGTATCTGTGGTCAAATATGGCATCGTGTTGGGGGTCTTCACCCTCCTGAAGGACAAACCCCTGTTTTTAACCAACTTTATATTTATGAAGCAGGTAGGGCTCTCAACGAAAGAATGGCACGCCAAGAAAATAATGGCTGTCGTGAAGACGTGATGCAAACTGTTCAAGATGTTATGGACAGAGTAAGCCCGTTTGCTGCTGCCTATAGGTACATGGCTGAAGTTGAAGAATTAAGTCAGGCAGCAGCACAAAACCGTGCTCCATCTGAAGTGCGTATGTACATGAGAGTTGGCAATGACCGAAGGCGCTACAACTTGCCACATCATGATGAAGTTGCAGCAGTATTTGTTGGCCAAGATGGAGCACCTCCTGGAAACAGGGATGTTGTTATCTATCCGCGTGGAGGTGATTTACAGAATATCTCCACAATGTCTGCAAACTTAGAGCCAATGGTGTATCCTCTTTTTTTTCCAAGGGGTGAACCAGGTTGGCATAATAGGATACCTCATGTTGCTGTACGTGCAACCCGTACTCGCAACACTACTACAATGTTGCAGTATTATACTTACCGTTTAGCTGCTCGGGAATATTTCAGCCCGATTCATTATGGTAAGAAATTGTTTCAGCAGTATTGTGTTGATTCTTATAAGTTGAAGGTAATAATTTAAATTACATTCGAGCAAATCAAACCAACCTTCGTGTTGATAGTTATGAAGGTTTAGCTGACCATTTGAATGCACGAGCTGAAGAGCGAGGCCTTCAACCAGGTCGTATTGTTGTTCTTCCTTCGAGTTTTCAAGGAAGTCCACGTGCCATGGCTCAAAACTATCAAGATGCTATGGCAGTTATTGGTAAGTTTGGAAAACCTGATTTTTTTCTGACTTTTACGTGCAATCCAAAATGGCGTGAAATTACAGAAAATTTGTTTGCAGGCCAACGTGCACACGATCGGCCTGATTTAGTTTCTCGAGTTTTTAAATTGAAACTAAATGAACTCCTTAAAGATGTTACTGAAATGGGATTTCTAGGTAAGACTATAGCACATGTGTATGTTATAGAATTTCAAAAGAGGGGTTTGCCTCATTGTCATTTGTTAATTCATTTAGATCCCAATGACAAACTTAGGGATGCAGATGACATAGACAGTGTTATTTCAGCAGAAATTCCTAATCAACAGGAACACCCTGAGCTGTTTGAAATTGTACGATCGTGTATGATTCATGGACCATGTGGACATCTGAATCCTAATTCCAGATGTATGGAAGATGGTGTTTGCACAAAAAGTTTTCCAAAGAACTTTTTAGCATCTACGGTAGCTGAAGTCAACGGATATCCATTATATAGACGTCGTGATAATGGTATACATATCAATGTCAATAATGTTGACGTAGATAATCGCTGGATTGTTCCATATAATCCATGGCGTTCCAAGAAATACAATGCACATATAAACTTGGAGGCGTGCATGTCTGTTAAATCTGTTAAATACCTCTATAAATATATTTATAAAGGTCATGATTGTGCCAACATTGAGATCAATGAACGTATTGATCATGATGAGGTGCAGACATTTTTAGATGCGCGGTATGTCAGTGCACCGGAAGCTATATGGCGTCTTTTTGAATTTAACATGCACCAACAATCTCATGTTGTCCATAGATTGCCAGTGCACTTGCCAAATAACCATATTGTTTATTTTCAGCAAGGATAGGCTGAAGAGGCTCTGGACAGAGCTGCAGATCAGGCTACAAAATTAACAGCTGGGTTTGTGTTAAATGCAGAGAATCATGATGCTCGCCAATATATGTATCCAGATATTCCTCTTCATTTTGTTTTTAATAAGAACAAAGTTTGGAAACCAAGACAACGCAGTCATGGTAAAATTGTGTCCAGAATGTATAGTGTGAGTCCTCGCGCAGGTGAGCTTTTTTATTTACGTATGTTGCTATTGCATACACCTGGTGCAACTTCTTTTGAAGATGTACGAACTGTCAATGGCAATGTTGCTGAAACATTTCGTGACGCCTGTTTACTGCGTGGTCTCCTGCAAGATGATACTGAATGGAACAATACTTTGCAGGAAGCTGTTAACTTTCAGATGCCTCGACAATTAAGGCAACTGTTTGTTGTGATACTTACTCACTGCGAACCTTCTGATCCTTTTACTTTGTGGACACGGTACAAGGATGCAATGTATGAAGATTATATTCGCCAAATGAATGAGGAACAGGCTGAGTACAGGCTGCTTCAAGATATTAATTCTGTACTTAGGCAATTTGGTAAATCTCTTACTGATTATAATCTTCCTCATTTAGATGAATTACCCCCAGCTGAAAACATTGATGTAGCTATAGAGGCTGAAAGAGCTTCTCAACTAAGGGCTCAACAGACTGCACTGGCTAATGCAGTCATAGAAGCTGTTGTAAATGTTGGTAACAATGCAGCCCAAAACAACCGCCTGTTTTATTTAGAAGGTGCTGGTGGTAGTGGTAAAACCTTTACTTATAATTACCTTATTTCTGAACTTACAGGTAGAGGTTTCCAAGTTGGAACTGCTGCATTTACTGGCATAGCAGCAACACTTTTGAAAAAGGGTACCACCATTCATAGACTATTCCGGTTACCTGTTCCTATTGTAGAGAACAGTACATGCAGCATAACCCCAGTTTCTGCTTATGCTGCAGAATTGCGACAAAAGAGTCTCTTTTTACTTGATGAAGCTTCCATGATTCCTAAGCATGCTATTCATGCAATAGATCGTCTTCTACAAGATATTTGTAATAATGAGCTTCCATTTGCAGGTAAAGTTGTTCTTTTAGGTGGTGATTTTTCACAGTTACTGCCTGTTATCAGAAAAGGAAAAGCAACTGAAATTGTGTTTAAAAAGTTCTCCATTATGGCACTTGGTTAAAGAATTTCGATTACATCGAAACATGAGAACAAGGCCAGAAGAACAACAATTTGCTGCATGGCTTCTGCAACTTGGGAAAGGTGTTTTACCTGTTCGGGAGCAAGAACCTTTCCAAGGTGCAATTGAAGTGCCATCCCAATGTGTGATACAAAATGAATGTATTGTTGATACTTTGTTTAGGGATCTTTCACCGGAAATTATGGCATCATCTGTGGTACTAACACCCACAAATGATGACTCACTTATCATTAATGATCAGGTGTTGGCGCTGTTGCCTGGTGAAGAAAAAGTTTATTTTAGCGCAGATGATGTTGTGTGTGATGAGGAGGAGGAACGGAATCAATATCCGGTAGAATTTTTAAATAGTATCACACCTTCAGGTATGCCTCCTCATTGCCTTAAATTAAAAACTGGTGCCATTGTTATGTTATTAAGAAACATAAACATAAATAATGGTTTATGTAATAGCACTCGACTAATTATAAGACGTCTTCATGACAACTGTATCGATGCTGAAGTACTCACTGGCAATGCCATTGGAGATAGGGTACTTATTCCAAGGGTGCAACTTGCACCTTCGGATACAGGTATGCCTTTTGTTTTACGTCGCAGACAGCTTCCACTAAGGCTGTCTTATGCTATGACAATAAACAAGGCACAAGGTCAAACCTTTGAAAAGGTTGGAATATTGTTGCGCAGGCCATGTTTTTCTCATGGTCAGCTGTATGTTGCTTTTTCTAGAGCAAGAGCATTTGGTGATGTTCAAGTAAGTGTTGTTCCCTCATCCAGGCAAGGGTTTTTTAATAGGGAATGTTATACTCAAAATGTGGTTTACCGTCAGGTTCTTACATAATTTATTGAACAATTGTGTTGTAGTATATAATGCAAATATAAAATAAACAAAATGGATAATTTGCTCTTTATATCTATCCGCCGTGTTGTGCGAAATGTACTGCCATCATGAGAGTAGCGTGCACTGTTGATGGGGGGTAAATGTTCCTATTCGGTGCACCCATGTTTTATACATTTATAAGGCTCATCAGAATAATTAGGGTTCAGCAGTATCCTAAAGTCAGGGGGGAGGTTTTTATCTGATAAGGAAAGTCTTGGAAAACAAAATAATATCTTTTGACTGTACTGAACAGGATAGTAATTTCGTATTCACATTTAAAAACAGTGAATTCGGGAAAAGTGCTACAACCCTTACAAAAAGCTGATGATACTACTCTTTTGCGGATATTTATTTTGGCTTTTTCAAACTTATTGTATGCCAAAAATATGTTGTGAATCCTAAAAGTACAGTAATGATGCATTTTATTTAAATGTTGTGTTGCACATGCATCTCTTTTTCTTTTAGGTGAAGTGCAAAGTCCTATGGCTTACCTTCGCGTGGTGCACTTTGTTAAGTGATTAGCATATGAACGCATAAATTTGAAAATGATTTATCGTAAACTAAGGATTAAGAAAAGAAATTTGCAACATAAATTATTTCTTAAGTCCGCTTTCTCATATATTCTGCAACATCAATTATTGGTTTAAGGCTATGAAAAATTTTGTGCAGTATTTTTAATTAAACTAGCTTTAAATCTTTATATATCAGAACAAACAAAAAACACTTAGAAACACTTAGAAAAATGCGATATGAAATTATTGTGGCTTTACTGATTTTTTGCACCTTTTGAACATGAGGAAACATTAAAATCAGGTGTTCTAACAACTTTAAAAATAATATCAGCGTTTATTTCAGGGCGTTAAACGGTAGTAAAAACTGAATCTGGAAATTGAATTTTAAACTCAATCTTATAAAATGAAAAATATGAGGTAAAAAAATCCTTTTTTGATTAAATTTTTAAAGTAAGAAGTTTGTAAAAATAGAAAAAAACCATTCAGATACGAAAAAGGTTGAATGATGGATGAACAGAATAGGGTTAAGTCAAACTTTAACTATCCGTCCGGGTTTAATTCAACTGAAATTCATTAACAAAGTTTTTAGGATGCTCTTTTTCGTTATGCGAATAAAAGGTTTTTGCCAGAAAAATTGAGCTTAAAAAGCATTTTTACTAATTCAACCAATACTATAACTCACACAAAAACTTTATGTAGAAAAATAGCTGCGTTATATATGCTAATCATGAACTGAAAGCCAAGGCACATTTTCAAATGAATTCACATTGCTCTTATTTTTACATTATTCTTCCTATTCGGCCATATATGTATTGTCACAACAGTTACCACTGAACCATTACTGTCGTAAAATGTACATTTTATTCTTAACATTCTCTTTTAGTCTCTATAATAATATAATGGAAGTAGTGATGGAGAAAAATTGTTAAAAACTCCAGAGAAGGATAAATCAGGTATTTGGCATAGCCTTATTTAACCAAACTTAATTAAGAACACTCAAAGAAAGCCTTTCAACTTTTCAAATTGTTCTTAAATTGATCGTAATTTTCCTCTGATTTCGTCATTTTTTGTGTAAGTGTAAAGGAGCATTTCCGTACTTCGTGATATTGTCAAAGACTTAAATGTTCTTAACATGTTCTAAACTTTTGGGCCTCTGAAGCCATATGTTCAAACATTTTGTTCTTATAAAAAACTGTTAATGTTATCTATATTATGTATTCAAACATTAAAATACATTTAGTTCACTTCCACATTCACTGGTATTGGGGGCTCACAAGCTACTGGAATTGTTCATATTGCACAAAACTTACCTTATTAACTCTCTTTAGTACAAAAGCACACTACGTACTTTTCTTTTTCTTTTTTAGGTTGAAGCGCAAAGCCCCATAACTTGCCTTCCCGTGGCGCGCTTCGTTAGGTGGATTATTTTCTTTTTAAGGAGATAATTCATGAACTAAAAGTCAGGACATGCCATGGTAAAATTGCATCACATATTTATTGAAAAGACTCAAGAAGCATCAACTGCAGGTAACTTACTTACCAACATATTAATATTATACGGTCTGTATGTAACCATGGATGTAACCATTGAATTATCTTTTTACAGGAAACAAAAATAGGAAAGTATTATCATCATAATTTATTATTTTTTAGGTTTATGGAGGTTTATGGAAAACAAAATCCCAAGTTTTCTTTTTCGTAACATTATCGTTTTCGTAAGTTATCCTTATTTTTACTGCTTTTTTGTCATTTTTCCACAGGCCTTTCCAACTATCAAAAACGCATTCAATTTTTATGTAGATGAACAGGACACTGCTGACGTCATCAAAATTCCTAAAATCTTCTAATTTTTCATTGTTCTTCTGCCTGAGTGGATTTTTCCACGGGCCTAATCGACTAGTGTGTGATATTAGGATAGAGCTGTATGCAATTTTTCAAGATTCACTTGCCCTCAATATAGCTACTATATAGCTATAGGTGCATGATAATTATATTTTTTTAGCCCTGTCAGAAGGATTTAAGATATTCTTTTAGTGATTACTTCGTATTTTCTGTCTCTGTGGTACTCTGAGCTGAGGTACGACTTCCTTAATAACATATAAAAAGCTAGCTAGCTAGCTTTATATATGCTATCTAAGTTTTATCATTATTCCAGCTAAGTCATGGTTTTATGCTAGCAAGCATTGGGTGTAAGTTTGGCTAAGAAGGGTTCATCAAATGTAAGAGAAATAGTGATATATTAGCCAGCTAGCTCCAAGTACTTTCTTCGTTGAAAATGTCCTTTCGTCTGATTTACGCTTGGTGCCATCTTTAAAAAACAACAAAAACTCCATCGCCGTGCTAAAAACAAACAAAAACAACACTAAAAACAAATGTACCAAAGAATCACCATATTACATCGCTGGGAAACTGACCCAAAACGGCAGAATTTTTCATATTTTTGATGTATAGGGGGGGGAGGCGACGCGCGGAAATCGTATAGAAATCCTATATACTCTCCACCGTCCTTACTTTTCTCTTATATTTGGCTTATTTAATGAGGAAATGGGCTCCGCTTTGCTCCGCTTTGCTCCGCAATAATCAGAGAAGTCCACGGGAAAGGCAATTTTTTTTAGTAAATCAATATAGAAAGTGTTGCGGAGCGTGGGACTGAGTCCCCTAGGTTCGCAAGCGAAAATTTTTGGATGCCCCTTTCGGTTGAATCGTATAATGAATCGTATAAAAAACAAAGTTCCCACGTGATCCATGGTAATCGATCAAACGGTTTCATCTTCGACTTGATAAAACATTTCCTGGGGTTTCTGCATTAGCAGTACCGCAGTGTGTGCCGGACGCAATATTGCATGGGCCAGTGCCAGTGATGTATCAGAAAATGCTAAAAAAGGTTAAACAGAACAAGAATGGTGTCCGACATCAGTGTACAGTTCGGCTCAAGTTACAAAAACGGAAAATATTTCTTTACCGGGAAATTATTTCGTGGTTTAGAAATTATGAGATTTAACGATCAGGAAATTTTATCATTTTTCTGAAATTTGTTCTCATTGAACCCAAAAAATGAATCATATATATATATATTTTCAGTAGGTGTTGATAATTACACAAGAACCGCTTGTCAGAATTTAAATAAACGCCTAACGTAAACGTAATAACGAATGTAGATGTTGAAAAAGTTTCCCGATACATATTTATTGAAATAATTTCCGTTTCTGTAACTTGAGCCGCACTGGTGTATGCTCACCGGCAGGGTTTAAAAAGTTTATTTCCTGACTTGCGTACAATATAACTACAATCCTACACAAAAAATATGGCTCTCCAATCCCCCTCAATGTTAAAAACTGCCCTTCGTGGCTGAGCAACGTAAACGATTACACGTAACATACCTTTATAAAAACATGATCATGAGTAGGAACATGAGTAATGTCTGCAAAATATCTAACTAGATATGTTCTTTTGCTGACTTTGCTAAACTTTTGGGTTCTTGTTTTTGGGTATAAAATTGCGCCAGAGACAACAAAGTTTGTGGACGATAGTAGCTAGAACAAGCTATGTGATGGGATATTCCTACAGAGTAGAATTATCTCAGTCACTGTGTAGTACATAGCTAGCTAGCTACTGTAGCTAAAAAATCTGTCCAAAAGAATTTTTTTATGCTAGGCCAGGTATGTAGTTGATTTTATGCTAGCTACAGTAGCTAATCTTATGTAAGCTACATTGGTAGTTTTATCCCAGCTAAGTAGTTAATTTTATGCTAGCTTTGTAGCTTTTTTATGCTAGTTATATGACACTGTTTGCTCTTTTTTATGCGAGCTAGCTAGCTAGCATAAAGAAGAGCAAAGAACAAGTAGCTAGCTAGCTATATGCTATCTCAGTTTTGTTATTATTTCAGGTAAGTCGGCAGTTTTATACTAGCTAGCTTTAGGTGTGAGTGAGGCTAGAAAGGGGCTCATTACATGTAAAAAATAGTGATATACTAGCTAAACATACCCTTTCTTCGTTTACTTGAAAATGCCCTTCCGTCCATTACGACCAACAAGTCAATATGGCCAACAACGCAATTTTCATTTCAAGCGCTATGTATCTGAGGAAATGTCACGTGATATTAGTAAGAGTGATCAATGAATCACATGGCTAAAGCTATATGCCGACTTGATCTCCACTAGAAACAGCGTATGTCTCGACCAACCAGATTTTCATTGAAGATTTTTAAGAAATGACCACAAAAAAAAGTTGGGTAAGTGGGTATATACGCCGACGTTTTCAAAATTTGATGTACTGGGAGAAAATCACGGAAATACGTCACGCTCTAATATATTTATGGGAACGAGGAAAATAGCTTCGCTGCGCTCGGCTCGCTGGCACTCCCCTTCGCTCCGCTCCGCAAAAACGCCTTTTTTGGTTTCTTGTGCTTACCAGGTTTATCAACACAAAGTTTTTACCATAACGTGATAGATCTATTACAAAAACAAAGCATTTTTGGGCTCTATAAATGAAAGTGATGAATGTATGCAACTCCCTCTCTACGACTCAAAGGTTACCTATTATGCTCAATATAGCTAATATCATATACTTATGAATACCTGGTTGTTGTAGGTGCAAGATAATTATGTTTTTCCTAGCCCTGTCCAGGATTTGAACCTGGATCTCTCATTTGCATGAGTTTCATAGCCATTAGACCAGCAGGGCATAAATATAAATATATAAGAAACTTTACAGGTGAATATTATATACACTTAGGAATTTACAGCACACAGCCTAGTTAATTACCTTTTGAGAAATGCTGGTTAAGCCACAAGTAACTGTGTTACCTGGCGTAAAAGGCTTGGTGGTACAATTAATACAAAATGTAAACTTTACCACACATTCAGGTGGAGCGCCTTAGTACAGGTATGCAGTGTAAATTGGGTGAAACACATACAACATTTAAGGTGTTTCGGGTGTAATTATATTTTTCAGGAAATATCTTTCCTTCAACTTTAGCTGGAATAAAAAGACAATTTACACATTGTGCCATGTCATAGCGAAAACAGTCAGCAAACCTTTTTTTATTTTTCACAAAATGTTCCCGGTGAAACTTAAAATTTATATGTACTTTAATCTGCGGTGAGCCATTAGTATAGGTAAACAAACCCTTTCAATCCCATTTCCGAAAAACTATCCTAACTTCGGTTCAAATAAACAGACAGTAAACAGCCTGTTGTTATCTTACACAGCTAAAACAATCATTCAGCAATTTTATTTTGCAGAAAAGTTTTTGTAACATTTAAAAATAAAAACACAGTTTATAACCTGTTTTTACACTCTTAAAGCAAAAAGAATCCTGCAATATTTTAGGGGAAAAGTTTATGTGAAAGATAAAAAATTAATCTTGACATCAGATAGGCATAACACATTTTCCAAAAAAACGTTTTTGCAACTTCGGTTTAAAAAAACAGAGGAAACAGCCCGTTGTTACCCTGTCCAACTAAAAATCAGACAGCAGTATATGTTTATTTTGATAACAGTAGGATAAAAAGCTCTTATATAATTCCAAACTGAACAAAAACTTCAAAAGAATAGCAATTAATTAGGCTAGCTTGGTACCTAGCTAGAGCTTGACTTAAGCATGATATCCTGCATTGGTGGAAAGATCAGGTCAAGTTACAGAAACAGAAATTATCAGGCCATTATACTTATATATAAGGGGAAATTAAATAAGAAATAATTAATATGGAATATATTTGAAGATTTTCAATGCATGTTTACAATTGCATGAGAAGTGCTTGTTAGAATTTAAAACGCATCAGTAATAACAAATGTTGATGTTGAAAAAGTTTCCTGATATATATATTTATATCGCATAATTTCAGTTTCTGTAACGTAAGCCGCATTGGTGTATGCTCACCGACAGGGTTAAAAAAGTTAATTTTCTAACGTGCCTACAATATAGCTACAATCGTCCACAAAAATATGGCTCCCAACTCCCCCTCCATATTCAATGTTAAGAAGTGCCCTTTGTGGCTAAGCAACTCAAATGATTACACATGACCACGTCAACCTCTATATAAACATTGATCATCAATGGGGACGGATATGTAACTATATGGCTATGTTGTTTTGCTAACTTTTGTAAACTTTTTGGTTCTTGGTTTTTGATATATAAAATTGACTGAGACAACAAATTCTGTGGACGATTGTAGCTAGAACAAGCTATGTGATGTGACATTACTATAAAATTATCTCACTCACGTAGTATATGTAAAGCTAGCTAGATATATAGCTAGAAAATCTGTCTAAAAGAATTTTTCTATGCTAGCGAGCTAGCTATTTTGCTGATTTTACGCCAGCAAAAATAGCTAATTTTATGCTAGCAACATTGGTAGTTTTTATCCCAGTTAAGTAGTTAATTTTATGCTAGCTTTGTAGCTAGTTTTATGCTAGGTATATGGCACTGTTTGCTCTTTTTATGCTAGCTAGCTAACTCTTCTTAAAGTAGCTGGTTATACAGTAGCTAGCTATATGCCATCTTAGTTCTATTATCATTCCAACTAATTCGCCAGTCTTATGCTAGGTGGCTTTAGATGTGAGTGGGGCTAAGAAGAGGTTCATTACATGTATAAAATAGTGATAAACTAGCTAAACATACCCTTACTTCGTTTTCTTGAACAAGCCCTTCCTTCCGTCAGTTGCGATATGGCTTAGATTACGAAAGTTTGAGTTTAAGGCGCTGTGTGTCCGAGAAACGGTCACATGATAATAGTAAAGGTGACCCATGTATCACGTGACTAAAAAGTGTAGGCTGATTTAGTCTCAACTGGAAACAACCAATTTCCCGCTTAGCCATCTTTAAAAAACAACAAAAGCACTCCATCGCAGTATTTCAAGAAATTACCTTGTCTCGCTAAATTTAGCAATTATATAGGAGAATGACCGGATTAAAGTACTGGACAACCCAGTCCAAAAAAAGTGACACGAAAATTCAATGATTTTGATGTATAGTGGGGGCGAAAATCCTATACACCCTCCACCCTACTTATATTTGGGTAATTAATGAGGAAATGGGCTTCGCTCCGCTCCGTTCGCTGGCGCTCACTTCGCTACTCTCCGCAAAAAGGACGGATTAGCGATGGGAAGTCCGCCAGCTCCAAATATAGCTAATGGCTGGCTTAGCAAGTTTGACACACGTATAAAAAACGACGCAAAGCTATACTCCCGGTACATGGATGATATCCTGAGAGATATCAATACAGAACAAATTAATGACAAAGTTATGGAAATAAACAACTTCCATCCTAACCTAAAGTTTACCGTGGAAAGAGAACAAAAAGGCAGTATTCCATTTCTGGACATGCAAATCATACACAGAGGCGAGAATTTAACATCAACGTGGTATAGGAAAGCTAGTGACACAGGATTAACAATGAACTTCCATTCGCTAGCTCCTATAAAGTATAAACGTTCCGTAGTAACCGGTCTGGTGTATAGGATTCATTACGCATGTAGTACCTGGGAGAACTTTCATCAAAGTCTCTTGAACGCAAAATCTCTCCTTGAGAATAACCAGTACCCTCCATCGCTTTACGAAGAAATTATCGAGAAGACCCTGGAAAAGATATACCGACCGAAACCACCTACGGTAGAAGAAAGTAACGACGATGAAGCAGAGAGAAAACTTGTTTTTCTTCAATATCGAGGGAAGGTGACGGAGAAATTTGAACGCTCGTTAAAACGCATCAATGCACCATGCAAAATTGTCTCTACAATTAAGAAAAAAAAATCAGTTCTACCATCATTGAAAGCACCTGTGGCGAAGCCTATGCAGAGCGGTTTAGTGTACAAATAACCTATTCGCGCGAGAAAATAACATCAATATCATAATATTTGAATTCTGGGGTGGAAGTTTTGTTAAAATTGTGTTATGTAATATTACGTTAGTGGGTATGCTGCCTACCATGGGGTCAACTAAGAAAATCTCAGGGCATGGTCGGAATGTCTGCATATTATGAATTCTCATTCGCTTGTTTTAATGTAACTACGAGTTGCCGTTTCTTTTATATAAAGTTTCATTCTCTTATTTATTCAACAGATGATGATATACTTTATATATAGATGCCGATAGAATCGCCGAAGTTAAGCCAACAAATATTAAGTATGCAAAGAGATTAAAGGTGTTTTTGGTTACAGTGATATGTTTTCTTTAATAATTTATCTTTGTCTCTTATGCTGTATTGACGTAAAGGATATATGAAAGAATATTCGAAAACAATAGAGTAATTCAGGTTATTCCATGCAATGTTTATATTTAAACACACACGGTAAAGAATAACCAACAAAGTTTGATTTATAGTTATAAAAGTTAAAGTTATATATTCATAAATTATCAATCCACTTTCTCAAACAAACATACATAATATAACATGTAAATTGCTACAAGTTCCCAATTATATACATATATATGCATGTTAAAAAACGATTAAAAAACCAAAACCAAGGCGAAGTAATACACAATAGAACAAGCATTAAAAGGCCGTAGGAGAGTAGGAACAATACACAGTAAGTAATGTAAAAATGTAAAAACACAATTAGTCTAAAACTTTTCCTTTTTCAGTTCTTTTCTTCAGAATGCAATCATGTGGGCCGTTTAATCCTTTATGTTGTGTTACTAACGCACTAACCCAAAACTTTTCTTTTTACAATAAAAAAGAATCAACGTCACTCCTTGATAACATATTTGTGTATTCAATGCATCAACAATAACAAGTTTCAAATTTGATAATGAGTCGTCCGGACAGCCTTCAATAAATATATAGTAAAGATAAGTTATTATATATATATTTTAAGTAAAATAAAATAAAAACTATACACACACGTTTCTCAATTTATATTACTTTATTTAAAATACATATAATTTTGCTCTGCGTAAACGTATGGAGAACTTTTCTTCGAAGAATAGATAACACAAATATACAACGTACTTTGGAATTTTAAGGGAGGGGCTCTCATTCAGGGGGAGGCACTTGTGAACTCATTGCATACTATATGTATATTTATATTGGTACAAATAAAAATAGTTTAAAAAAGCTAATTTAGTAGGTAGATAGCATCGGATTGGATCAATAGCACATTGGGAGCAATCGCCCTACTAGGATGAGTTCGTGAGTTCAAGTCCCACTCGATCCATATCTGTGCATCACGGAATCTAATGTACAGGTTTATACTTATCTCGCATGCACAGATGTTCCTTTAAATTAATTGTATTATTTTGGCTTGTTTGAATAATTTCAAAATGAGTGCCTCCTTCAACCACTATTTTATCAAATGAGCACCTTTTTTTGAAGATTCTAAGGGTGGTGCTCATGTAATTTCTAATCAAAAGAGGGGCACTCAAACAGGGGTGTTCATTCAGTATTCCTAATCTGTTGACGAGAACATTTATTTACAGAAATGTCAGGTATGCGGTCTGGAAAATGCAGCAGCTAAAAAGGTATGCCCATGCGGTAAAAAAATTGAAAAAAAAGGAAGAACGTTAGAAAGTTACATTCCGAATGGCAAAGTAAACAGCTACTTGCAAAAGCAAATTATTCATGGAAGAGTAAGTATATATATATATTATTAAAATAATTTAAAATATATATATACATTAAAATAATATTTTTTTTCAACAATAATGAACATTTGTGTTTGAAAAGTTACTTGGTCTCCATGAAAAAGAGGGCCATCATGCGATTGTTTTATATATAAAAAAAGGCGAAAGCAACATCACCATGGATCAATATGCGACTCCTGGTTTTGCTACCCAGTACCTTGAAGGAACTGCCAGTGAGCTTACTGAAGCAGTCATTTAGGAATAATTTTGATGGTATATATTGTGTTTTCACATTGCATTTTCTTGCCACAGCATAATAGTTGGACATGAACAAAGTACACATGAATGAGACTAAATTACTTCTAGAAATATGAACTATATTCAATTATCTATTCCAGCATATTTATCTACGACCTTAAAAAGAGCAGCACAAGAACCCTGTACAATTCCATCTGGTAAATAAGTCTATACAGTAATACATTTCAGTAAACCACTAAATTATTAGCACAAGTCAATAACTTGATATAAAATGCAAACCTACCTTCATTATTCTGTAGCTGCTGAACGAATTGATAATGTTTCTACTGATAACCCTACAATGCAGCACACTGGGGAGTCAATGCAGGAAAGTAGTAAGTTTATACCTTAATTATTAACGAGCAGAGTCATGCTGGAACAATTGGCTCAGAACATTAAAGATCATAAATAATAAGAATTTGATTCTTTTTGTGGAAGTTTAAGCGCACAGTATATTTCGCATCTCTTCTTTCACAAAACTTTGGGTGGTAGATTTTAGAGTGTTTTTTATAATTGCATTATCATTTTACAGAACTTTTTATATTAATTAGCTTCAGAAGCGAGCTTTGTCATTCATTCTTCTGAACTGAATTTAAAAACAACTGTGGAGAATAATAGTTAGTATATCTTATTATTTTTATAAACATTTCTGTGTCATGATAATTTTAGTGAACTGGGAAGATTTGCAGTGTGATTTGCAATGAGTGTGTTCCTTTAACCTGGCACAATGATCTCACGCGAAAAACTTACAAAAATAGATATTGCCATTTAATTACAAATTGATGGTTGTTTAGAGTTAATAATGTTTAATTCATTCGAACCTTTGTGATAGATATGAGACTATGCAAATACAAAAGTGTTAGTACTTACTTGGTTCTGTATAGTGTATATACTTTCTTTACTGTTTTTAGGTACTGAAGAAACTTCTATAAGCCATTGCAATATAAAGAATCGTTTCTCAATCGTACCTGGCCTTATTGGTAAGTTATTTAAGCTGTATCTTCTGGATGCACCATTACTGTATTTCCAATTTTGATGCAAATTATTTTTAGAAATCCCAAAGGAAGACTTACGACTAGGAGATGTTGTTGCCGTTTATGCATCACCGGAGTCTGGTGACCATTTTTGGCTTACCAGGCTTATTTCAGTTGGAAAAACAGTGGATGGAATATGGCTTAATAAAATAGAAAGTATTTACAAATCTGGTGATAAATGCAAACTTTATTGGAAAAATATTGTAATACCAAAGAAAGTATTTTCACGTTTATATATAATAAAACTGAAAGAACAAAGTGGAAATTTTGAACTAAGCAAAGAATGTAATGATTTTTGGCTTAGTTTATGCTCCTAATTTTTCATTGTTTAACTTTTTCTTTTAATATATATTCATAGTTACTGAATCTGATAAGATATGGGTTAAACTTTTCAACTGACCAACTAAAAATATATTGTTTACTTCCTTATTTGAGACTTATCATTCGAATAACACGTCTTTTTTAAGAAACAGGTTTTGCAAGGCAGGCTCAAAGTTTTTAAACATTTTGAGCCTTGTGTTTTTATGCTACATGTATGTTAATCTTCTCTTAAACTGTATATATATTTAACTGGGTTACATATATGTTTTCATGACATTTTTTTTTGTTGATAATTATATATTACAGCTTTAAAAAATGAGATCTCTTTGGCTTTTTTTGTTTCCTACCATCAAGCTAGCAATGACTCTTAAATGATTCTTGAATGTTCCTTAAGTTTTCCGCATTTTGAGCCTCATGTTTCTTAAACTTGTGTTTCTTAAAAAAATTGTATATATACCTTTCTACCTTCACAAAATAATTACCTTTCTACTTTTACAAAATAATTTTGTAATGTAAAAGTTGGCATTACATTATTTAATATATATATATATATATATTGGAAATATCTTGTTTGCAATTTTGTTTATTTAATACAGCAAATAATAATTTAAACATGGAAGACAACAATAACAGAAAAATAAAACATGGTGATACTTGTAAGAGACGCAAAGGAAGTCAAGGGAAAAATTGGACTAAAAATGTAAGACCGTTTTGTACATAATAATTCCAACACGCAATGTTTGCAAAATTTTTAAAATGTATGTTTATTGTTAAGACTGGCTACATTGATTCTTATAAACAGCGACACCGCAGAAATATGGATTATGTGAAGCAGTTGGAAAAAAAGTATACACTATTAACACTATTAACATTTTTGAGTCTTTTTAATTTTTTTAATTTTGGTTGTTTTGATTGAATTTGCTTGTAGATAGCTACAAGCAAATTCAATCAATGGTTTGAGCTCTGTCGAACACAAGTGGCGTTATTGTATTTTTACAACGGAAAGTTATTTCATTTTGGTGAGGAAATTGTGTGTTATTACACTGAGAATTGGCGGTATATTTTTTTCCCTTACTGTGTCAAAAGAACACTAGTTTTGCTGAATCTCGTCATTTCATTTTTTTTCAGGGAATGATCCGCATATGCAGGCATTATGTGAAGATCCTGCAGTTAAAGAAAAATTTATGAAGTACTGTGGCCGTCATAATCCAACGTCTGATAATATTGACAAAGTAATATGAATCAAATCTCCTTTTGCTCTCCAAAAAGGAAATTACCTTTTAAGTGTCAGTTAAAAAGTTCAGAATTTGTTTTCACAGTGTTCCTTTTCGAAAAGAGATTTTTTGCTTAATCGCTCAGTGCCAAATCCATTTTTTTCTTTGTAGATGTAGATGTGTATGTTGATTTGGTTCGTTGGGAAGAGAAGACTATACACGTTAAGCACAAATTAATACGTGACTTGGTTAAAGGATATAGTAATGTCATATTTTAACATTGATTGTTCGAAATTAAAAACCACCGTATTTCAAATTTCATTTTATTTTTTGGGTCAATGTACGCTCAAATTTCTTTTCATTTAGATCGCGAAAAATTAGTTGATTGGTCAAAAAATAAGCCCGAGTGGTGGCCAGATAGAGTACCTTTTAGGAATCCAAGTGGGACCCCCAAGTAAGTCCAGACCTTCGTAATTTTAGGTTAATTGACTAATTCGAGATAAAAAAAGATTTATTATATATTCCCTCTAACTTTTTTGTTATATAAAACATTACAGGATTATTCGGATGCTCATTGTCAACGATTGCTGGATGACATAAAGAATCTTAATTATGCCCAAATTTACAATGATTTGTCATCAGAATTCCACATTAAACGGCCTGAGAAAAATGATGTTTGTTGATGGTATGTATTTTTTACCACTAAAGGTTTCTCGTTATCGGTATTACTTGTTACTGATGAGCGTTAAACGTTTTCTTTGTTAGGGTAAAAAAGGGTGTACCGGAAGGTATGGTCGCAATCAATGTCACACGTGATGCCACGAGCTTTTATCGTTCTCTTTCTCTATTGTTCTATGGTCACGAACGACGATGGAAGTATACGAAAGTTGTATGGAAAATGCCAACAAACATTTGGAAGGCGATGATAACGAGGACGATCCTTTTATTTTGTAGCTTTATTATGTAATGATGTTAGTATGATAAAAAAAAGGGGTAACTGAACTGTTAAAGACGAAAATTTGTTAATTTCATTTTTTCAATCCGCACTATAATTAAAGGGAATTTTGACCATTACCGCACTAAATTAGAGGAGAATCGAAAATTCCTTAAAACTCATCCGCATTAATAAATAGAGGGGGAAAAATTGTTCAATTTTCGAAAAATAGGCCATCCGCACTAATTAGAGGGCGAACTAAATTAGAGGTTTTACGGTAGACGGAAATATTTAGTACAAAAAGCTGCGAGCGGCGCAGACAGCTTTAAGAGTATAATGCCGACACTGGTTTGGCTAGACATTAGCGAATGCAGCATGAGCGTCGAAGTCTAAACTAAGCATTCTTATTAAAAATTTACTCTGGGCTATTCCAGTTTAGAAAATCGTGCCTGCCTAATAAGAAAAATGTCTAAAAAATGAGACAAATATGCAGAGTACCAATTAGTATTAGTAGAACTGCCACCAAGCTTAGTCTTTAGCTGAGAATACAACGAACCTAATTAGTTAACCTCTTCAACATTACAAACCGATTCTCTTTTTTTACGCGGCAGGGTCGTTGTTCACGCGAGTTTTTGGCCCAATGAATGGACACGTTGAGCACCAGACAAATTTCCTGTCTGAACCAAAAAGGATAAATTTGGAAAAATGGGGAGACTTTACGAATTGTACATCAAAGCATGCGGTGCAAAACGTTCAAAGTTTGTCAGTATATGTGAAATTCTGTTGTTGTATGTGGTGTTGCAGTTAACCAAAATCAGAAGGTAATTTTTAATTTCTTTTTTGTCTTTTTGTACTGATGACTAGCTAAGTATATCGTTGGATTTTTATGTTGGAAAATTGTAAAATTTTAGAAAAGGAAATTGAAAATCAGCAAAAAAAAGCTTTTGAAGGCTGGGTGAAAAGCAATGTTAAAGTAAACAGTGCCATTTCGGACAAAGTTACATACGATAACATTGTTTCGCATCTAATTGCCGTGAACGACAGCAACAAAGTAGATCTGAATAGAGCGATTTGACGAAGGATCGCAAATAACAAATATGAATTGCTGAACTATCCTTCTCTTGGCTTGACCAACATTCTTTGTGTACCCTTGAAAAAGGTACCATTATATTTTACACATGAAATTAGTGATCCTCTTTGTTTTCAGTTGTATTTTGTTATTATTATTATCAAGGTCTCTGAGTTTTCTAATTATTATTTTTTTTTTTTAGCACTTAGCAAAAGTTTCTTAAAATTTAAGAGCTGTACGCAGTTTCTTATATGTGTGTTTCTTATAAACTTAGTTTACAACAAAATGTCTGGTATAAGAATTTAGCCATCTTTGGAAATTTACATGAGAATAGGTATAAGTTATACGTATTCCGTTTTTTTACGTGGCTATAAATCGGGTGTCTGTCGTTTAGAATGTTGCAGATGATGATTCTCCATTAGGAAGATTCAGAAGAGTAGCTACCAGCGATGAACTCTATAAATTATAAATTATAATTATATTCAGGAACTCATTCATTCAGGGATTCTAAAAACATATCCAAAGGTGATAAAAATTATTTATTGACTGTGTGTCGCTAAAAGAAATAGAGAAACAAGCAGATTAATAGTATGGAAAATAATATACAAATTATTTGCTATAGTATAGACTGTAGTCAAGCTTGTCTGCAACATTTTCATTTCAAATTGTCTTATAAAAAGATGTAACAAGGCTACCTTGTTGGCCTTTTCTGAGAATGTTCCGCAGTGTCTTTTTACTTTGCAACTTTATTTTCAGGACAAGGTGGCCTTATTGCAATTGCATGGACTGAAGAAGTTTAACCAAACACCTTTAATTGTTCCTGTTAATGTTCAGGTTACAAATTTGACAGAAAGATAGACATGGACTCCATACCTAAAACGGTAAAGATAGAGAACGCATGCATGAAGTATTTTTTTTCATTTTTATTAATTGATTTTTCCTACTTAAATTATAACAGAACTCTTGGTTTACTAAACCTGGATTTGTTAAGAAGGGAAAATTTTAATGACTTGATTATCTTGTACTTGGGTATTCTTTGTAATGTTGTTGCATCGTTATTTTAATCCTTTTGTATTCACCATGTTGAATAACATGTACCGTGTAACAGTTATAAAAATAACATATGTGCCTATTTCCTTTAGCCTTCAATTAGTTGGTGTATCATTGTGGAATGTCTCGCACTACACGGCGAAAAAAAAATTAAACGGGGAATGGTTTCTATATGACGGTGCTTCCCTTGTAGAGCAAAGTTTTGAAGAGCTCGATCCTGTTTACAGACCAACTTATTGTCAAGCCTGGAATTACCTACCTGCGTGTGTCAAAAATGTGACAGATCTAAAAGAATTCAAATCTGTTATCAGGCACGTTGAAATATACTGCCAATGTAAACTCTGTGCTGCTCATTCGGGGGGATCAATCGATGATTTATTTTAGTATTTTATTTGTATTTTTATCACTTAGTATTTACATGTTTTAATTTGATAGTTGGTGTAAATTAGTACCTTGTAACTATACTGGATCCAACTTTAAATAAATAAATAAATAAAATAAATAAATAAAATTGGTGAATTTAGACATCTTAAAACCGTATGTTGGACAGAAATTTGTTGACAAATTGAGTAGAAAAGAAGAAGAAATATCCACAATGGCTATGTGGTGCTTGCAGCAACACCATCAAAACGAAAGCAGGATAATCTGCGATAGATGAAAAAGGTTTACAATACAGCAAGCTGCACTGAAGTATCTTGTCTACAGGGACGGTGGATGTAAATAAAACTGGGATTAGGCTCCCAGAAGAAGGTGCTGAATACACGTTCTTGCTTCTTACAAGCATGAGTACTGTCCAACATAGACCCATAACTATTCCTTGAGAAAATGTTTATTGAGAAAATAATCCTTCTATCACAAACAATACGACACACGACTGAACTAACAAAATAAACAGGACTGGTTACAGATTAATTGTTGCTAACAATGAGTAGTTCTGATTAAACATTGTATCCGTATCACTGACGAGAGGTAGTTGTAGGAGAGACTCACGTAAAGAAACACATTCAACAACTCTGTTGTCTTTCACCAGATGTTCAACATGTTTTAAAAACCTTTTAAGATGCAGGAATAAGATTTCACTACTCCTGCTGATTTGTGTTTCTCTAGTACTGTCTCTATGTGCAAAGCATTGCGGACAAAACCACTTGTTTCCATCGGTTAGAATTTCTGGTTCTAAAAATTTGCTGACACAAGAGTGGATTTTAGATGTCATTGGCAGTGTTAAAATGTCCTGCATTTCGACATTTACCGAGGTGCACAGGCAGGTGTTACAGCTTACGGACATTGAGATTTCAGTTGAGATTTTATCTGCAGCAATTGGGGAAAATCCCTTAAATGCGTCCAAAACCACAAACAAAATCTCTGCTACGTCTTGCTGAGTATTAAATTGGAAGTCCACTTTCCCATCAGAGTGCATTTGACGTTCAAGGGCCCAGAGAAAATTCGAAGGGTCAACAGGTGACCATGATCGCTTCAGCTTCGCCATGTTAAGCGAAATAGATCTCGCAATAGGTGACAAATGAAACGATTCTGATCCACTCTGGCACCAGAGTGATGGAATGGTGCTTAATACTTGCAAAATGGCGTTGGCGTAACAAGTACTGCCTTTGTTTAAAAATCCGATGTTTTTATAGACACTAAATGGTTGAGTGTCATTTTTATTTTGGCTAACCTTTTTAGATGGTCCCTTTTGGCGAGATAAAACACCCTTGGTCTCCACATTGGGTAAAGCCTGCTTGGCTTTGGGTAATTGCATTAAGGAGTCAGTTGACCACACATTGGACTCACGTGCCAGGCAGATACAAAAAGAAGAGTTCATGCTGATTTTACCGAGATCATTTGCAGTGGAATAAGCAAGTTTGTTGGTGAAACCCATTCTTTTTAAACAGGCAGTGGTGGTTCTTGCACAATATCCTCTTGCTCCTACTTCCACTGCGAAGAAATCAACTTGCCAGCCATTAACCATAATCACATTCACTAAACAGGAACATTTGGCAACTTTGGTGGTGTGCCAAGCATTCATGTTTTCCTCACATGGGCAAGTGAGTTCCACGATAATAACGCGCTTAAGGTCATTTGAATATAACACAAGGTCCGGTTTAAGCTCAGAAATGGCAATATGGCTAGGAAACACATAGTTCGAGTGTGTGTCAGCAACGATCTTCCAATCTTTGGCCAGGTGCAGTATACCTGACACTTTAGATTTTGTATGTGCCTTTGACCCGGCTCTCAGAAAGGTTATTTTGTGGCATTTTTTGAAAGGTTCAGAAGGAAGCTCAAAAATGAACTTTTTCAAATTTCTACCAAATGAGTAAGTACAGAATCGTGTCTAAAGGTATATCTTCCCTGGGAGAGAGCAGTTTAACAAGCACCAAGAATGTGAGCAGAAGTGCAAATTCCTTTGTGACATAGGAGACAAGATGCTTCTGTATTTATTTTCCACCTCCTCAGATTACTTGGTGAGGGCAAAACATCGTAAGTGGATTGCAGGCAGAAAGATAAGAGATTAGGAGGAGTTGCTAGGATGTTCTTCCACGAAAGATCAAACTTTACGTAGTTCTCCCATCTTGTCCATTGGCCCTGCACCTGAAGTTGCAGTGCCTTAGATAGATAGCTTTCCTCGTCAATCTCAGCCGATGTTTTTGCGATTAACTTCCTGTGCTTGTGAGTGGTTTTTTGGTGGTGTTACTTCCACTTTAAATTGCATAGACCGGTTCGTCCGTGTTGTACAGGACCCCGTATGGTCTTGTACTTTA
Organism: Hydractinia echinata; assembly: GCA_030067915.1. Classification (NCBI taxonomy): domain Eukaryota; kingdom Metazoa; phylum Cnidaria; class Hydrozoa; order Anthoathecata; family Hydractiniidae; genus Hydractinia; species Hydractinia echinata. Next base: position 4,787,341 of record JASGCC010000003.1, on the reverse strand, counting down.
ATTCACCCACAGCTATGTCAACTGCATCGCACACCTTCCAAGAACCCGCCTTCAAAGATGGATTGAGTGTTGACAGAATTGGATCTTTGGAGTGACGCAAAAGTAGGTGACCGCTAATCTTTGCGGATTTCAAAATAGAAGTGAGGCTCTTAATGGGAAGAGGGCAAGGAGAGGAGTCAGCATATAGGGAGATGTTTGTGATGGAACGGTGCAAGTTAAGCCATTTTCGTATGAACACTGAAACCTTTTGCTCTAGGCGCCCGGCAACAGACATCGAAACCTCATATATTAAATATTAAATAAAGATGTTGCAAGATCCAAAGTTTTTGTGCTCCAGTGTATAAGGACGTATTAATGACACCCAGCCCATCTATCAGCTTTTCCTCCAATTCGTCGATGGACTTCCTGTCTGAGATAGAACAATCAATAATCCGGCCTAAAAATCGCACTGGCGAGGCATGAATAGATGGTATATACTGTGAGAAGTCAATGTCGTTTTCAGGGCTACTTACACTAAAAGGGGATCTATTGATAGATCTTCCCTTGATGATTACAAAACTACGGGATTTTTCCGCGCGAAATGTCATATTGGCCCAACTTAGAGCTGTGGTGCACCTGTTAAGGAGTACTTGTGCTCCAGCAACGGAAGAAGACATGATGTTTATGTCGTCCATGAAAGCCCTTATTAAAGGTAAGGATACTTTGTTAGAGGTCATGTAGCATGACACAGATGTTGCCAGCGTATACTCCAAAATAACATTCATGCCTGATAAAAACAAGATGATAGACAGGGTGCAGCCAGCGAAGATGCCCCTGAAGTGCTGGTGCCATTTGCTTGGAGCAGATTTGGAGAATAACTTGCTCTACAGCCCAGAATAGTAATCCTTTACAATGGCAATCCAACTAGGAGATATACCATACCTTTTTAATATAGGACCATTTTAGATGCTCAAAATTGGAGAATAAGCCTCGCGGAAATTGGTTTTGTTCCATGTGCAATAAAAGTTACAACAGGAAGCTGATTTATTTCAATATAAATTTTACGCTCCTTGTCTAAAAATCTGTACTGACGAGTTCCAACTGTTCTATTTTAAAGTTTTGATGTAATGTTAAGTAGGAAAAACAATACTAAAAACTTTCTACCGTAACATATTTATCTTATGTTCCAGACAGCCTACAGATGAAACAGAGAGTGACTGAGAACTGCAAAATCAATGGGATTACACAGCGGCTATTTAAATAAATTGATGAAAGAGGCAGCAAATCCCGCTTTTAACCCATTCTTAAATCAGAAGTCTGGTGGTGCATATCGGGTTGCCATTCTTAAATCAGAAGTCTGGTGGTGCATATCGGGTTGCCAGTAACATAGCTGAGTTGAAAAAAACTTTCCGGAGTTCGCAGCACAATTGCAAAAGGTTGTGGAAAATGAAATTCCCGCTAATTAAAGAGAAAATTTCCTGATGATATATCATACGGGAAAGAAAGTATCGATATGGTGCAATACGTTACTGTAAAGTTAATTCATTTTATTTGATTCCGATTAAGCCGAAAACGTTGCTTTACTGCCAAAACATTTTACGGAAAGAAAATTTAACTTCGTAAAATTATAATATATATTCCTGTTGTTTTAGCATATGATGTAGTTTTTTATGGCTTCCATTATATTCATTCTAAGCTTTAGAACTTCGTTTTGTATGTTTCTATATGCATTAAAACTAACCATACAATCAATGACTTTTTATTATGCAACTTTAAAATTGTGTACGTTTATACAAGCCATTGTATACCTTAACTCATTAACAATACATCGAATTCTGTTCCTACCAAACATGTCACACTCCGCATACTCAGTATGTCACACTCCGTATACTAAGCCTGTCACACTCCGTATAGCATACTTCGTATATTAAGCATGTCACACTCCGTATACTAAGCATGTCATACTCCGTATACTAAGCATGTCACACTACTCCGTATACGAAGCATGCCACACTCCGTATACTAAGCATGTCACACTCCGTATAGCAAATTCTGCATACTCTCGGTATCTCACTATCTGTATGCAATAATCCGTTTGCTGCAATCAAACTAATGTTCCCACACTCCATATAGCTACAATATACTTCGTATGTTTACGATGGATAAAAGAGTAGGAAAATGATGTGCTTGTCTTTTTAACTTGTTCTTTATGGTGATTATTTTTTATTTTTTTCGGAAATGGTTTTAAACAGGCATATATTGCAATATTTCACTTTAAGAACATTCGTTGGCAGACTCCATATAGCTAAACCAAACTCCGTATAGCAGCTATACGGAGTATTACTCCGTATAGAAACAACACTCCGTACGTCACATATACATTACTGGACAGACTCGTCAACCTTTAAATATTTTACCGTACCTGCAACATGGAACTAATCGTGCAACTTTATTGGGAGAACTGCAAAACAAAAAGTGGATCATCCAAGACGCACATGATTTTTACGAGTGGGCGAAAACAATTGAAGAAGCTAGTTCAATAAGTTTACTTTCCTGTCATCACAAGAGTACGAAAACTCTGCTTGCTTCCTTAATTAAGCTTTTGCAGAAATTGAAACTGTCACTGGAGCAATGATGCATGCTGTTTTTCATATAAAGTGAATCGCATTTGCGTTAGAGAAATGTCACGTGTTTCACGCTAGTTATAGCGGTACGTGGATAGCGAATTTAATTATGCGCATGCGCGAAAAATCGTTTTTTAAATCTAATGCCTCTGAGGCGAAAGCCTGATTCTTGGTCAGATTGCCTATCCCAAAATTGATGCATTTTACGGCGATTTAAGCAACAAACTGGAAATGTACTATTTTAATTGAAAGAAGTGAGGCCAGGTTACGTAACTAAGCGAAAAAAACATCTAACTTGCTTTTGTTTTGTCAAATCACCTAGCTACGTCATTAAATTATCTCGACAACCAAAGTTTTTTTAACAAATTTTTTTACCAAAGAGGTTTTTACAGCATTTAGTCCAGGGCTTAAGCTCTTTAAAAAACTATGTTTAAAATGCATTTCACTTTTTTCCTAAAAATTTAAAGACCTGAAACAGACCTTACTTTTTGAAAAAAATATGGCCGCCACAAACCATGAAAACATGTTGGCAAAACTTTGTAGAGTTTGTGGAGAATTTTTAACCAAAAGTAAAGGTATTGCAAAACAGAAAGTGACACTGGAAAAGGAATTAGAATTACTTTTTGCTCATATACAAGAGGATGTGGACAACATTCATCCCAAATATGTTTGCTTTCGGTGTTACAACACACTTAAAAATATTGAAAATAGAAAGACAACAACACAGTTGAAACCTAAAAATTGGTCTCCCCATAAAAAAGGCGGCAGGCCTTCAAAAAAGAAGAAAACAGGACGGCCAAGTACTTTTAAGCTGTTATGGTCAAGAAAAGCCTTAGAGGAAATTAGTGACAAAAACTTAAATGACGTTATTCCACCCGTTGTCAGTCACCATGGCTTAGAAAAAAAACACATTAGAGGTTTTGTTAGTGCATGTATGTGGAAATCTTCTGAGGCAACCTTTAATGGTTGTCACATGTGAACATGCATTTTGTAAAGAATGCATCCTAATATATCTAGAAGGAACTTTGCAAGGTGGAAGTGAACGCCCTAAGTGCAAACGTGATGACATCATCACTCTTGTCAATAAATCAAATTTAAAACCAAGTTTGCGCCTAAACCGCATTGGAAAACAATTTACAAGTTGACTGTGATAATAAATGTGGAGAGAAATTTACATTGGATAAATTACATGAGCTCAAATTACATAATATATCGTGCAACACATCCACAAGTTCAAATACAAGTGCAAATTATTCAATAAGAGATGTATTTTTATTGGACGAGTCATCTCCTGTTCCAAGAGAAATAGAGGATGCCACCTTACATGTTCTAAAACATAAAATGAAACGATCAACTGATATAAATAACAGCATAGAATTTAAAAGTGGAGGACATAGGGTATGTATCTTAAATCTCAGTTAAAGTAAAATGCATATATTTACAAAAATGACTTATTTACATATCCATTATTTTACATTCACATATATCCTTGATATTTTAAAAATAAAATAAAATTAAACTCATGATTTCAAAACAAATTTATTTTAGCCCTACATGTTTACCTCAACACCGAAACCGGTTAAAAATAGTAACGAAGTCTGCAAGCGGACCATAGAAAAAAGAAACAAGTTTTTAAAGAACCAATTACTTTTTTCTTCTGGTGGAAATGAAAGTGGTTCAGCGTACAAACTGGAAAATTAGTCAAGAGTCTGAAGGAAAATGAGAGAGTAGAAATACTCAAGAGAGCCAACATAACAATAAAGAGTATAACTCCAGAAGAATTTGTAGCAATGAAGGCAGACTTGAGTATTCCCTGGTCAAAATTAAAAACAATGTCAAGGTATGGCTGAAAGTATGGCTAAAAATTAAGCACTATATACATAAATAATTATATATATATATGACAATTCACAAAAAAAGCCAGAATAGATATGTTTTTAAATAAGAGTTTTAAAATCATGAGACTCAAATGAAAAAGTATGATTCTTATTAAAAAGGTGTATCTACCTAGTTATAGATTACTGTTTATATTTTTATCATAATAGCATTTATGCAAAATTAATACCTTAAGGAAAGAAAGTGTGTCAGCAGTGTTGGTGAATTAGTGCTCATCAAATTTATTTTATTCCGCATCTGCCAAATTAATTTCTTACCATAAAAGAAAACTGCAAACTTTATTTTCCTAAGGTATATAGTATGCACATTTAAAAAAAGATAATATTCCGCATATAGATGGTTATCAACCTTCAACATACCCATACCATCACAGATAAAACAAAGAAAAGTGGCCACGGAATGGACTGGTGATCAATTGCGCTCAGAACTAGCTCCATTCTCATTCGAAGTTAAAGGGTACAAAGGCAAATTTGAAATAAGATGTGCAGCATGGGTCTATGTTGAAAGCCTGGATTCCCAGGTCAAAACAATGTTTCACTGTCTAAAACAGTAGGTTTTTGTGTTTACTAACTAGGAGAAAGATACATATAGTTCAAAAAACTTAAAAATAAAAAAAAACTTGAAATTTAAGACAGATGCAATTCTACTTCTATTTAGGAATGGACTAGTAACACATTACCCCTTCATGAATAATGAAATACATGTAAAATAGGTGGTTCGTTCAAACTTTCATTTCAAGTTTGTAACACAAAGAATCCAAACAGCAAGGTAAAAGAAAGTCTCAGATAATTTTTACTACCTTTTAGAAAAAAAAACATTATGTTCCTATGTTTTTTATAGTCAAACACTGTGGTCTTCAGTATCTTTGAGGCCAAGGATAAAAGATCAAATGTGAAAATTGGGACAAGTCGATTTACAGAGCAAATTGATAGACTACAGTCCAGCAAATTTGGTTTGGTATTTATCTCATTTTTGTTAGAGTTAGCACTTCTATGTTTAAAATTTATACCTATATTCTACATTTAGAGGCCAGAGAGTAAGAGTATTTCTTTCGGGTGATTACGAATTTTTAAGCAGTGCATATGGCATAACCGGAGCTAACGGTATGTAAAAATAGTACAAAATATAAAAAAAGTAAAAAATATAAAATGTATTAGTCAAAAAAAAAATCCTACTTTATTTTATTTTTATTCAAAATATTCAGGGAGACACCCATGTTTGTATTGCATAGCGACCAAAGAAGAAATACAGAAACCTGTGGATATTCGTGGAAAATTTCATGTAAGAACCCTGGAAACTTTGAGGGGGAATTTAGAGACTGGTGACAATTTGAAGAATGCAAAATTCAACTACAATGTAATTGATGACCCATTTTTTAACATTCCAATTGACCAGGTAAGTAAAATTCATGCTACACTGTATGTATATTTTTTATCACTGTTGCTTCCATAACTTTTGTTTTAAAATACATTTTAGTCATAAATTGGTGATATTAAAGTAATATTTAATAAGTCAAGTTTTATTACTCAATTTTAGGCATCTTTACCTGGACTACACATTTCTTTGGGATGTTTTTTGAAATTTTTCACAATGTTCGAAGATAAATGCCACAGCGTGGACATCGTTTTAGCAACCAAGATGGCAAACAATAATTAGAAAACTCAAAAAGAGGAATTTGACAAGTTTATTGCTTTGACATCAGAAATTGACTTGTTAGAAAAAAATATTGAAGACTGCGATGTAAAGATACAATTGATTAATGACACCATCATTGCAGCTGTAATGCGAGACCCAAACAATGAGGATAAAATTAATAACTTTGAAGCAAGAAAGATTGAAAAGGTATGAATATTAAATTTAAAGACAAAATTTTTCAAAACAAATGCCAAAAAAATTCTCAATTTAATTCAATATTTTAGACCAACCGTATTGAGGAGTTAAAGGAAGCGAACAATTTTAAAAAAACTGACGGTCCTTGTGTGCAAGCAGTTGATGCTATCCTCAATAAGCTCAATATTAAACGTCAAGCTTACTATGGTGGTAGCCTTATTGGAAATCATGTAAATAAAATGCTTGAGGTGAAAAAAATAATATTCTGTATTGTACATTTTTTAATAAGCAACTAACCATTAACGAACTAGGGCTTGAATAGTAAATTATAAGCAATTTTCAGTGTTACAATAGCAAAAAATAATTGATAATAATTGCTTATTATTAAAAAAGTGAATTAGCAGAAAATATAATCAACAACATTTGATATTTAGCCTAACAACTTTATCCAAATGTGCAATATACTTCCCATCACCGTCACTAAACTTGGATACAATGGTTCAGACATACATGCAGATGCTATTTTATATGCTGAAAACTTTAAACAGCTGTTTTTACATTATTCGAAATGTCACAAAATATTAAATACACGTGAAGTTATGAACCAAGACCAAATTGGAAACTTTGGTAGGTATATTATATAATCACTAATAATTGGTCACATTTTTGCACTAATTACACACATACAGCCATAACATGTAAACATTTGTTCTGGAACTAAATGTAAAAGAACTGATGGCGTTTCTTCGAGAAAAATTTCCCCTTCAATCGATCACTCCAAAGTTACATCTACTTGAGGATCATGCCGTAAACTTTGTTTCTTCTTGGGGTACAGGTTTAGGGTTCTATGGAGAACAAGGTGCAGAAAGCATCCATGCTGAATTTAATGGCATTGCACGGCTATACCATGCAGTAAAACCAGACACAAATCGTATCCTTGTAATGACAAAGGAGCATTATTTGCGATGTAACCCCGTAGGACAAGGGATGGTTCCTGAAATAAAATAAAAACTTTCTACTAGCTAGCTTTAGCTGATGTTTATGTAGAGTATAGCTACACAATGTATGATGTAAATATTTTTATTGGATGTTCATTGAATAGCTAGGCTGACTCCGTGTCGAAAGTGTCTTTTTCCTCCGACTTTGTGATAATAAAACATAACATAAAAAAGTGAAATGGTTTTTAATTTACTAAACTTACCATCAGGATGGTGTTTATAAGCTAAATCTAAGAGTCTTTCCCACAGAAAACTTTAGTTAAAAAGATATTACAATTTTACTACGCCCACTACCAATTTTAATGTTTCGGAAGGGGACGAAGTCCGACGTCAAATACTGGAGTAAACAATAAACTTTTTTATAACTTACTTGTTCCTCCAGCTATATCGCTCCTTCCTCTCCAGAAAAATGCTCAATGTAGAAAACCGCGTGTACTATAAACTATTTAAAAACTTAAAATCAACGAAGCGTTGCAATCTATTGTCTTTCCCTTGCTCGGCGTAGCTATGGTTACCATTTTTAAAAAATTTAGTTGACACGAGCGTGATTCAGCGCATGCACACAAATAAATTCGTCCCGTAAATATGCGTGGTTTGTTGCGGCTGCTTTACTAACAAATTTCTCCCCAAAACTGCTTGTTAATGTTGGCGCATTGCTAACCTTAAAGCATCACCAAATGTCCCAGTTGAAAGTCAAGAAATACTCATATAATTAATGATCTTATGATTAATAAACATGTTGCAGCTGTCTACGACCGCAATGTGTTCGTTGGTAAGGTTATTGACATGGATGATTCAGTTGCATATATTAAATGTATCAACACATTGGCGGAATTACACATACAACCGTATTTCGTGTTCCAAATCGTAAAGATGAAGTTTGGATAGCTCACGAGGATGGTCTTTGCATTCTACCTGAACCAAATGATACCAAACGTGGGAAAATGTTTGAAAAATGCTGTAGTTGAAGTTAACAAGCAGCGATCTTCTCAATGGAAAGAAAAACATTAACCTCTAATAGCTTTTGTATGACTGTTTACTTCATGCACTTCTGTCTGTTAGCATTTAAATATTTTGTATATTCTGTTTTTCCTTCGTCTCTTGAGTAACAAGTATATCTTACACTTAACTTGAAATCTATGGCTAATAGAACGTAACATTCGTTACGAAATATCATTTTGGACTGACAATTAATCTCGAAACTTGTCTCAAGCTTATTTCCTCTTAAAATATGTTATCCAGGGGCGGATTTAGACTTCGGCCATTTCGGCACTCGCCTTAGTAGAATTTGCCAATGCGAAAATCCTGTGTATCTAAAACTAGTAATTGGTCTAAAAGCAACCCCTAATTTTATTATAAGCGTTTAATAAGGTTCCTTTGCGCCCAGGATCCGAGTTATTAATTTTATCTCCACTCAGGAGTGTTCGCTGAGGCTTGACTCTCCTTGGATGTCCTTTGCCGAAATCCTATGGTTTTCACGGTAGTCAAACTATATATTGCCGCATTTCGCTGATTTTTTTGCTCTCGACATCTTTGTTATCTGCCGTAAAATCAGTCGACTTCGGCGGTCGCCGAAGTGTGGACTTGGACCCTCTTAAAACAAAAGATTTTGTGACGTCAAGCAAAATCTAGCCGAAGTCATCGAAATTTACGGTAACAGAAAGATTGATATTAGGGGATGGATGCGTTGGAAAAATTTACTCATCCTATTGTTATTGCTTCGCGGTAGCCCGTTTGTTTGACAGTTTCAGCCAACTTCGGCGAGCTGCAATTCTGAAATTTCCTCCCAATTCAACATGTCTACTGAAAGTAGGCTGAGGAATCGTTTTGTACCGACTTGCAATAAGTAAATGGAAGCTTCGAATATATGATCGCGGAATAAAGATTGAGCAATGTTGCTAAGAAGAAACATTACTGGAAAACATTTATTTTCTGTGTCGCCTCTGATTGCAGAAGAAAAGCAGTCGCCTGGACAAAAATCATAGCATCAACTCAATGACTACGCTTTTAGGTACATCTGTTTAGTGTTAATTCTATTGATCTTAGAGTAGGATACAAAAATTGCTTTGTATTGCTGGCTTAGCAAATGTGAACATAAAACTGTTTAGAGTTTCACTTTCAACAAATTCGACAGAGCTTTGTGTCAAATTCGACAGAGCTTTGTGTTGTCTTGGGTTTCTTTTTATTTAAGTAACAAAACATTTTATAACAACACAATAAATGGAATAGCTAGCCAGCTGGTAACTATTTATAGCTGGTAAAGGTGTAATGTATACCAGTTTGTTTACGTTCGTCGCAACTTTTTACGTTTACTTTTGTAGATACAAAGCTTCTGGCAATAGACACTTTCCAAACAATATTTCAGCATGCCATGAGGCCTATGAAGAGAACACTAGTTTTGGGAGGAAGGCTTTGACAAGACTTAATGATGTTTTAGTTTAACATCTAGCGTCATATCGAAATAATTCCTGGAAATGGTGCTAATTACATACAATTCAAATAAGAAAAAGCCATGGTTTTATTTGGTGAGTCACATTTTCACTAAACAAGTTGTCATGCTGATAGGTGTGGAAAATGTTTATGGTTCTACCAGCATGGCGAAAATGACTTAGCATATATACTATTGCAGTCCTAGCCAGATGGACACAAAAATGTGTAATAATGTTGTTAACGATATCTGTTCCTGAATGATTTTTTTTGTTAAAAATTTCAAGCATTTACAATTTTGGTAATTCTCAGCTGATTGATGTGCTTGTTGATACTAACCGTCAAACGAAAATATGATGATGAGGTGACAAAACAGCTAGCTGTGATGTTATTTCTTGTCTAATGACAGCTGGTTCTACTATAGTTAGGTTGCAACCAAAAAAGCAAAATCCCCCTTTTTGCAAGGATTTCCTAAAAACATTGACCGTAAAGAGGCAGAAAAATACAACAGCGACAGAACACAACACAAAACAACAAATGTTAAAGCAATTCACGATGAATTTAATAGGTACAAATGAGATAAACTTATCATAACGTGAATATCCTTTAACGGAACGTGCTTAAGTTAAAGCAAACAACTATCTGTGCACCAGGACTTGTGACCCTGGCTGTAGTAACATGTGTTACGGAGCTCCAACACTCAGCGTTACACAGATAATTGTTGCTGTGGACCTGCCTAATGACAGTACCAGCCTGTCGTAACTGGGGTAATATGCGTGGGCGTAACACCACGAAGACTAGATAAGAAAATCTACCCACCTTGCAAAGCTCCTTCTAAAATGACTAAGGGCAGCAGGATCGTCAATCCTAAAAGCAAATTGAGAAAACTCTGCCTCCCTACTGGACTGGGGTAATAAGTGGGATCGTCAAGCCCAAAGACAAGATATGATGTCAAGCCCCCTTGCTGTGCTTCTTACAGTGTCTCGATACAAAGAGAGGAGTGAGCAAACTCCGGTTTCACGGTGCACTGACCAAAAATAAATCAGCTGGAGTAAATAAAACCGCTAGGGTCATGGATTCCCTCCCCCATTTATTGTGTGACATACAAATAAGCTAACTTCTGGAAAAGAAATGTATGTATGACGCAGAATTATTCAAGTGGAATGTGTCTACTTGAGAAATACAGCGATCGTTGCATTTGAACCAGGTGTTTTGTTGGTCCTTAATGAAGGCCCAGTAATGACCTGCTTTTAATGTACCTGAGTGGTTAATGGTAGCAACCAAGTTGTACTTGTTGTTGAAAGACACATCGTCAGTTGGGTGAGATGGTACCTTTAAGACATGATGTTTTTTAGGCAAGCAATTGACTAACTTGTTGTCTTTAAAAGAAGACCCATTTACTGATGTGTATCTTAACAATTATACAACAAGGAAGTCGCCGCAATTAGAAATCTGAGTTTCAATTGTGGCCTCTTGATGCGATGAACACTGGGGGCAGAACCACTTGTTGTCACCTAGAAGTTCCTGAGGTTGTAAAAATTTGTTAAAAGAGTCTGCTATTGATTTACAATATACTTGTGCAATATATTCAAGGGACTTGCAGGTAAAGACTTGAAGGCTGTTTTTTTAAAGTCACTTGATAACCTGATTTTAAATAGTAAGGACTGCCAGGGTGAAGCATATGACGGTACAGGTGCTGTTTCTGGTTATAAGTATGGACTTTCTGCCCATATTCTTAATTTAAATAAAAAGGCTATATATGTTCATTGCAACAGTCACCGTTTAAATTCAGCAGTTGGAAAATCTTGCAGAATCAGCTTAGTTGCCCATGTGGTGGCTAAAATAAAACATATTTCCTATTTCTTTAACTATTCTCCAAGAAGACAGCAGTCCCTTATGTTTAACACAGATAAATATTGTCCAAGTTCTAAAAAAAATCTAAATTTAAGGATATTTGTCGTACTCGGTGGGTTGAACGAATTACTGGTTTAGATCTCTTTCAAGAAAAATATGTGCCTATTTATAATATTACTCTGGAAGAGCCAGGAAATCGATGCTAAGCCATGCAAGGGAAAAAAGGAGAAAAGTAGTTCAATCAATGAAGTTGATTCCATGACTGTTGACACACTATAATCAATGGAACGAAATGTGACACCTTCAGAAGAAAATGACAGTGATGTTTTGTTTTGTCGTAGTTTAATTGCACGATTAAAAGATCTGTCCAAAAAATAACAGGCTGGCTCGGCTTAAAGTGGAAAGTTGGAGGAAGTTTTACTCCAACTTGAGTTCCACGATGAGTGACACTTTAAAGAACGTTATATACAACTGTTAGAAAAAATCTATGCGCAGTTGTAAACATAACTCATAGTATTTTATAACATGGATATCACATGTTATAAAACATTCTTCATGGAATGGATTTGATGTGCTGCTTATTGCATGATCTTGCCAGGACACTGCTCCTTTCTCAGAGTTAAAATATTGTTTAAAATTGTCTCTTACAAGTTTTGCTCTTCTTGTGAAATTGATTGATTCTTGACGTGTAATAAGGATAATTCCTTGTAATTCTCCAATATGATGTCGCCACCGACTAGGTACTCTGCCTTGTTCGCTTTCTTGGTCGACAAAATCAGATGGGCAATAAGAAAAATTATCTAGCTGAGATTGTGTTTTTATCAAAAAATTGTGCAGTGCTGTTATCGCTTTTATTATTGAAATCACATTTTCCACTTTAGCTATGATTGGTTTTCTATATATCCTGAAACGGCTTGCCAAAATTTCAAAATAATTTTTAATTACCCTTCTAGCTCGAGATAGACGATAATTAAATAGAGTCTCCGGTATACAAAGTTCGTTTCTTCTAGGATAAGGGCGCAACATATATCGTTTCATTGCAAATGCCTCGTCTGAAACCAAAGTATAGGAAAATATTTTATTTAAATCATAGTCTTGTGAACACGAGGGATTTGGAAAATCTAATTTGTTGTTATCGATTGCTTGTCCTATTCAACAATGACTGTAAATTCCTCCTTTAATTTATCGACCTGCACGACCAATGTCCATTAAAATTAAAACAGTTTGTATTGCATATTGCCAACAAAATTATACTAAAAGTTTTCTTGTAATTAAAAAAGATAGATACGCTTCGAGATGACGCTTGAACAATGACATGTTTCCCATCTATGGCTCCTAAACAGTGAGGAAAGTTCCACTGCTCATGAAACACTTTAGCGACTCAGAGCCACTCATCCTTAGTACATGGAGCTTTAAGAAATCCCTTCTCCTTCCGAAATTTCTAAATTGCCTTACAAGTTTCACGAAAAGGTAGGTTATTTTTTTGTCTACTAGAACAAATAAATCTGGACTGAGCAGCTGTAATAAAAGTTAGCTAAAAATGCCAATAAATAGGCTTTGTACCCCCCCCCCCCCTTTATTTCCCGATTTTCCGTTTGCCGGAAGCGAAAGACTGGGAAGTACACTCAAGCAATCAGAAAACGGCTATCGGCTAATTTGAATTATCGTGTATTTTACAGACCTAACACAAATACATAGTTTATACCAAGTCCTGATAATAATTGGCTAAGCTGGCATGCTTTTTCTCATAATATATCGAGTTGGAAAGCTTGTACCTTTTCTTTGAAGGCACACTATATTAATTTGAACGTTTATAATGCGCAAAATACAGCGGAAGAAAAGTGAGTTGCGAAGGTATGGATGATTTGAAAGTTATATTTACGTTTTTTGCTTGGTTTGATGTAGCTAGCTAACTAAATGACTTTTTGGTGCCTGTGGCCACCATGGAAAATATTTTTTCCTGTCATCCTTCAATCGATTCATTAGCTAGCTACCTCTAGCTACAGTCAGAAGAAGAAAATTCAATCCATGGAGTATTAACAAAACTCTTTCTTTTTAAATTTTATTATACCATTTTTAAATATTTCCTAAAACTCAAGTTGCTTCTTTTTTGTTGTTGCATCGTGGAAATAAATTTAAGTCACCAATCCAAAACTAACAGGGGAAAATATAACTCTTCATTCTTTAAGGTATTTGCTCAAATGTGGTTAAAAACGTTTGTACCGTTGCTACTAGCGTCTTTTTACTGATATATATATGTTCTAAATCTGAACTATTTTATCAAACGGTGCCTTTACCTGGAAGTTCTACTTTGTTTACCTACTTTCGCATGTTGTTAAATTCTTCAACACTCGAACCTCGCAATAATTTTTTCAAGAGGTGAGCTATGTACGACGTGTGAAGTCACGAATGACCAAGTGGACTTTTGTTCGATAATGGTGGCGACCGTTAATGTAATTATTATTTTTGGGAGATTAAGTTTGGACACATATAAAAATATTTAAAAAAGATAAAAAATATTTAGGGCTTCATCATTTTCTTTACAACCCTATGTTTTTGCATTGTGTTTCATGAGCTTACAATAATGTGGTATAGCTAAGTTATGATACTTAAAAACTACTCTTGAATGACCCTTTAAGAATGTGAAACCACATAATAGACCTTAATCAAATTTCGTGTTTTTCGTAACTTTTGTGTTCAGTATGGTAGATTAGTTTGCGTGTCAACTGGCCAAAATACATACCGACTGAACTACCAATCCCCAAAAGAAGACAACCCTCAAAATGACTTTATTAATTATATCAAGTATATTGTATCTAGTAAACACTTTTTGAGCAGTCTGTCCCAAAAAATGATATATATTTGTAGTTTAGAAATTTAGCTCTAAATATCGTCCCTCAAAGGCACTGGATTTTAATGTATTTAGAGACTTTACTATATACTAGCCGAATTTCCGTGGAAGAATCCACTGAATCTCTCATTGAATGCATGTAAGGGATACCAAACAAAAACATACAGCATGGTAATTTGAATTTTTAAAACTTACAACCCAACCTCAGCACTAGGGACAACTATTGGCTAGTTGCAATTTTGCTTGCAACTTGCGTAATGCTTCGCAACCTTTTTTTTTAATTTCTAGTAAATATAATGTAAAAAAAGAAATATGAAAATAATAACTCATAACTCAAGGAGTTATTAAAATAATTTTAATAAAATTAATTTTTTGAGGCTTTGATATTGTCCATTACTCGAAACTACCCCTAAAAATCTCTATTAAATCCTTATAATGGGGAAAATTTAATAACTCCTGTTAGGATTATCCTTAGAACTTGAAACTTACAACACAACTTTATTTTAGTAAGAAGAATCATTTTGCCTAATTTGGACACGTGTTTAATTCGAAAAAAAAACCAGATTTTCAGTCAATTTTTTATGCGATCCATGTATAAACCGGAAAATATGTTAAATAACTTTTATTTAGCTTTCAGAAACTTCAAACAGGAACAAAAGTAATTAAATTTTAAGCAGATAGTGGCATTTTTAACAAATTTCAAGCTTCTGATGACGTCACAGAAAATGTGCTCACGCAAGCAAAAATCTATTGCTGCCATTTTGTTCCTTTTATGACGTACTATAAGTGTGCCAAGTTTGATTCAATTTGAACAACCCTATGAAAAGTTATTGATGGGGGGCGGATTCTATGGCCCTTGACCTCAGACAATTCCAGTGACCTTTCCAAGTTGTCAACAATTCCTTTTGAATAAAATATATGTTTTTTCTTAACAAATAATATCTTACATTGTATTATAGTAGTATTTTATACAGGCACATATAGCTGTAATATTTTTTACCTTTCATATTTCGTAATGTATACGAAACCCTTTCAGCATTTTTTTCATTTATGTTGCTACGTAATGAACGCAGTAATTCCTTTAAAAAATGATTTAAGTGTTCAGGGTGAAGATCATTTGATATATTTCTTCCTTTGTATTCCTGTGTATTAATAAACCTTCCCCAGGTCAACTTGAATGCATTTTCAGGTTCCAATCTGATTCGGCATAACAACTTCAGGATGGTGTATGCGTATTTGTGATGCCGAGTTGCCTTGGAGTATAGTAGAACCAACCTCTAACTCTCGATTAATCGTTCACCATCTCCCCGGCTTATTGCATCATTCAAGTTCTTGAGTAGCAGATTGATAGTGAACAAGGCTTTCTGATAACATAGGACGTGGTCATTTATAATAGGCTGCTGTATTACATCAGGTTCGTGTCTATGAAAATATAAAAGTTTAACATTTTTATTTTAACTGTAAAGGTACGATATATAATGAACATGGGTTTCACATAATAATTACATTTAAATATACATTCTCTGACCTGTCCATGTTATGCTTCAGTTTCTCATGATGATCCCTCGTATGTGCGGATTTGAAGGGGCAATGATTGCATTCTCCAGTAGCATTTTTGAAGCAGATTAATATTTTCAGCTTTCTGATGCCTTCTTGTTGAAGTTTTTCTCTTACATTGCCTATGTTGTCAGCATATTTTACTGTGTATCTAGACATTTATTATTTGGTATGCGATGAAATGTAATTTTATTACTGACGACGTTACTGAACATATATTATCACATAAATCTACCTTGATTATGAGATAACAAGACAGCAAGCTGTGATGATGAAACTGGTCTAATGACCGTTCAAGTTAAAATTGTCGAGGTTACACCCTCTGAAGATCGAAACGGAGTGCAAGATCTCCCTTTTTGCAAGGATAGTCTGCAGATTCAAGGTACTTGAACCAAACAGAAGACAAACATTACGACAACATTACATCAAAGAATTTACTATAAAAAATAAATAAATGATTTATTATATCTTCAACATGCATAGAAATCGATTTTCGTTTCTCTTCTTCACATCCTGTTTTGATATTTCTCGGTACTGGGTCATCCTAATGAAGAAATAATTTTCAAATTTAGTAAACAATTTAAATAAATTTGCATGAATAATTCGTAACATAAAGACCTTCAAATGTTGCCATGTTGAAGTCCTCCATTGTAATAGCGACTATTTGTGTATCCAGTTCTTTTTCCGAAAATTCACCATAGGCATTCATTGTAGCATGTGGACCTTTTTTAGCATTGCTTGTACGTTCATCGTACGTTCCTCGCCACTGTGTCGTTTTAAACTCTGCGCCTGATGTCTCTTTACGAAAAAGCGAATCTTTGACATAAAAATAAATAATTTGAAAATAACCTTGAGAGGGTTGCACGCGATCTTTGACAGCTATGTAATGAAACCAGTGATGACTCCTATTGGGATTGTTGATTCCTTGGTGTCTGACGTTAACTTCGTAGTCTAGATTATCGCCAATAATCTGCCATCATATAATATATATCCAGCTTATATTTGAAATGCAACGTTTCCGAAATACTAGAGAAAAAAGTATTACCTGGTACCCAACATTCTCTGCATCATTGGATTCTATAATATTTTCCCAAACTTTAACCTCCGGGTCATGATTACAGGCTAATTTCTTGTTTTTGTTCAATGCAGTTTGGTGGCTATTGGTTATACCAAGGCCATTGAACCATTTAAACGCCCGCTTCTTAGCACCGGCGGCAATGAACAGCTCGTCATTGCGATGCGAGACTATACAGGCTCTGCTTTTACGATATCTTGCTTTGAACAGGATTCCGAAACACGCCACTTGTTGTCCAATACATACCCTGTAAAATATTAAGCGTATAGAAGATATTCGTAACACTTTGTCGTTCTCCGTATCTCTTGGACAGTTATCAATCTTACCCTTTCTCTCCAGCTACTGCACCTCTTATGGCAGCCGACGAAGCATTCTATGAAAAAACCTAGTATATATAGTACCAACGATACAAAGAAAAGAGTTTTCCATGCTAGCATGGGTTGGACGGGGTATATTAATGACCCTCTTCCAATCTGATCTAGACTGTGTTAGATCTAAACTCAACCTCCTCTGTATCAAGTCTGTCTTTATAACCTCCTGCCGAGTCTTTCTCGGTCTGCCTCTGAGCTTTGCCCCAGGAACTATGAAGTCTCTACACTTTCTTACCCAATTATCCGCCTCCATTCTTTCCAAGTGCCCCAGCTAATTCAATCTTCTTATCTGGATAACATCTTTAATTCTGATTATGAGATAACAAAACAGCAAGCTGTAGTGATTTGACTAGTCTAATGACTCTTATTTTAAGTGGTAGAGGTTAAACCCTCTAAAGATCTCTATGCAAAGCAAGATCTCCCTTTTACAAGGATGGTCTGTACAACCAAGTTAATTGAAAAAGCAACCCTCTGGACAAAACAAATAATGTGCACACAACAGTATTAAAGAAACAATGTAAAACGAATACGGATACTTAGCCTGCTTCTTAGCTCATCTGAACTCTTTCTGTCTCTCAGACTGGCGTTACACATCCACCTAACCATTCTCATATCATTCCTTTCTAAACGGTCAAGATCTTCCTGCTTCACTGCCCATGTCTCACTACCGTACAACATAACACTTCTTACACAGGCCTCATACAACCTACCTTTTACCTCAATTGACAAGACTCTGCTAGTCAACAAAGGAAGTAACTCTCTGAACTTTTTCCAAGCAGAACCTATCCTGCAAGTAACACTTCTTATAACACCCCCTTCACTGCCCAACATATCACCTAAGTAACAGAAGTTCTCAACTATCTCTAACGAGCCACTGTTGTACATCATTAAAGCTGGAAATACTTCATTCTCTATAATCTCACCTTTACAACGCTTGCATACAAACTGAATGTCAGTTCTTAACCTTATACCAATACTACTGCACTTCTTATGTACCCAATGCTTGCAAGTGTGATAAAAAAAGTTACTACCAACCCCTTTCCTGCAAACTCCACAAGGCCACTTTCCAACTACAAGGTCACACTTGGCTGCAATGCTACTAATCATGACTTTAGACTTTGCTGTGTTCACCCTTAGCCCTTTCTCTTCTAGTCCTTTTTTCCACTTCTCAAACTTTTCAACTAATTCTTCCATCGACTCTGCTATGAGAACCAAATCATCTGCATACAATAACTCCCATGGACAACCTGTTCTGAACTCTATCGACAGCGCTTCTAAGACTAGAAACAACAAAGGACTAAGTACAGAACCCTGATGTACACCAACATTTACACTAAATTCATCACTAAGTGAATCGTTAATCCTGACACGACTTCTAGCATTGCTGTACGACTTCTAGCATTGCTGTACATAGACTGTACCATCATAACTAGCCACTCATCCACACCTAATTTTCTCATAGCCCACCAAATAACTTTACGTGGCACTCTATCAAAAGCTTTCTCTAAATCTACAAAGGCAAAATAGAGATTCTTTCTCTTTCCTAAATACTTTTCCTGAAGCTGTCTGAGTAAAAATATTGCATCTGTAGTGCCACGCCCTGGAACAAAACCAAATTGCATCTTATCTATATCAATTCTTTCTCTAAGTAACTTATCAATCACTCTTTCAATAACGTCAGCAATTTTACATTTTCGTTTAAATCTGCAGTTTTTCCACCTAAATCTGAGTTCTTCTGCTTTCTCCAGTACTCCAATTCCTCTATAGGACTTGTCACACACCGATCCATTTACACACTTTTTCTTCCTGTCTTCATTAGCACTATCAATATCACGATTAAGGAGTTATATTCTTTCAAACAAAGACGACATGAAGTCATACTTCTTTCAACTCCAGACACAAGGTTTTTTTCATATCGTAGTGTTGTTTTTTGTACATGTGCGCTCAATGTGTTAAATTTTCCGCTTGAACTTTAAGGACATTAGGCCACTCACTCGCGGTGCTTAAAACCATGTTACAGTATACAGTTATTAGTATAAAGTTTTTATAACAGTAAGTAAATTTATTTGTCAGTTAGTAAAAATTACAATGTTATAAGGCAAAAATTAATTGTAAATCATTCCAGTCTTTTACAGAGTGAAAGCGAATAGATTTTAAACCATAAAAAGTTGACCTGACTAGGGGTAAATTAATTAAACCGCATCTACCAGCACAAGTTTGGTGCACACGAGAGAAATCAATTGCAAATATATTTGTAAGACTAATAGGTAATCCATTAACAGAAGGAGAGTGCTGGGAGGGAAAATAATCTATCAAGATTTTGAGATGTGGATGCTTTTTCCATGCTCAACACGAATAAGATACTATTCTTTCTTGTTTAGAAAAGACAACCAGGCAACTGTAAAGACCGTTCTATCTAAATGTCATCGCTTAAAAGGTGTTTTAAATGGCGATTGATCAAGCAGGCAGCTGCATGTGCCTTGACTGATGTTTTTCAATAAATGTGAGTTTGGTGGGATATTTTAAAATGTTCAAACATATTAAAAATTATTATGCGGTAACACCATTGTTCTTTTTAAGTATTTAAGCCATTTCTCGTGATTTCATTTGACTAAATTAGAATTTTTTGTTTTAAGTCTCAGCTATAGCTAGCTACTTTAGGCTAATTAATGTTTGTTTTTAATCCGCCATGTTTTAAAGTGACTTCCAAAATAATTATGTGAATATTTAAAAACAATCCCGTGAAATTTAAGTGGCTAATATTTTTGATTTTGAAATCAGTTGTCAGTTTGAATATCAACTGTCAAGGCAGGTTATTCTAAACTCTCTTTTTTCCCTTCTCTATCAAAAATATCAAAAAGGGAAAAATGATGAGTTCAGTTTACTAGACTATAATGAGTGTTACAATGCGGCCAAACTTATTACAGCAAGAAAAATAAAGTTTTGCCATTTTGTTTTTCGATTTCTTGCTTTCATTCACCCACCATCGCAGATCTTACATTTTTCGTGTTAAACCTGCACCGAATCAAAAAGGCCAGAAATGTGATTGACATGCTTTGTTTGTGCGAGTAGTTTGATTTAATAATTGGTAGGTAAACTTGTTGTTGATGTTAGTAGCTAAGATGTGAGTTGTTATTATTTATGCCAAATTTTATGGCTATATTTTGGTAGTTGGCTAGCTAACAAATTCTATTCTATGATTACTAACGTAAGGTGCTATGTGTAGCTATAGCTAGCTAAATCATTTTTTGTCCTTTTTGTTGTGATATTCTTTTGTTGTGATATAACTTTAAATATTTACTGTTATTATTGGTATTATTTGTAATATACCCTAATTAAGGTTGTTCAAGGGTACCCACCTAGCTGGCTAGTATGTTGTGTGACTCTCTAAAAATGTTGTACCTAAATTATTCCATCTTTTTTAGACAGAAAAGTGGATATCAAGTTGATGCTAGGTACGAAAAATGTGACATTGCCAGCAAATGGGGTTTCTGTTGATGATATTGTTACTTTGTTTAATGTTAAATCAGAAGGATTGCATTTGAAAGTAAATGTTCGTGGAGATTGCAAAAACAAGGTCCTGATCAATATGGGTTATTTACCATGTTACCTTCAGGTCAGTGAAAGTATAATTAGGTACAACCTTAAACTGAAATAAAACTTACACACTGATATTTGTCAAGGTTATACATATACATACAATCTACTATAATTTCATAAAAATACTTTGTTTACAAGCTTTCTTTCACTACCTTTGATGTTTAAATTTTACGTTACTTTGTCAACAGTATATGAGCATATTTCGAAATTAGTCATCATGGACATGAAAAATAAAAATTCTTAAATGTATATTATGTTGAAAATATTTTTTAAAGGAAACTATTGAAGTTTAAGATTCACCCAAAATTTTGTCTGGATTTAAATTGAAATTTTTTTATCAAGTTTTCTAAAAGGGTGATGGTGAAATAAATCTGTCGGATGGACATTGAGATTTTATCAAAATTGTAAGGTAAATGATTGTCGTGTCATTTCTAACTCTGGGTTTTTATCTTTCTTTAATAAAATGTGTTTTACCTTCGATTAAAGAAATATTTTGATTAAATATCCAAAAATAAAAAGTTAACAGACTTTTGAAATGTCCATCCGACAGATTTACCAATGAAAAAAGTTGTGATCTCTTCCTGTCAGTTTTTTCTAAGAACTCGATACGCTCAAAAGTATCGACGTTTGTGATGGTCAACACGATACATATCAATAAAATATTCTCAGGGATGTCATTTTCTTTTAATTGACTTTTTTTTTATCGTCCATCCAACAGAAATATGCATAAAAAAGTGTAGTGTAGTGTTGTGATATTTTATAGGGTTTACCTTTAAGTTTGTTTATTCATAGTAGCTGAATATAAATACCTTCTGTTGGTTTGAGCAAGTAAAACAAAATATATAAAGTGTAAAATAGGCTTAATATTTTCGAAAGCCAGAAGAAACATTCGAACATTCGAAAGTAAAAAGAGACATTCCATTTTATGTTTTTTTGTAAAGAACAAAAAGATGCAAAGTCATTCCATCTGGAATTGTTGGTTTACAAAGTACTGCAGCAGCTTAAAATTATTAAAAAATACAATGGGAAGGCCAAGTTTAAATAAGCCAAAGAGTGCCAGCAAACAAAGATTACTTTCGAAAAAGACGTATTTTGAACCGATAAATCTGTCGGAAGGACAGATTCATTCTCGATGAATTTAAAGAAAAGTTTAAAACTAATACATCAGCTGCTTGGAATTTTGAAATCTGGTCATGGTCAGTTAGGGTATTCAAGTAAAAGTTTGTTATTTTTCAATGATCGAATTTTTTGTATCAAAAGTGTCCATCCGACAGATCCATTTATTAAATTGTTCCAAATATAATAAGATAACTTAAAAAACCTAATTAGTTATTTTTTTCACCTCCATTTCGATAGAAACGCAGAAAATGTTTGAAATTAAGAAATGAGAAATTCTATCAAATCCATCCGACAGCAAAACTTATTTGTCCCCACACAGAATAATAAATGTCATTAGCTTTTGATCTACATGTTTTTTGAAAGTAGAAAATAGACCTTATAATTGGTTAACATTTAAACATCAGTAGTGTTAATCGATTTTTAACTGTCACTTTCCAAAGTATCGATTGTCCATCCGACAGAAAAACCTATTTCGAAATATGCTCATAAAATATTAACAGTTCCTGTAGCTACGCGTTTGTAAGATGAAAATGAAGAAGAAATGCTTCCATCTGATGGATTATAAACACTTATTGTTATACTTATTATTATGTTGTTTTATTTTGGTAGTAACGTTTTAGAAGTAATGTTTTGTTTGCATGCAGGGCATGCTACAAAAAATTCCAAGTGCTTTGTAACATACAGGCATATATGAAAAGATTTTTTTAGTTAACAAGTTATATATACATAATATATTTATAGTCTTTATAACTGTGTTGAGATTGTTATAAAAAATTTTTTTTGTCGCAATTGCATCATGATAGATGTCTAGTAATGTCACAGACAATAAACAATGCTTTTTGTAAAGATTCGTAACTTCCATGTACGACAACGAATAACATTTCTCTTGATTCAAATAAATGAGATCTTGTGATCAGTGGGTCAAAACCAAAATTTCCATTCCTGCTCAAGTTACCCCCGTTAGCTCTGTATAACGCTACAGCTTCGAATGTACTTGGGAGCAACCATAGCGGTATAACAGCTGTCCGGCTAGTACTTCGCATGTTCTGAACAGGAGCGCAACCCGAGGGTCCCGAAACTCGGTGATAATTCCAAGAATCGAGCAAGTGTTCTACTGCATTTTTAGAAACATACAACATGATATAGGATATGCAATACCGCATGACAATATCCTCTGTTTCTAAATCTAAGGATTCCACTATAGCATCCATCGCTCTTTTCAAAGGGTAATTTATGCGACTATTTACTTCTGGCCAAAATCTTTCTGCCACATAATTTTGTGTTGATTGGGTTTGTCTAAAGTGATACCGAGACGTATCTCATCTACACGGCGATAACAATGTTTGAACAAAAATGACAAGACAGAACTCTGTGCCATGGTCCATACGTATTTGATCCCATATACCATACTTGCAAATGGCTGGCCTGAACACAAAATGATATATCAAGATTGGATTTTTTACAGGCATTTAAGCATTTAAGCATATCCCGCAATGAGTCTTGAACAACCATCTATAAATCTATAATATAGATGAAGATGGCGTCAACACGCGCTATGTTGTAAGAAGTAAATCTACGTGGAAATTGGTCTTGAAATGGTATTTATACATCTGTATTAAAGCTTGAAACCTAATTTTATTGTATCTTGAAGTTAGTTATTCTGTTATACGTGTTTTTCTTGGAGAATAGAGTACAATCATGCCGACATTACGCAAGGATGATAGCATGGTTGCTACGATCAGAGAAATTTTTGATGAGCTAAAGCATGAATTTTTCACAACAATTCAAGAAAGCTTGTTACTTAGTTTAGAGGATAAAGTGCAACAAGCAGTACAAGCTGCAGTCAAATAATTAGTAGGAAAAAACGAACAAGAAATTATTATTCTAGATTCTCAGGTACAAATGCTTCAGAAGCAAGTAACAGAGTTGAAGCTGCATAATATATTTCAAAGTGAGAAATGCGATACTGACAATCAAAATGTTCTTAAAAAGTGTGAAGAAAATGAACAATACGGTAGGAGATTGTGCCTACGAATCGAAGGAATTAAGCCTGCTGAATCAGACGAAACCTCTTCAGATGTTTTTGACAAAGTTCGAGATTTAATAAAAGAGCATGCACCAGAAATCCCAGACGATGTAATAGACAGAGCTCACCGCAGCGGTCCCATGTTCGAAACGAAAGACAAAGTTAAAAAGCAAAACATTATTGTACGATTTACTACTTTTAGACATCGCACCATACTCTACCAAAAACGTAAGTCTATTGAAAATATCAGCATCAGACTTGATCTAACCAAGGAAAGGTATGTTATGTTAATGTATGCGCGTGAAATGGTGGAGGAAAATGAAAATGTTAAATTTGTTTATGCTGATATAAACTGTAGGTTGAAAATTCGCTTTGCTTCAGGGATTGTGAAACCTTTTCAATCTCTGGAAGACCTAGCCATGTTATTAGATGAAGGGGATGTTGAGTAAAATATTTTTTGTATGTTTCAATGTTATTATCAGCTTCTGATAACGCGACCTTATGATTCAAAACATTGCAAAAAAATTTAACGCTAACTATGTTTTGCCTTCATGACATCACGATATCAATATATATTTTTGTCTCATGAGACCATTTTTTAATGTAGTACAGTTATCTTTTTGCAACTGTATGGTTAATTGCTGTTTTACGTTTAAATTTTTTATAGTGTATTTAATGTCTTTATTGTTATATTCTTATTTGTTATTGTGACGAGGTTATGCTAATTCCCCTATTGTCATTGAGTGTTTTGATATATTGCGATGCCTATAAATAATATTCAATACCGCGCAGAGGTTTATTTTATAATACAGTCCAACGTGTTACAGTTAAAAACTTGTGGTCATTTTTTTGTGGTGTAGATTCTTTTTCAACAATATATCTCTGGAAGAAATACGCAACATGTGCCCTTCCCCATGCCATGTAGTGAGCTTTTTTGAGCTGTTATTAATTTTTCCACTTATAGTACTAATTACTATAATTATTTCTAACCATTCAATGTTATCAAAATTCTTACAAACTCTTATCTATATATTTATGTTTGCATTCGTTTTATTTGTAACTCGTTTTGGTTTATCATTTATTGTCGCAAGGTCTTTGCCAAGTTCTTAGTACGCTATATTTTCTTGTTTCAAGTTTGCATGTTTGTACCATTTCTGCCTTAGTAATATCTGGTGACATTGAAATTAATCCCGGACCTGAAACAACATTTAACCAGAACCTTTCGATATGCCATTGGAATCTAAATGGAATTGCTGCTTATAACTGCGTAAAAAATTCTATTTTAGAAGCTTACAACGCAGTGCATAATTATGATATAATATGCGTCTCAGAAACCTTCCT
Organism: Hydractinia echinata; assembly: GCA_030067915.1. Classification (NCBI taxonomy): domain Eukaryota; kingdom Metazoa; phylum Cnidaria; class Hydrozoa; order Anthoathecata; family Hydractiniidae; genus Hydractinia; species Hydractinia echinata. The sequence goes on along the minus strand of JASGCC010000003.1, from coordinate 4,761,793 downwards.
TGACTCTGATTATTCCCGTAATGATCCAAGATTAAGTCTTCAGGGTTATGATATGATCAGATCCGATCATCCATCGGATACAAAACGAGGAGGAGTGTGTATTTATTATAAAGAAAATCTGCCGTTTGTTAGAAGAGATGATATCTCATGTTTAGAAGAGTGTATTGTCGGAGAAATTAGAGTAAAAAAATCGAAATGTTTTGTTACTTGTATTTATCGCTCTCCAAACCAAACAGCAGATGAAACTGATATTTTCCTTTCAAAGATCGACCAGATCTGTTCTAGCATAGCCTGGAATCGCCAATTTGCAGTTTCGTTATAGGAGATCTAAATGCTAAATGTACTAATTGGTGGGCTGGTGGGACAAATAATGCTTGTGGATTGGAACTATATACCATGGCGAGCATATTAGGATATTTGCAAATAATCAACGAACCAACTAACTTTGAACCAAACAAATCCCCATCGTGTATTGATCTGATTTTTGCAAGCCAACCGAATCTAGTAGTGGAAAGTGGAATCCAACCTTCGCTATTTAATACTTGCCATCATCAAATAGTCTATGCAAAGGTTTCCTTCAAAGTACAGTTACCCCCCACATATGAAAGGGAAGTTTGGCACTATAATCGTGCTCAAATCCACCTCATTGAAAGAAGCATCGAGAACTTTGACTGGGTCAGAGCCTTTGGAAACCTTAATATAAATGACCAAGTAGAGCATTTTAATAGCACCATACTAAATATTTTTCGAAACTTCGTTCCACACGAATCACTTAAATGTAGCTATAAAGATCCACCTTGGATGAATACAGAAATTAAAAATGCTCTTCGACACAAAAATAGGTTATATAAGAAATACATTGCAGGTGGTAGAAAACAAGATGATGAAGTAAACTTAAGGGAAAATACAGATTTTGTTTCCAAACTAATTACAGACACAAAGTCCTCCTACTTTAAAAACCTTGGTGAAAAGCTAAACGACCCACCAACTGGTCTATCCTAAAACGTCTTATGAATAAGGTCAAAATACCTACAGCTCTTCTTGTGGACAATATTTGTGTGACTGATTTTAAGGAAAAAGCTGGCATCTTTAATGTGTTTTTTGCTGACCAATGTAACATCCTAGATGGAAGTACTATCCCTGACATTAATCTCAAGACTGATAAGCGCATAAGTAGTATTACTTTTTCATCCTCTGATTTGTCAAAAATCATAAAGGATTTAAACCCAAATAAAGCACATGGGCATGACAATATTTCTATTAAGATGATACAAATGTGTGGTAATTCTATAATATTTCCCTTGAAATTGCTCTTTGAAGCAGGAATAAAATCTGGCTGTTTTCCTGATACTTGGAAAAGAGGAAACATCATCCCTGTCCACAAGAAGGGAAATAAAAACATTGTTAAGAAATACAGACCAATTTCACTTTTACCAATTTTTGGCAAAATATTTGAAAAAATAATCTACAACAGTTTATTTGGATATTTTCAGGAGAATAAGCTTTTGTCTGATCAGCAATCTGCTTTTCTTAGAGGTGATTCCTGCACTTCCCAGTTACTTGCCATCACTCATGAATTATACAAATCTTTTGATTGCAATCCTTCTCTTGAAACTAGAGGTGTATTTCTTGATCTATCCAAGGCTTTTGATAAAGTTTGGCACGAAGGTCTTCTTTATAAATTAAAATGCTATGGTGTCGAAGGAGGTTTCTACAATATTTTGGAAAATTATTTATGCGATAGAAAACAAAGAGTAGTTTTAGGTGGTCAGTCATCCAACTGGCTCAATATTAATGCTGGTGTTCCACAAGGCTCTATCCTTGGTCCACTCCTTTTTTTTATTTATATTAATGATCTTCCTGAAAACATTGTATCTGTATCAAAACTGTTTGCTGAGGACACATCTATATTTTCTACTGTTTATGACATTACAAAGTCTAGCATAGACCTAAATAATGATCTTTCTACTGTTAAAAAGTGGGCTTTTCAATGGAAGATGGCTTTTAACCCTGATCCTAGCAAACAAGCTACAGAGGTAATTTTTTCCCACAAAAAGAAGTCCATTAACCATCCTCCTTTATATTTTAATGACTCTACCGTAGTATCTTTGCCAACACAGAAACATCTTGGATTAACTCTTGATAATAAACTTAGTTTTGATCATCATTTGAATGAGAAGATATGTAAGGCTAACAAAGGTATATCGCTTATAAAGAGACTTCATAATTATCTTCCACGGCAGTCATTATTGTGTATTTATAAGTCATTTATTAGACATCTTGATTACGCAGATGTAATATATGACCAGCCACACAATGACAGTTTCTGCAACAAGATAGAATCTGTCCAATACAATGCTGCTCTTGCTATCACTAAAGCTATCAGAGGTACTTCTCGCGAGCGTCTCTATGAAGAACTTGGTCTTGAGAGCCTTAGCGACAGGCGTTGGTATCGCAGACTTGTTTTCTTTTTCAATATTGTATCAGGTACCTCACCTGGCTATCTAGGTTCAGTGCTTCCCTTGAAGCAAAGTTCTTATGACCAGGCTAGAAGTAATTTGTTTAGGTATTTCATTCTTTTTTCCCGTACACAGTAAATGAGTGGAATAAACTTGGGCCCCATTTGAAAAATTTACTATCAATCTCGAAATTTAAAACAGGTCTTCTTAATTTTATTAGGCCAAAAATGCGTCCTGTGTATAAAATCAACGATCCTCGTGGACTAACACTATTAACCCGATTGCGCGTAAACTTTAGTCACCTTAGAGAGCATAAATTCAGACATAATTTTCGCGATACCCTAAATCCTCTTTGCAGTTGTGGTCTTGAAATCGAGTCCACTAATCACTATCTCTTGCGCTATTCTTCTTACATGCATATAAGAAAAACACTCATTGACAATATTAAAAATACCATAGGTCCAATATCGGACCTCTCGGATGATAAACTAGTCAATTTACTTCTCTATGGCAATGATATTTATAATACAGAACAAAATTGTTTTATACTAAAAACCACTATTGTTTTTCTAAAGTCATCCGAAAGATTTGATGTTTATTATTATAAATACCCCCCTCAACCTCGTCACCTGTATTTTCTTTTAATTTTCTCAGTTTTATTGTCTAATTTATGTGCAGTACCCCATAGATAGGTTTTTCTATCGTGGGGTATGAAGAGTTTTGTATTCGTCCTCTTTTAGTTTTGTAATATTGTGTTTGAATATATATATAAAAAAAAAAAAATCTATAAATAGTACATGGATGCAACCATATCTCTGAGCAATTTTTTCCGTTTTCATCAAAGTGTCCTTTGTAGCCAAAATATGGTGCATAAAAAGTCACAGGGTTCGTTCTGTTGATGGTGTCAGTGGCCCTCGCATTATATGCCCGTCGAGCAACTCGTCTTAACGCTCTTGCTACTCTTCTTTGACTGACAGCACCTGATGTAACACCAAGATCTGAATGAATACTGCCTTGCATCAACCGTCTTCCAAATGTATCTCCATATAACAACAACACTCGACCTCGAACTACCTCAGTTAATTCGTTATCAGTTATTCTGGAAATATGTCTTTGCCTACAGTATCTACGAACTCTTGTGGTGCTGATTCCCCGATACCCAGGATATACTTCAGCATCATAATCACTGATATTTTCATAACTGGCGCCTCTCAAAACCATTGAACGAACCAACGGTTCTCTGCTACCTCTGCGAAAGCTGCCATCGCCAATATAGTCTGTGAGCAGAATGTTAAATATTGCAAAAGAAAAATATATTTAATAAGTCATTGTGAAGGAGAGTGGTAGAAATTGAAAATTCAAAAAGTAAGAAAGCAAATACAAGATATACAATGGAATAACAAAGTTTTATTAAGTCAAAACGAACGTTGGAAAATCAAAAAGAATTGTTTTAAAGCTGAAATAGACAGTTTAATAACTGAAAAGACAAATTCACAAACATAAAAAGAGTAGACGATAACAGAAACCTGATTGGCCGTGGGGGTACCGCGATCGACTATGAGCCTCGTACGTCTTGCTTTGCGATGGAAAGGGAACTTTCGCCCTTATGGAGAAGTGTGAAAGTGTGAAATTTGCAATGTGACGGTCAACTTGATTCCTTACCTTTGATAAGGGCTTTCATGGACGACATAAACATCATGTCTTCTTCTGTTGCTGGAGCACAAGTACTCCTTAACAGGTGCACCACAGCTCTAAATTGGGCCAATATGACATTTCACGCCGAAAAATCCCGTAGTTTTGTGATCATCAAGGGAAGATCTATCAATAGCACCCCTTTTAGTGTAAGTAGCCCTGAAAACGACATTGACTTATCACAGTATATCCCATTTATTCATGCTTCGCCAGTGCGACTTTTAGGCCGGATTATTGATTGTTCTATCCCAGACAGGAAGTCCATCGACGAATTGGAGGAAAAGCTGATAGATGGGATGGGTGTCATTAATAAGTCCTTATACACTGGAGCACAAAAACTTTGGATCTTGCAACATCTTTTGATCCCGCGAATTCAGTGGCCACTTTTAATATACGAGGTTTCGATGTCTGTTGCCGGCCGCCTAGAGCAAAATGATTTTGACATAACAAGACAGCAAGCTGTGATGATGGAACTGGTCGGTTTCAGTGTTCATACGGAAATGGGTTAACTTGCACCGTTCCATCACAAACATCTCCCTATATGCTGACTCCTCTCCTTGCCCTCTGCCCATTAAGAGCCTTACTTCTATTTTAAAATCCGCAAAGATTAGCGGTCACCTACTTTTGCGTCACTCCAAAGATCCAATTCTGTCAACACTCAATCCATCTTTGAAGACGGGTTCTTGGAAGGTGTGCGATGCAGTTGACATAGCTGTGGGTGAATTAAAGTACAAGACCATACGGGGTCCTGTACAGCATAGACGAACCGGACTTAACAATTGTAAAGTGGAAGTAATACCTCCAAAAACCACTCACAAGTACAGAAAGTTAATCGCAAAAACATCGGCTGAGATTGACGAGGAAAGCTATCTATCTAAGGCACTGCAACTTCAGGTGCAGGGCCAATGGACAAGATGGAAGAACTACGTAAAGTTTGATCTTTCATGGAAGAACATCCTAGCAACTCCTGTTTTGCCCTCACCAAGTAATCTGAGATGGAAAATAAATACAGAAGCATCTTGTCTCCTATGTCACAAAGAAACTTGCACTTCTGCTCACATTCTTGGTGCTTGTAAAACTGCTCTTTCCCAGGGAAGATAAACCTTTAGACACGAAGAATAAAAGTTACAAAGTGCACGCACAATGATAAACTCGACCAGTTAGGTCTCAAAATTTAAATTCTAGAGGTTTTGCTCCTCTAAAGAATATGCTCATATAAAAGAACAAAATTCTTCCTTCTTCCAAGGAGATAATTGGCACAAAAATTGAACAAACAAACAGAGAGCCTACTCTCTCTGTTTGTTTCCTTTTTCTCAAATAGTTAATTGTCACATACGAACAAAACTTTGGCAAACAAACAAAGAGCAGGACAGGACTTCTGTAAAGGGCACAAGGGTTTCGACTCATATTCCTGAACCAAGGTACCCAAAATGTGTAGCTGAGTCCCCTCAAAAGAAGTCTGCGAACAGTAGACATTTCTTTTATCCATAACTTTTCATCTGTCCTACCCTGTACAATCTTGTGTGACATAATTTTTATTTTGGTTTTTTTTTTTTTTTGACTGGGGTAATAAGTGGAGTCGTCACTCTCCAAAGTTAGGACCTGGTACAGTCAAACCCCCTTGCTGGCGTAATTTTTATTTTGTTTTTTGCTTTTATTTTGACTGGGGTAATAAGTGGAGTCGTCACTCTCCAAAGACAAGACTACAAAAAAAAATAAAAAAATAAGAATAGTGAAACCCCCTTGCTGACATAAACCGGAAGTTGTGGTGCTGACTGCAATTTACCTAAGCTCTTCAAGGAACAGGATGTAAGGTTGTACACCATTTAGCAAGCCTTGTTTGCAAGGGACCACTGCTCTGTCGTTGCAATGAAACCACTTAACATGCACTTGGTTATAAGCAACAGTAGTATAATGGCCATTGTTCAAATTTTCAAAGTGGTTAATTACAGCCCTTAAGTTGTAGTGCTTGCGACAGGAGACTTCACTTTCTACAGTGATAGGTATAGAAACGGTGCCCGGGTAAGATGTGACAGGAGAACAAACCTTAGACACAAGACCTTTGTGATAGGCAAAGCGCTTTAATTGCAGAATCAAAATTGAACTGCACTCTACGACCTCTTTTTCAACTGTCGCAATATGGTAACTATTGCAGTAGTGACAGAAGTACGAGTTAACGCCTGACAATTCTTCGCTCTTTAAAAAGTGATCTACTGAAGATTGTACAGTCGATGTCAAGGGCAGTTGAAGAAATGGACTTACTTGCTCAGTTCTGTACTTACTCATTTTGGTAGAAACTTTGAAAAAGTTAATTTTGAGCTTCCTTCTGAACCTTTAAAAAATGCCACAAAAGAACCTTTCTGAGAGCCGGGTCAAAGGCACATATAAAATCTAAAGTGTCAGGTATACTGCACCTGGCCAAAGATTGGAAGATCGTTGTTGACACACACTCGAACTATGTGTTTCCTAGCCGTATTGCCATTTCTGAGCTTAAACCGGACCTTGTGTTATATTCAAATGACCGTAAGCGCGTTATTATCGTGGAACTCACTTGTCCATGTGAGGAAAACATAAATGCTTGGCACTCCACCAAAGTTGCCAAATATTCCTGTTTAGTGAATGTGATTATGGTTAATGGCTGGCAAGTTGATTTCTTCGCAGTGGAAGTAGGAGCAAGAGGATATTGTGCAAGAACCACCACTGCCTGTTTAGAAAGAATGGGTTTCACCAACAAACTTGCTTATTCCACTGCAAATGATCTTGGTAAAATCAGTATGAGGTCTTCTTTTTGTATCTGGCTGGCACGTGAGTCCAATGTTTGGTCAACTGACTCCTTAATGCAATTACCCCAAGCCAAGCAGGCTTTGCCCAATGTGGAGACCAAGGGTTTTTCATCTCGCCAAAAGGGACCATCTAAAAAGGTTAGCTAAAATAAAAATGACACTCAACCAATTAGTGTCTATAAAAACATCGGATTTTTAAACAAAGGCAACAATTGTTACGCCAACGCCATTTTGCAAGTAAGTACCATTCCATCACTCTGGTGCCAGAGTGGATCAGAATCGTTTCATTTGTCACCTATTGCGAGGTCTATTTCACTTAACATGGCGAAGCTGAAGCGATCATTGTCACCTGTTGACCCTTCGAATTTTCTCTGGGCCCTTGAACGTCAAATGCACTCTGATGGGAAAGTGGACTTCCAATTTAATACTCAGCAAGACGTAGCAGAGATCTTGTTGTTGGTTTTGGACGCATTTTCCCCGATTGCTGCAGATAAAATATCAACTGAAATCTCAATGTCTATAAGCTGTAACACCTGCCTGTGCACCTCGGTAAATGTCGAAATGCAGGACATTTTAACACTGCCAATGACATCTAAAATCCAATCTTGTGTCAGCAAATTTTTAGAACCAGAAATTCTAACCGATGGAAACAAGTGGTTTTGTCCGCAACGCTTTGCACATAGAGACAGTACTAGAGAAACACAAATCAGCAGGAGTAGTGAAATCTTATTCCTGCATCTTAAAAGGTTTTTAAAACATGTTGAACATCTGGTGAAAGACAACAGAGTTGTTGAATGTGTTTCTTTACATGAGTCTCTCCTACAACTACCTCTCGTCAGTGATACGGATACAATGTTTAATCAGAACTACTCATTGTTAGCAACAATTAATCACTCCGGTACGTTGACCGCAGGTCATTATTGGGATTATGTTAAGGATCGTGTCACAAATTCTTGGTACCACTGCAACGATAGAGCAGTTTGCAAATGCTCTCCACCTATTCTCAACAACAATTCATGTTATATTCTTTGTTACGTTCGCTGTTGATCCGCTTTTTCTTTCTTTTCTTTTTTTCAATTTTTCATTACGTTTATAAAACCTACACTTCCAGGGTCATAGGGGAGGAAAATGTAAATCCGAGCGGTTTTGTATTACCCCAGCTTGTTCATTCGAACCAGTTTACCGTCAATACCCAGAGGGTAAAGAGTTCAGCTCACTCTTCTCTGGTAAATTATGAGAAGCTTAGCAAGGGGGTTTGCTTTCAGCTTGTCTTTGTGTGTAACGACCCCACTTTTTACCCCAGTTCAGTAAGGTGCCCAAGTTTACTAACTTGGTCTTCAGGCTTGACAACCCTGCTGTCCTTAATCAAAATATCTACAGGCTGGTCCTGTCATCACAACCTCCTGTGTAAGGCTGAGTGTTGGGGCCTTGTAACACATGTGGAAAGCTACAGCCAGAGTCACAAGTTCTGGCGCAGAGGAGGGCTTTATTTAATTCTTTTACATATTTTTATATATTTAACATATACATTTTTTTCTATTTGTGTTCTATCCGTAGCCAGTCCCGTTTATTTTGTTAGTTCCGTCGTGTGTCAACATTTTCTCAAGGAATAGTTATGGGTCTATGTTGGACAGTACTCATGCTTGTAGAAAGCAAGAACGTGTATTCAGCACCTTCTTCTGGGAGCCTAATCCCAGTTTTATTTACATCCACCGTCCCTGTAGACAAGATACTTCAGTGCAGCTTGCTGTATTGTAAACCTTTTTCATGATTCAAAAGAACTTATAATAAAGTTTTGCTACACGAATTTTTCTATTCCAGACTTTTTCCTCTATATATATTCTCGCATTACAATTGTACGATGGTCCTGAAATGTCACCTAGTCCTTCCAAAATTTGTCAATCTCAAAATTCGATAAGATTTCAAAAGAGACCTCTAATTTTTTTTTACTCAGACTGGGCAAGAATTCAATGACACCTTCCGGTTTTTTTTTTCTTCCAAATTTATTTATAAATTCTGGCTTTTTTTTCCTTCACGAATAAAACATATTTGATTATTTGTGTTTTAACTCAATAGAAGGGAAGTGATACCATGCTTGTCTGACGAGGAAAAGCTATAGACGTTTTGGTCAAAAATTACTTTGTTGGAGGATATACTTATGGAGAAAATCGCGAGTTCTTACGAGTCCATCAAGGTCCTGATGGAAGTGGCGCCGTAGATTAGTGGTTATAGCTCTCGCAGTTCGGGAGATGACACTAAAAGGGAAACGGTTTCCCATGTTGTATAGGGAAATTCCCATGTCATATAGGGATATGGTTTCCCCTATGGGAAACCGTTTCCTAAACTAATTTTTGTTATTTTAATTTGGGTTTCCCTTTTGGGAAACCGTTACCCATTTAACGGAATTGCGGAAAGAGGCTACGATAATTTTTTTTTTCCTTTGGTGAAAATTTGCGGGAAAATATTCCCTTTCTATTGGTTAAAAATTTTTAGTGCGCTTCTTAACCAGCTCGTGCGCAGATTCCTTTCTATTTTGGCGTATTTCTCTTTTGCCGTATTTCTCGCCCGTTTAGGGTAACGGTTACCCAAATGGGAAACCGTGAAGTTTCCAAAATGGGAAACCGTTTCCCAGATGGGTAGTGGTTTCCTTTTTTGTCTCAACTCCTGAACTGTCTCGTACTCTATGAGGGAGACCGGGGTTCGATTCCTCTTGACGGCGATTCAACATGGGCGAATGAATGTTACCATAGCCCCGGGTTAACCCAAGCCATGTGAGGGAAATTGGGGAGATGGCACACTGTGTGGTCCGTTGGATGTTGCCGGGAGTTGTCTAGTAGAGCGCGGGTCTAATTGGGTCTGCGTAGCTCAAAATGAGCATTAAATACTCTAGGACTCTCCATCTAAGCCATGGCCCCTCCTGGAAATAATAGACAGGGTATATCCCTCGATATTTGTGAGGCTAGGTAAATAAATGTAAATAAATGTTTACTTTACTTACTTACTTACTTTACTTACTTAGCCATGTAAAATATGCACATCTATCTATCTATCTATGTCTATTGTCTAAGTCTATTATACTCTATAAGATATTTCATTTCTCCTTAAAGTCATATCAATGTAACTGTCGCCGCGTGTTATAACTGTCGCCTTGCAGTATATAAAGATAAAGATCTCCATACCAAACCTTCTGAATTTTTACAAAATGAAAGTTCTTGAACCAACACAAGTAAGTGACTGAATAATATAAATATTATCATGTCATGAACAAGGGAGTTTATTCTAGGCTACGTTTCGACATCTGCAGCTGTCACAGCAAAAAAGTAATTAACTAAGTTAAATTGTTTACAAAGTGGAAATTTTATTTCAATCATGTTTATGGTATCAATTGGTAAGTTGAGAGTTAAACCTCTGTATTTTTAGAAATTCTCTTTCAAAATAGAAGCATGAAGGCTAAAAAACCCAAAAGAGAAACAAAGAACACAATAACTGCCCCATAGTACAGAGTTGATAAATAGGCAAAACCAACCGTATTTATTTCTTAAAATATGCGTAACTGAGTTCAGGTCGTTACAAGATTTTTCTCTTTTGCTTTTCCTCGCTTTGGTCTGAGGCGCCTTTGTTTTGGCAAGTGGTTGAACAACTTCTGTGAAAAGTATACCATTTAAAAGTATAACATTATATATAACATTAAAAGTATAACACAATTAAAAATCAAATTACTTTTAATCTTAGATAATAATTGAAGGCAGCAGGAATTGAACCTGCAACTGCAAGGCAAGAGCCATGCTGTTTCCACGTTAAACTATACCTTCAAACATAACAATTTTTAAGTTGACTTCTTACATTATTATTACGTACTAAGTTATATATGCCTGAAAACTTTATTATTGTTACTATTATATTATTATTATTATACTAGTATTTTCTCGGAGTCGGCATATAAATTTTTGTAAGCTTTAATGAAACGCATTGCACAATACTTAAAATGATAGCCAGGCTAAAGTAAACCTGAATTTTTATCAAGGTTGCTTCAGCATATCACAGCTGTATAAGGGGTATGATAATCACGAATAATACGAGACAGAGAAAACACGTCTGTTTGCTATAGAGTGAGATCTCAAGAATCCGGCTCGGATATTTCGTAAGGTTCAAAGTACCATAATGGCGATATATATACAACAGCTATGAAATCGGGTCATTTAACCTACATAATTAAAAGACTGAAGAATATTGGTCACGTTGCTAATTTATATGTAGAATGGTCAGTGTTCTGGTTTTTAACCTGTTTTTAGGAAAATATTATCTATCAACCTACGCGTTATTCCACCGTAGTGGGTAGCTACACACACACACATTTTTGCGTAATTTTTGCTTTTACAGTGGAATCTCTCTATCTCGACTACTCTCTATCCCGAACTTCTCTCTATCTCGAACTAAAGTCTCGGTCCCTTTGTGGTCCGCCTAAGGTATTTTCCTTTCTTTATCTCGAACTTTCTCTATCTCAAACAAATGTTTTGGTCCCTTGCGAGTTCGAGAGATTCCACTGTAATTCTTTCCAGGCGGTGCAAATTCATTTTTTTGACTTTAAGAAGCCGTACCTCGAGTCTAAAAGGTCGGACACAGGTCAAATTTGAATTCAATCGAATATTTTTCCAAGATATACCAATTCGGTCTAGGTATAGTCATCCAGAATTATGGTTGCCCAAAGCCATAGCTTTCACAGGACCTAAATTTGATCTGTTTAATTGTGAGAGTTATAATAAAGCCGAAAGCCGAAATGCCGAAAATTTACAGTAGAACTTTCCCACTTATTTTTTAGACAAAGAATCTTCCTCCGCCCTTTGATACTCACTGCGGAGAAAAGAAGTTGAAGTATTTCGAAAATTACTCCCAGAAAGCTTGCTTGCTAGAATCACTGACAGATTATGTTGGTGAGCAATGTGGTTGCAGAGAACCTTTCATGCCAGGTAGCATGATGATTAGTTAAAAGTTGAAATATCCATGTCAGGTCAATTATGCCATGATAACAAAGGAGATATAAAAAGATTTCTTCCCAAGTTTTCTAACAGATTTGTAAAAAAACGACTTTTGACTAAGGAATGGCCCACATTGTTTAATTCCACTTTTGAAACCATCAGCTCGTCCCTCAATTCTAAATGTTAATCGTCTCGCTTTTCAGTAAAAATTTCCAGAAAATTCGAAAAGCAACTTAATTTATAATGTAATTTCAATAACCCCTGTAAAAATAACTTGACATTTTACACCACGTAGCCTGACAAAAGTTTAACAGGATGTCAGAAACAAAACAATAAAAAATAACTTAACACACACACTTTAAATTCTACAAAATTTGTTCCACTTGTGATATTGCATGTGGTCCCCTAGTAAAGTTTGCAAGTAATGTGAAAAAAACTATACTCTATGGGCATTAACATGAGTCACACTATCCTAGCTTGCTACATCATAATTCGTGTTCAAAAAAGAAGAAAAGTTTGACTAAAGGTAGCTATAAATACCTAAAAAAAGAGGAATAACTTATAGGTTAGAGCTAACTATGGGATGCCTTCTTGAAGCTAACATTAGCTAGGGACACCCAGTTAAATATACTTAAGCTGGGGAGACTTAGCTACGTCTATAGCTAGCCATTTGTGCTTAGTAAAACACATATAAAGGAAAACAATAGCTATGTAAAAATTATGACATTTGCAGTTATAGTTCAACAAACCAGAATTTTCTATTTCGCCAGCACATTGTAGCCAGCTAACAGCTTTATGTAGCATTTTGAATTTTAGGACAAAAACATTAGTTACGCACCAGGAGATACATTAATTATGCAAAAAAACAAAAACAAATATGCTAGCTTCTTTATAAAAAACGCGGTAAACTTTAAGAATTTGAAGCTCTAATGGATTTTTTTTGAGAATACGATTCTCCTTGACAATTTTAAGTGTCCTACATATAAAAACGAACCGTCTAAAAATATCAAAGTTCTTACTTTTTCTGAATTCCAAGTCACTTGAACTTGAAACTCTAGCATTCATTTTCTACTTCTAACTTTACTTTACTACTTCTAGCTCCACTCTTCTCTTCCGAAGTAATGTATTGTGGCTTCCAACTTCACTTTTCTACTTTTACTTCTACTTCTTCACTTGGACTTTTCATTCTTTCTCATATATTATTTTTTGAAACACTTTACCATTTCACTTTTTGCAATTTTTGAAGACGAAGGGACAGTTCTTTTGTTGTTGGTTTGTGTGTCGATGTTAACCCTGTTCCAAATTATATGCTTTTTTAATCCACTCCACTTCTTCACTTTGACTTTCCTTGCTCTTAATATCTGCACTTTTTTATGACTAAGGGATCGTCGAAAATAAGACATTTTTTATCCACTTCTTTAGTTCGCCTTTTGTCGAGAACTTTGTCGAGAGATTTTTATGTCTGTTTGTTTTTACGCCAAGGGAACTTTCTATTCGAATGCCGTCCCGTTCGAAAGTACGAATTTGAGCGAATCATGTTGTTTATTTTGTATCACGTGGTTTCTAACGGTCGCGAGACAAATGTAAACAAAACAAAAAAACTCGACAAACTCGCGCATTCGGGTGGTAAGAAATATCGCGTTTGCAAAAGTGACAGACAGACAGAACTGGCGTATTATTATAGAGATTATTAGGTTTCAATATTTTATTGTATTTATTAGCATCTCACTTGAACAATTCATCCTGTTACATACTATTTTTTACCAGGACTTAACTTTTTTCCATGCCATCAAAACAAATTGGGGGAGGGAATAAATTTCCCTAGCGGTTCCAATTTACCCCAGCTGATCCTTGGCCGGTTAGTTTACAGTGATATAGGAGTTTGCTCACTCCCTTCTCTCTCTTGAGATCCTGTAAGAAGCATAGCAAGGGGGCTACACTTTTGTCTTGTCTTTGGGTTTGACGGTCCCACTTGTTACCCCAGTCCTGTAGGGAGGCAGAGTTTGCTCACTTTGCCTTCAGGATTGACGATCCTGCTGCCCTGAGTCATTTTAGAAGCTTTCCAAGGGGGTTTGATATTCTTATCTTGTCTTTGTGGTTCCCACACACATCACCCCAGTCATGACAGGCTGGCACTGTCATTAGGTTGACCCACCGCAGCAATGATCTGTGTAAGGCTGAGTGTTGGGTGCCCTTAACATGTGTAAAGCTACAGCCAGGTTCACAAGTCCTGGCGCACAGATCGTTGCCTGCTTTAGTTTACATTTGTTCTGTTAGGAATTATTCTAAGATTTATCCATTTAAGGATAGTTTTGTCATAATAAGTTTTATTTATTTTACGTGTGCCTATTAATTCAGTTTGAATTGCCTAATTGTTTTGTTTGTTGTCTTTTTATGTTTTTTTATTAGTGTTTTGCGCTATACCACTGTTTTACGCGTCCTGTTTAATGGTCAATGAATTTTTTTCTAAGAGAATCCTGGTTCAAAGGAAGGGTTTTGCTATTATGCAGAATTTTCGGAGAGTTACAACCTCTATAAAAATTAACCATCCGTCATTAGACAAGCTATATTACAACAGCCAGCTGTTTTGTCACTTCATCATCAATCAGTAGTCATTTATATGTAATTGTCAGTGTACAGGAATGTTTAATCTCTGAAATACGCCACAACAGGGTGGCGAAACGCCATAAAGGTAAATGTTTATCATAAAAATTGTACCACCGTGTAGCTAGCTAGTTACCTGGGTGAGTTCATGATTATGCTTATCAACTATATCCTTTACTTCTAAAGTTGGGCCATCTGCAGATGCCCTAATCTTGATACTAAATGGGCAGTTATTCTGCAGTGTTCTGTAATAAAGAAAAAAGAACAGTAGCTAGGTAGAGGCGTGTTACTCGTGTTACTATTCCGCCGGTACCGGCAGAATATACACTCCGATTTAATATACGCAAATGCATCAATGGTTATTCGCGAACGCTCATTTGAAGTTTCATCTAGCAACTGAAAGCAGATGATGGAACAGAACATTTCCTTATTGAGCCTATACATATATCGTTGCGTGATCAAAATGGCGACTGTGACGCTTTAGACACATTTTTTATCGTGACATCTCCTGTCAATCAGCGTATCGAGTCTTAGTGGTCTAAATTGGGCCAAGATTGCCCAAAATGGTGGGTGACCTTTTTCAAGGACCTTGTCGACAGAGAACTTTGCGATCCCTGAGACCCTTTTTTGCTGGACGGCGCACGTTTTGGCTTTATGGGTCTTATTTGAGAAGAAATTCGTACTGTGCAACAAGAAGGAAATCAGCATCTCATTTCCAAATCTAAAAACGGGGGATCTAGTGGTAGACCTGTTACTATGTGTTTTCTACCACATAAGGAGCCTCAAATTTCATGAAAAATGTTGATTTAAACGAGATTGAAGAATTTTCCAGTGTATTGTTGCGAACAGTTGATGACTTATAGAAGAGTTTGGTGACTTATAGAAGAGTTTGGTGAATTTGCTTCCATTCCAAGACCACAAATCCTCCCTACAAGTAAGAATTATCAAAACAATTCATGATAAGCATACATTCCTCAATGTATATAGAGCAAAACAGAAACTTTAAAAGAAGATGGTATAATAACATACGAAGAATGAATTCTCAAAATAATTTGTCCCAATCAATAAATTCTCAGAATTATTAGAAACAAATTAAAGAAGAAAGAAAGCACCTATATATATAAAGAAATATTAATGTAGTTAAAAACACAGTTTTTAAACGATATATATTTCATCATCAAGCCTTCATCAGTCGTAAAAATAGTTTGAAAAATGTTACAGCTTTTATGATTTACCTGAAAGTTTGTTATATGGTTCAGTTGTCAAATGTATGCAAAAGATTATCCCAGATGTATAGAATTATGCTAAAAGAATGTATAAGCGGCAATTAAAAAATATATATATAATTTATCTAAAAACAATTATCGATTATAATAACTTAAAAAAAATAGTGGTTTGTTCATTTTTTTATATATGTACAATATGTACAATTATATATGTACAATATGTACAATAAAATGTATGTTGAAATGTTACAATGAAATATAATTTAGTGGGTATGTTGAGAATTTTACAATAAAAATGTTTTAATTACAAGTTAAATTATGTGACTAAAAACAGAATAAAGGAAACCGATTTACTTATAGGATTAAATTAAAACACTGTGACGTGGTTGTAGTAAAATAACACAAATAAAATAAGATTACAGTAAGGACATTACATGCCACAAACATAAAGCAAACTCTGCAAGCCAACTAGACGACGTGTGCAGAAGACAGGTTGAAGTTTTAAGTACAGCCAATATACCAGGAGTGGATGAATGGGAGTCCACGATGGTATATGTCAAATCCCATCCGCCTAAGACCAGTTATATTTTAAGATTTTCCCAAGCTGTACTGTATTATCTTCGATCAAATAATAAGAGATAGTGTATATTTCCGAGGAGAGTAATAGCGCAACATTTATTTAAGACGATGCCACTGCAGCAGTTACGCCATTAAAGTAAAAAGGAGGAAATTTTAGGGTGCAAGTTCTGAAGAAATTTTGATGCAGGCTTGACTCTGATATATATATCGTTTGCAAACTATGTGTTTTTAACTACATTATTTTATCATACACATATACTTTATTGGTTTATATCAAAACCATAAAACAATAGTCATCTTGATGAAATCACGAAAAATCCGTCCCCAATTTGTAAACTGTCAAAATGTTTTGAAATTCTTCACGTAGCTCACAGAAATTGCGATATGAATACCTGTCCCAAATATCAACGCTTGTTCTTATACAAGTTTTCAGAATAAAAAACAGTGATATTTTAACAAAATTACTGCAGTAATGATAGAAACTTTCTTTTCTTTACATATTTATACTCAATTTAACAACATATTTGTATACATTTCAAAACTCAAGGTTCAATATTTTTTTACAGGTTGCACGATCGACATTCTTCTTTTCAAAATCCAAGTTTGCGTCATACTTTCTTCCTATATATGTCATTAAAATGTCCAGCACAGGTTGTGATATTTCTAAAACAACGCTATAGGCTTTGTAGAAAATGCTGCTTTCAACTTTTTGCAGTTGTAAACTCTAACAAAAACATGGGGTTTTAATTTTAGAAGCGGTTTTTTTTATATTCTCTGCAACAATTTGCACCATTTTCCTGCTGTTCTCCTCCAACTCTTGTATTCTTTTTAGCCATTAGAACTTTCCCTGCTTTGTTTTTCTGTTCTTTTTTTCTATTAAAATAACCAGGTGTGAAAGTAGGGTTGGTAAATTACCGATTTAAAGGATAACATTTTCTTCTTCAAATGTTTGTTGATTCTGGTGCTCTAAAGATATATAAAGTGGGAACGATATCATGTTATATTTCACGACTTGTTGTTAAAGAAAATTGTCTGTGCTCACCAATCTCCATCCATCCAACGTGAAATCGTTTTTTCTCTCCAGCGATTAGCGAAATGTGTCCACAATATACACCATTCGCAGATTATGCTTCTTTGGTCATTAGCTATTCGTTTGGAACAACCATTACATTTCCAAGTTGGCGTTGCTTTCTTTTGGCGCAGTAGTACCTTCAGATTTATTAGAAAGTCTTTTGGTACGACTTCTTTGATTAGGTTTACTATAACAACTTATCGCATAACGCAGGTGAAAGATGAGGAAAGTTTTTCGGTAGCATATCAGTTGTACCATCAATACTTTTAGTATCAATATCTGACACAACATTAGGAACACCAATAACCCAGTTTTGGATAAGTTTAGTTTGCTAGATTACCATAAGGTAGACTCTTTGCACTTACGTTTTTTCCTGATGACGAAAACAGCAGAACATCCTTCATCCAAGCATCCTCAAAATTCATAAGAATAAGTTTCTTATCATAAAACCTAAATTGTCGAGCAGCAGAACCTGTTCCTTTGTTTGTTTTATGTATAAGAAAGTCAATTATTTTCTTTTCCTAATCTCTTGGTAAAAGAAAATTGGTACTACGTTTTTCTCTTTGGTACTTGCTAAGAAATTCATCAAACTGTTCTCTGAATGTATCCATAGTTATGATTTAAAAAATTATCGCCACGTGAGCTAACAAGAGCAATGTGTAGTGGATCGAACATATTTTTCAGTTAAAAAAAGAATTCGAATTATGAAAAGTTTCGACAAAAACTTTGGAAACTTTATTTGTTAGTTTACTGATTTAAATCTTATAACGACTTAGATTTTAAAATAATTTATTAAAGATAAAAGGTCAAAAAATCAACGCTAAAGCGGTGATAGTTAGACGAAGCGTTGGAAACGGGTCACACCGTTGAAAGATGGAACCACCGTTGAAAGTTCGGCCCACCCGTTTACACACAGGATGCTTTGGAAGATGGGCCAGGACTATACTTCGAAAAACAGTTAATCTAATTATATCCCTATACTTCTAGCTTTTTAACAAAATTTCTTTTGTCCATTAAGAATTGTGTTCTTTTATATGAGCATATTCTTTAGAGGAGCAAAACCTCTAGAATTTAAATTTTAAGACCTAACTGGTCGAGTTTATCATTGTGCGTGCACTTTGTAACTTTTATTCATTCTTTTTACATATTCCACTATTTCTATCATCACCTTCATCTCGTCCTTTTCGAACAAATATGCAACTAAAGCATAGGTGCTAATTAACGCTGAATCGTAAAGCGTTATTACATAAAATTCGTTATATCTGTCAAAAGCCATCTCTACTGTCATTTACAATTTACAATTGTTAAAATATTCCAGCGTATTTGTTTATCAATGTTCACGATTCTCATTCGAAACTCAAAATTGTAAAAAAAACAATATAGCCTTCAACAGAAGATGACTGTTGATTTTAATTTTATTGTGTAGGCGACAAGTTCTTATATTTCTTAATGGAAATTTGACTAACATTTATGTCCAGCTGCATTGACTCTATTCATCTCATGTGCCTAAAATTAAAAGAAGTTGAACTCCTGCTCAAATGAACCAATAATTTATGGAAAAGAGTTAAATAACGATTTTAATCACTTTATCTTACATTTTTCTGATTTCCAATTTCTGTTTAACCAAAACTGAGCGGGCGCGCAGATGCTTTCCAATGAGTAGGAGATAATATTTATTCCAAACTTCTGCCAGGAGCGCAACTGAAATGTAAACAAACATGGCTGCTATTAACAATCGGTTTCTTCTTAGAAGGAAGATTTTAAGAAGGGTAAGAAACGAATAGTGGTACTGGTCAATTTACCATGCCAGAGCTGTACAGTTTATCATGGAGAACAATTCTTTCACTGCCACAATGTCTAACTTCTTTTTGTATAGGGGCAACCTATGACACCCTTCCCTCTCCAACCAATCTTGTGAGATGGGGAATTGAGAAAGACAAAAGCTGCATTTTGTGCAAGAAACCATCCTGAAATGTCTCTCACATATTGGGTGCCTGTAAGACCTCCCTTATGCAAGGTAGATACACATACCGACACGACTCGGTGTTAATTGTGTTGGTTGGAATTTTTGTCATCAAATACACCACTTAAGGCTTCCAAGTGCATTCCGGCCGGTCAATCACAATCTAAGAAGAGGAATACAAAGTGTCCAGGCCTTCTTCACCTTGCTTCATATTGGAAAATACTATCAGATTTAGATTCCGTTTTAGTTGTTCCACCATACATTGCAATAACACAACTACGCCCAGACATGTTATTAATATCGAGTTCTTCCAAAGCCGTAATTATGTTAGAACTGACCTGTCCATGGTGAAGAGAACACAATATTGGCACGAGCGAAAGTTAACAAGTATTCTTCACTATGTTATGCTATGAAAAACAATGGATGGATCGTGCATTTCTTTGCCATTGAGGTGGGTGCAAGGAGTTTCTGTTCAGAATCCGTAAGAACCTCTCTTCGTCGCCTTGGTTTCCCTAACAAGCCTTTATGTTCCCTATTAAAATACCTAACTTTTGTCTCCATGAGTGCTTCTTTTTACATCTGGATGTCTCGAAATTCTACCACTTGGGTTGAGCCTGAAAAGGGCCCAGTCATTCCTGGAGTTTCTTCTGTTACAAATACGGACTGTAAGAAACCAAAAACACCTGAGAAATCTTCCGCAGGACACACAAAATCTTGTAAAATCCAAAAATCCGAAACACTTGCTACAAGGTCTTTAAAAACAACAGTCGCATTGCCATCTAACATTGATATTAGGAATAGCGGTCTAAAAAACTTAGGAAACACTTGTTATGCGAACTCAATCTTACAATGTTTTTATACCCTCCCAAAAGTTAAAGAAGCCATTTCTGTCAGCAAAACAACCTCAAAGTTAGGCGAAGCATTTGTAGGTGTTCTTCAAAGTTTGGCTGTTTCTAGAAGTCCAGTTGACCCCTCCCATTTTTGCGTGCTATGAAAAATCATATCTCAGCCGTGAAGGGAACCGTGTTTAATATCTTTGCTCGGCACGACGTCCCTGAGGTTCTTGAATATCTCCTACCTGGTCTGTCATTAGATTTCCCATTTCTTGGAAGTCTTTTTAGTATTGGCATCAAGACATCCACCACTTGCAATTCATGTCATATTACCAGCTCCTCAGAAGTTATAACACCATGCATCCAACTTTCTCTGCACCCTAAGTTACAATCTTCCTTATTTCTTTGAAAACGAGGAGTTGTCAGACACTAATGCATACTTCTGCCATGTTTGCAACGCTCATCAAATTGCTCTAGTTGAAAAAGATGTAGTGTCGTGCGGTTCTCATCTCATTTTACAGCTAAAACGCTTTGCCAGTGCCAACGGCCTAGTGTCAAAAATTACCTCTCGTATTACTGCTTACCCCGGTACCATTTCCATACCTTTTACTGTAGATGGAGAAGTGAAATTTCGTAAACATTTTCAATTAAGGGCTATTATCAACCATTGCGGCAACTTAAATAATGGTCACTACACAACCATAGCCTTCGAACAAACAGGTGGATACATTGCAACGATAGCAGTAATTTTCTGTGATGACTGCCTTATTAGCAGTCACGAGTCATATGTTTTATTTTTAGAAGAGCTGAGTTAAGAGTATTTTAACTAGACTGAGTCAGCAAGGGGGTTTGATTGCACTCAGTCTTGTCTTTGGAGAGTGACGACTCCACTTATTACCCCAGTCAAAAATAAAAACAAAATCAAATAAAAATTAAGTTGCAAGGGGGTTTGATCATACTTGGTCTTGTCTTTGGAGAGTGACGACTCCACTTAAATTCCTTAATGAAAAGAATGTTTGAACAAGGAGCGATTAAAAAGCGAGTGCTAAAAGTTTTGTATAAGAGTTGTAATAAAATTCGCCATGTAAATGTATTTTAAAAAATATATTTTATTAAAAATAAAATGTAAAAGCTTTTTGGCTTACGCCATCATCAGTACATAAAATGATCTGTAGCTACGTGTTTTGTATAAGACTTATGGAAGAAATAATGTTTTAGGGAAGTTTGGAACTAATGCAAAGCACCCTGTCACATCTATACTCAATGAAAAACTTTAAGGAACAGTGTATTCATTACAGCAGGGTGGGTAACTTTGTTTACCTACGGGGTTAACTGTCCCGCTGAACCTAGTTAATAATTTTTGGGTGGAATTCAATGGTAAGGCTGAGTGTTGGTATACCCTAAACCATGTTTAAGGTTACAGTCAGAGTTACAAGTTCTGACGCCATTGAAATCCACATTTCTCTCGATTTGTCGTTAAACAAAATATTAAAATACAAAAAAATTATAAAATTGAAAATGTTAAAAATATGATAATGACTTTTAAGAATCTGTAAATTATACGTGTCGTGTACACAATAACATAATTGATTGCTAGTGGTTGGTGGCGCTCCACTTGCTAACAGAGGTGTGTGAAGACTGTGGCACTTCACATGGGTACATGAACCGTGAGAGGATTTATGCACATTGTTTATGCACATTATCCTGATTATTACCCCAGTCAAAAAAAATAAAATAAATATTAACAGGGGGGGTTTGATCACACATGATCTTGTCTTTGGAGAGTAACGACTCCACTTATTACCTGAGCTAAATATAAAGAATAGCAAAGTTGAACAGAAAACGGTTAAAGTTTACTTTAGGAAGATAGGGATGTCTAGTTTCTGCTGATGACCGTTCGCGGACCTCTTCGAGGTGACCCAGCTAGACATTCAGGGTACTTAGGTTCAGAAATATGGGTCGAAACCTACCTGCCCTTGGTTAAAGTTCTGTTCATCTTTTCAAATGTGTTGTGTTGTGTCGTCTTTATTTTTTATTTATTTTTAATTAATTCCTTGAAAAAGGGAGAATTATGCTTTTAGAGGCATTTTCTCTAGAGGAGTACAACCTCTAGCTTGTTTCCAAAGACCTAACAGGTTGAGTTCATCATTGCGGTGGCTAGCCACCTCTTTGTAAATTATTTTCTTTTTCGAAAGTTTTCTTGTTTTCGAAAGCTCAATTTAATTTCTATTTGTTTTAACTTCACTTCCTCCTCTTCAACGCTTACTATTTTTTAGATTTTTCTCGTAAGTACGTGATGGTACTGTTACCAGAGCTTCTCGTAATTTTTCTTGGTGTTTCAGAAACAATTTGGTCTGCTTGCCTTTTTTTGGTTTCCGACATTCTTTCTAGGGTCTGATTTCGTACAATTTTGCATAAATTTTCACTTAGTCATTCTTTTTGTGCTTGTTTTCAGCTTCTAGATTAAAGTTGCCATACCATTCATGTTTTTTTATCTTATATTTCTTGTAATAACTCGTCTAATTCTGTTGTTTCGACTTCTATTCCTCACGCTTTGACTTTCTCATTTTAATGCCACAAATTGAGCTAGCAGTTTTTTCAATTGATCACGTAGAAATCGCTGATCTACTTTGAACCATGGGTATTTTACCGCATCCAAAGTGACACAAGTTTTGTTAAGACAATTTCCGCTTTCGCGTGACCCTTGTTTGTATTGATACACATCATGAGTTACAACTTCCCTGCATAGCAGTATATGATATGTTGATATGTTTCTACATGAGAAAGAATATATTTTTTTATTCAAAGCATGACTGCCACCAATACGTAGTCTCTCATGTCCATATGACGAAGTTCTATAGTAATGATCTGAAATCACTTATGCTTACCTTTTGGCTTTCCCTGTTGTGCTGGTTGATGTTGATGAACATCTTTCGGCCTGCAAAAACAAAACAAAAATTATTGAGTTAAATCGACAATACATATGTATATTATATTGAATCAGAAATTTGAGAAAATACGAGACTTTTTTTCGATTTAAATGGGAATGTTGTGGCTACCTTTTCTGCGACAAATAAAGTTGTTTCTTCTTTGAGAACGAAAGCCAAAGAACGCAGACGAACAGGGGGTGTCCGCATACCCATGCATCATATATCTCGTTTCAGTTTCCTCGGTCTTTGTCCTCGTCTCGAGCTCGTAATGTCCCTAGTGTGTATTGTTAAAGACAGCGTTTTCCCGTCTCAGATGCTTCTAGCGATTCCGTTATACAATTTTTACTGATTCACTGATTATACTTTTGCAATGTTTTCTAAGCCTTAACTTCACATTTTCAGGGAGGAAAATTTTATTACTTGAGGAGGTGCAGTTCGATAGTGGTATAAATTCCTCGTCACTCTTTGTTAAAATTGAGTTCTTATTCCTCTAAGAATCATCAACTGAATTTACCGGAGATTCTTTTCAACCTCTCTCGTAAACTTTGTGTTTTTAAGTAGACCAACAGCAATGATGCTTTCGTTTTATTGTTGTAAATAGAACGGATTTTGTCATAGATCTTTTTCTGAGGTATGTCTTTAAGATATTCAAAATCGGTTGTTATTGCTCTAAACATTTCCATTGTCACCATTTTCTCTTTAATAATGTCAGAAAACAGCATTTCGATTATCTCGATCTTTTCCGATTATTTCCATCTTGGGCTCTCCACATAAATATCGCAAGTATTTTGTGTGATTTTTTCGGACTCGTCACCCTTCCTTTTCAACGTAACTAGCTCTCCTAGGTGTGCGCAGTTCTCGTCTTCTAACACCATAATGTTTTTTTGTGTTTATTTCAGAGTGCTAGTCAATCTGCGACATCTGTTGCACACTCCGGATTGTGCTCCTATACCAAAACCTAGGAAGTCTGCCTCAACAGCCCGGTTGAGGCAGACTTCCTAGGTTTTGGCTCGGTCGATTGGCTAAAATTTGGTATGAATAAAGAGAAAATAAGTACTATATATATGATAACGTCCTATATTTTTTACAAAATATTATTGCGCATGCGCAAAATTACATTACCAAATATAGTCATAAATATTAAGAATAGAACAGGAAATCGTCAATAAAACACACGAAAATGCATAATCAGGCTAGTTAAAATGCCACTCAGCTAATAAAATAATTATGCGGTATCACGTACATCTCCAAAATAGCAAACACAGTGATATAAAAAATGCAAATATCAATAAAAAGACAATAGCATGATCACTAAATATCCAAAAAAATTATATGAGTTACCAAGTTAAATCTCGAAATGCACATTTTACAGACCAGGTTTTTTATAATTTACCGACTTGACAAAAGAATATGACAAAAAATATGACTGAAACGCGAGGTTTCCACTATCGCAGATTGCTGGAAACTAAGTTTCTTTTCAGATTCTGTACGGCAATGCTTTGCAGGTCTGACTGCACATGCGCAGTGAGTTAATATTTCAGGCGATTCTCGCAAGGGTTCTTCCTCGATCGTCAGTTGGCCTTGGCGTCGCAAACGTTTGCTAACAGTGTTTAATGTTCATCATATCTTTTATTTTTTCATGTACCACCAAACTTCGAGTTTATGACGAAAGTCGTGGAAAACAGACTACAAATATATATATTGTAAGATGCACGGCATAACAAATGGTCATCTTCACGGTTTTTCTTCTCTAGAAAAAAGGCTATAAAGCTCCCACGTTTGGCTCCATGGGCTAGAGAAGTTTTTTCATCCAGTTGCTGATCATCATGCCGTTCATCATAGTTGTGAAGTTAATCGGAAATTGTTACATATTGTGCTAGTGTATTGTATATGTGCTTTGCCAAGCCAACGAGACGAGAATTATTGTATATGTGCTTTGCCAAGCCAACGAGGCGAGAATCAGTGTATGTATTGTATATGTGTATTGTGTTATTGTATATGTGCTTTGCCAAGCCAACAAGGCGAGTCAGTGTATTGTATATTGTATATGTGCTTTGCCAAGCCAACGAGGCGAGAAAGTGTATTGTATATGTGCTTTGCCAAGCCAACGAGGCGAGAATTCAGTGTCAGTAAAAATGTCTCAAGGAAATGTGAGAACAAAAAAATCAGAATAGAACAACTATTTTTTAAAAATAAACTAGAGATGTCATGAGATATTCCGAAAGTACATTCTCCGGAGCAATTTCTTTGTAATTTCCAAACCAAATACTAAATTGCAGGACTCATAACAATCACTACCACTAAATGACTTAAAATACTAGAAATAATCTATCATCCCAAACTTTTTTATAACTGAATAACAAAAAGATCTCCTTTTTCTAAATCTATAAGCAAGTGCCAAACGTTATCAAGCTCATTATCATAACGAGTTTCAATTCAGTTTTCTTTAAAATGCTGGTAATTTTACTAAGTTTAACAGCATCCCCTCTACAACAAAAAAATTTCTCACTGTCTTCTTCAGAAAAACCGTGCTAAATTGTTCTACCCACCAATAGCTCTGGATTTTAAATAATTTGGTAATAGGTTCGCCCTCTGTTGATTTGTATTTTTTCCATTAGCTTCTTCTTTTTATTGAGAACAGCTTCCTCTCGATCTTCTTGACTCTTTAGCTTACTCTCGTATCTCTTTGTACTGGGACTAGTTTTTCTTGCACAATTGTTTTCAGATTTTCAAACAACTCATTCCAGCCCTTGCTTACTCTTTTTTTCTACCATTTTTGTTTTAATAAATTTAATAAATAACTTTAACGGATACTTCACTTGTAATACATAACGGTAAAAATCTAGTTGTGTATTCAAAAAATATTTCTTGAAATCATCACCAAATCTTTCTAATTTATTTTAAGCTTTCTCAATGGATAACCAGGCTTTGTAATGTGGCAATAATGCCCATTCTGTTCATGTTAGGCTTAGCTTCAGCCTTTCTGTTTTTCGGTTTCAATGATATTTTTTTCGAGCATTGTCAAGCCAACCAGAAGGGGGAGGGGGGGTCTGTTGGTTGTCACACTGTAAAGAAGAAAATCAGCTAATTTTTTAGTTTACTGCCACATATTTTGGCAGGGATTGTAGCACTTGGTTTTGTTTTAACGAGAAAACCAAGAATGGCGAAATCATTTTCATAAGCTTTGTTGGTAGTGGGCATATTGTTTGCAGCTAAGACACTATTTAGCGAGGGATTCCAATACTAGCCACCAGGAAGTTGGTCCAGACATTGCCTTTCTAAAATAATCAACACAGCATGAACTTCTAGTGATTGTTGAGTCAGTGTGTCAAATTCCGTATTTGTATCTTCAAACAATTTGTGCCAAAGTAACATCTGCTTCATTGAAAAATATTTTACCATTAAAGATAGCTGATACATCTTTACACAAAGACAGGTTTACTTTCAGGAATGGATTTATCTCCATAATATTTTTGCTGCTTTCAACTAAACACCATAGAGGATCAGTTACTAACTTGTTTGAAATGTCCATAGCTCGAGTTTCGGCCAAAACAATGTATATTTGAAATATTTTCTTTTACTGCTTTTCTTTAATTTAGGCCAATTATTAAGAAAACATTTTATATCATCTACATAAAAATACAGAGCAGCATCATTATAAAAAAGAGTTTTAAACCTGTTACCAATGAATTCCAGCCAAAAATGAATTAAAATATGATGCAACTCCAGCTTTATCACTACCTCTAACCTGAAATGCTTTACAAGCGATGCGAACTAATCTAAATGCAAACACTGTTTCATAATTTTCAGTTAACAACAAATATTTAAATGATTTCTAAACTTCATCTGTTTCTGTTGCAAAGTTTGCTATGACATGCAATTTACAATAAACGTTTGTCATATCACCATTTTTTTTTGGCGTGTTTCACTCCGTTCGTCTCAATTTTCGATAGATGGTAAGAGCTCTGTATTCAAAATTTTTAACTGACAGTTGAATAAAGGGTTCACTGGACCAAGGTCAGACGTAGTAGTTTTTTCCTTGTCCTTAGTAGCAATTGCATCGCACAAATCATACACTGTTACAACATTGCAACGTAGATGCAGCATCACTACCACCTAGCACTTCTGCTAAACCAAAAGATAGTGTTCTTCCACTTGCAGTTTTTATTTGAAAATTTTGGTAATGTTTGTGGTATTTTGAAGTTCTGCACCATGCAAACAGTTATTTCCAGCAGGATCGGCGAGCATTCTATTTACAACTTGAAATTGTGCAATAATTAATGCTTCTTGGAGCAATCTGTTTTACACGATTTGATGGTAACTGATTAATTCTTTTTTTACCTAGCTTTGTAATAACCGTTTTGATGACATTGTTCAGTATAGTTTGTTTGCCCATTACATCGTGCAGTTCATTTGTGCATTTGCTATTGTGAAACGTAACTTAATGGATTCACAATATTTTCATCTACATTATTAAACTTTTCTTCTAATTTTTCACTGTTTCCATTTATTCTTTTTCTAACTTTATGTAAATTCATATTGTCCCCTTCAAATCACTTCTTAACGCAATTAACTTTTTTCTTGCGCCTTTAGTTTATTATCGCTGTAGGCAATTTTCTTACTCAAACAAACAACTTATTTTACCATGAATACACCATGTTTTCGGACTTTTTTCTTCTGCTTTTTCTAATGCATCACTCTGCTTTTCAAACTTTTGCTTTAACAATAAGTTCAAATCATTTTAAGGTAGTTATTGACGAGCTGATTGGGTCATCCCCTGTGGTTGACAATCTTCTCTCTATAACTCTCACTACAACAACGTCGTGTAACCCCTGCTTTTTTGCATCTTCAAGGGAACAAAAGGAAACCATACTAACTTTACCTATGTCCAAGTCAATACCAGACGGTTTCAACACACTTTGACAACCACAGCAGCTTCTAGGTGGTGACAAATGGTTTTGTCCCCAGTGTTCGTTACA
Source organism: Hydractinia echinata (assembly GCA_030067915.1). NCBI lineage: Eukaryota > Metazoa > Cnidaria > Hydrozoa > Anthoathecata > Hydractiniidae > Hydractinia > Hydractinia echinata. The sequence continues at coordinate 4,733,697 of JASGCC010000003.1, read as the reverse complement.
TCAGGAGAGCACTATTGAGACTGAGATTTCTAACTGTGGTAATGTTCTCATTTGTATAGTTAATAAGATACTCATCGGTGAATGGGTCAACATTCAAAGACAACAGGGTAGTTAACTGCCTGCCCATGAAACATCATGTTTTAAAAGTTCCATCCCACCCAACCGTTGACGTATCGTTCAATAACAACTACCACTTAGTTGCAACCATCAACCATTCTGGTACATTGAGAGCCGGGCATTACTGGGCATTTATCAAAAACCAGCAAAACACCTGGCTTAAGTGTGACGACCACTCTATTTCCGAGGTGTGTTCTTCCCACCTTACATTTCCTCAGCTTGCATACTTTGTTTTGCTAAAAGTTAGCTTGTTCCTATCCACGAATTAAATGGGGGAGGGAATCTTCCCTAGCGGTTTCTTTTACCCCAGCTGAACCTTGTTTGGTCAGCTTTACCGTAATCTTGGAGTTTACTCACTCCTCGTTCTTGGGAACCTATAAGAGGCATAGAAAGGGGGATTGACAATTTGTCTTTTGTCTTTTCTTTGTGGCTGACGATCCCACTTGTTACCCCAGTTCAGTAAGGAGGCAGAGTTTGCTCGCTTTGTCTACAGGATTGACGATCCTGCTGCCCTGAGTCATTGTTTAAGTAGCCTTATGGGGTTTCAATCTACTCTGCCTGTCCTTTTGATCTACCATTCTGGGACACCACCCCTGTTAGGAAAGGCTGGTACTCTCCTGTAGCTGGCCAACCGTGACAACTATCTGTGTAGGCTGAGTGTTGGTTACCCGTAACACATGTGGAAAGCTACGGCCAGGTTCACAAGTCCTGCCGCACATATAGTTGATTACTTCAATTAACATTCGTTAAGAATCATTTCAAATTTTATCCGTTTTAGGATACATTAGTTTCGATAAGTTTTATTTATTTTATTTTATGTGTACCTATTTGATTCGGTTTTTGTTGCTGTGTCTATCCTTTTTATAAATGTTTGTATTGTGCTCCTAATGTTGTCCTGCTATGGTTAATGGTTTAATAATAAAAATCCTTGTAATAAGGGAGATTTTGCTTAGATGCAAAACCTTTAGAGGGTTGGACCTCTACATTTTACTACCGTTTGTCATTAGACAAGTATTATTATTACAGCCAACTGTTTTATCACCTCATCATCGTTTCTCAACAAAACTCTTTTTTTTCCATGTCTAACATTTTTATACCATTAAGTGCCTCTAAATATTGTTGCTCAATTAATTCCAACGGTTTCTCTTGTCAATGTGTCACTTCAAGTTTTCGTTTAAAACTTTTATTATTTTTTTGACGACACTAAGCTCCAATACAAGACTGTTTTCCTTTTCTGTTTTTTTTGTTGAATTTTGTCTAAACTGTATTTCCTTTTTGATATCACAAACTCTTGTGTAAAAACACCTTCAACGTTCTTTTTTTGTTGCTTTTCTCAACAATTTAATTTTTTGAATTAACCTGTAATTGTATTATACAAAGTAACTTGACTGCAATTACTAACATCAATTTTAAACTCCTGTGAGAATAATTTACAAACTTCATTAATGCTAAATCGATTTAACTGCATATACCATATATTTCACTACTGATTATTCTTATGACAGCCATTATAACTTACTTGATCATCCAACGCTAATAATTACGCTGAAAGAAAATGAAAGTACTTTGCATAATAGAGTAAGGAAAAACTTTATCATAAATAAGTTGTTTTTGGATAAATTAACGATACCTGCATATCGTGACCACATCTTGGCTATGGTGGCCAGCCACAAGTCTCTGTCATACTGAACTTTGCTAGTTAGCTATATATAGCTACATTAAATGCGCGAGCTTTTCTAGCTAGGATATTTCTTTCTTTAAAACACAATGAGAAAAAGGATAAAAACTTGTATCAGAGGAAATTAAAGCAACCTAGCTAGCTAGAATGTAGTTAACATAATTTTTACAATGCTCAATTTGAGTGTAAAATTTTAATTTAAGCAGTAACCGCTTAACTGTTGACTAAAATAAACAAGATAAACACCTGTACTTGGCACATGGACTGGCTTTTATTAACTATTTAGCTTAAAAAATTTGTTTTGTCCGTTAAAGCATTGCGTTGTTGTAAAACGTGTCCTTGAAGAGTGTTTTCCTCAGTGAAAATCCAAAAATAGTTAAAATGTAGTACCTTTTTTTCAAAATAAAGTTTTTATTTACCTGATTTTCTTACTTCCTCAAACATAAACCGCGATTTTATCCTTGTTTACATCAGAAAATTATCTACCTTCGCATAGGTACCCAACATAAATCGGCCTGGATTTGTTTATAGGAAATTGTCCTATTTTTCCATATTGTACTACACATATAGTTTTTCAAGGACTCAAGGTGATTAAAAAGTTACGGTGATGTATAGAAGTTATCCGTGTGTAAGTGATGATGTTTATGTACATAATTCACCATCAGGTCATACACTACTCTGAAGGATAAGGCCTTCTCTGCTGTACCCTCCTTTTCCCCTTGTAAATCTTAAACCGTAAACAATAACCGATTTTAGATTCACAAACTGCTCACAATTTTATTATTTTGCATGTATTGTATAAATCCAACCCTACATCTTGTCCCTTGGTAGCAAATTTAAGGATTCATGTTGAGCGAGCAATTAACAGAATTAAGTTTTACCGCATACTCAAGGGAGTGTTGCCTGTTACAATGTTACAGCATGCAGATCATATAGTTAAATGCTGTGCCGCATTATGTAACCTAAAGCCTGTATTAATTAAAAAGAAACCAGAAAAAACTACTGGAACACTTTTGTAAATTTTCTTTTTTCACATTTTTTGCTTGTTTTGTAAATGTTTTTACCAAAAAAAGTTGTCTGAGTTATTCTGTTTTTTTTAATTATTGTTATCTACTCGTATCTCCATTTGTTTACACACGCACTCATTCTAATATTTCAGGCTCGCCTACCTACTTGAAATAGTTAAAGTTAATGGCCGTAAGTGTCGGAAAATCGAGGCCACACAAAAATTTATCAGAATACCTCATGGAGCGTTTGGCCTACCTACTTGAAATAGTTAAAGTTAATGGCCGTAAGTGTCGGAAAATCGAGGCCACACAAAAATTTATCAGAATACCTCATGGAGCGTTTGAAGAACAATAAAAAAATACTATATGTACTTAATGCCTAAATGAGAGGTAGCCTATGCCAAATACTTTTCTTAAGGGAATATTTTTATTAGAAGACACATGGTCATTTTAACGCAGAAACATCAGGCTACAGGTGGCATTTAAAAAATTGGTTGAAATGTATTTGTAAAGCACGTTCAAATCAAAGAAAGATAAATATGCTCTTCAACTTTTATTTCTAAACAGACAAATATATACAAAAATAATTTTCGATAGCCTAAGCATAAAATAAATCATCCTGAAAATATGGATTTTAAATAAAATGTGTCGTAATATTCTTTAAAAGTTTTTCTCATAGAATTCCAAACTTCAGGCTCAAAGTTTATAATTTCGTGCACCATACCATGAGGTGTCCAAACCACAAAATGACATTGGGAAAAGCCAGTTACTTCCATTTGCATAACACGTTGTGTGTAATATTTGTGGTTTTTGTTCAATACTGTTTTTTCTTCTATGTGCGTCAAGTAGGGTAGTTTTACGTTTAAATCCTTTGGAGTCGTGTAATTAATCGAAAAAGGACATTTTACTTCTAAACATGCTGGCAGACAACAATCACATGTTATTATTCTGTCTGGACTTGCACCAATGTAAGGTGTGTTTTTATCTAAATACAAGCCACACTCTAAAACCTTCACATTTTTATGCCCTTGTAAGAAGTTGTCTTTAAATGCATTAACAGCATTTATTTCCATTATACGACCATATTTTAGTGCTGGTATATTAGGGCTAATAAATGACATGCCTGAAACTTTCTGGTTTAATGCCCAGATATTAACGGATCCTCCACCTCCTGATTTAACTTTTTTCATTTTTGTTAAAACTTCATGGCCTTTTGAGGCAGATATTACATGCTTTCTAAAATTATACCAACCAGTATTCTCACTTTGTCCTTGGGTTAATTTTTCAATATGAATAACTTTCTCGGGTGTTACATATGCCACTAGATTGCATTCAAATTCAGTTTTTGTTTTTGACATTGCAAGTATGTCACTTATACTGTATACGTCTGATGGTTGAGTTACATCAGAAATACTTAAACACTCTCTAACAAAGTCAATTTCTGGTTTTGGTACAGCAGTAAATAAAATACTATCAGGAATAATTTCTTTTAATTCGTCTGCTATTTCGTTAAGAGAAAGTAATTTCTCACCACAATGTTGAAGAGGATCAAAGTTCTTTTTAGGTGTCAATACTAAAGGGCGCTTTCTCTTGCTAAAATTCAAGTCTTTAATTTTAGTTGGAGCTACTTGCTTTCTGTTAGGAAGAGCCACTCGTTAGCGGTGCTTGTGCAAGCTGTATTTGTCCAATTCTGACAGCAGCTTCAATGCGATATAAAGCAGCCGCAACATGATTACATGTCTGGCTCATTCCAGCCATGCATGTACAATGGCACGACATTATATTACCACTTTTTTCCAGAATTAACCATAGTTTATGGAAAGGATCGTTAATCGCTTGACTTTCTGCATGTACCTTTAAAAATGCAAAAATTACTTCCCGATAAATCATGATAGGCGAGAGGTTGAAGCCATCCAGATTTATAATAGCTATATGCCTTTGAGTTTTTGTAGTCATTTAAATCTGAACTACCTAGTTCTGATGGATAAAACATAAGGTAGCTAAAGATGTCAAGATACAACACCATGGGCCAAAACTTTATTCCTTCTTGCTCATCCATCCAACCGTGAGGTATTTTAAAAGGATCTGGAAGTGTTCTATCGTTTATTTTCAGCTTCTTCTGATACTCCTCTTTTGAATTACTCTCTACTTCTTGAGCAGTTTTCACAGGCTGGACGAAGTTCTCAGCTGCTGAAAACACTCGAGCAATTAGTTCTTCCTTTCTTCCACTTATCCTTAAATTTCTAACTCTCAAATAGTTCTTCAACTCTTCGACAGACATTTTTGATATTAAATCGTAATCCATGTTTGTTTTAAATGTTTTAAAAAGTTGGTAAATAATTTGATAGCTATAGCGCGATGTTTATACTTCGTTTTCTCAAGTGTACTGAATCTTAACGGCACCCCCAAATGGTACCAAGACTCCCGGCCGGGATTACGTAATCGCATAATGTTAAATAGGTGTATTTCCACTTCAACAAAATTATTCGCGAAACGGAACGGACAATTGCGATTCCTGAATCCTGATAGGACAGTCTTCCAGAATCGTTTGTAAATCTTCAGTGTAACACACGCGACTTCGTAATGTTGTGCTCTTACTTGCAGTGGACTCAGTATTTGGTAAGTCTTCGTCACTGTCAGGTATCTAAAGACGAGAGTGTAACAAAAGTAAAGAAAATTAAAGTTATAGAATTCGCAATAAACCAAGAGAAGCCAAAAAACAATATACTGCCGCAAACTTTATTAAAGAGAGAAAAACAATCCTTAACTTTGCATTGGTTCAGACAAACAAGGACCTTTTATTTTTTTTAATAATGACAGACAAGCTTTTACAAAAATTGCTGGTGCCAAGAAATAAAAAATTACCTTGTCTCTAAGCTACATTTCGTACCATGTCTAGTTACGGTTTGTCGTTCAATTTCATTTTCACTTGGTACAGACTAACTGAACCACCTCGAAATTCGTCATCAAATATTTTGCACAAATCTACTTTCTGAACAGATGTACCGAAATCTTGGCTCACAAAATTTGTTCTGGTGATGTCTCTGACACCTGCTTCAGTTGATGCCATGGATTTCGTTTTTTCTTGTAAGAAATATTCCTTTCTGGCTGTTTTAACATCGTGATTCATGAGGTTCGCCAAACTGTCACGCAATTCGGGTACATTCTCATGTACTGCTGTCGTGGTATCTTGCGCAGAAGAGTTGTTAGATTCCTCTGCAAGGTACAACCTGCAAAAATAAATAAATTTGGCAGGATTTTAATTTCGTGGATGACGAACTCTTTCGAAAAAAAACATGAAAGTTGATTTTTTCAAAAAGTCATCCATGTAGAAATCTCGTTTGAGTGCCTTGATGACTTCGTCGTCGATGTTTTTCTTTTCGTCGATCGCTATTTTCTTTATCGCCCAGTTGGCACAACAGGGCGAATCTGCCTTCCCAAAAAGGTGGGCATTCATTATGTAGTCTTCTATTTTGTCGATGTTGTTATTCCTCCAAACAAACCTAAGAGCATCTCGATCTGCTGGTCGTACCTGCACTTGGTGAAACATCTGCTCGATGTCCGCCATTAAAGCATATCGTCCTTCTCTAAAACGAAATAATAAGCCAACAAGATTATTTAACAGATCAGGACCTTGTAACAAATTATCATTCAAAGAAATATTTCCATATTTCGCTGCAGCATCGAAAACCCTAACTTTTCCTGGTTTATTATGATTACCTACCACATGATGTGGTAGGTAATTTGTTACTGGAGTTATTACTTCCGCTACTTCTGGGGTGAGTTTATTTGCATGACATTTTGAGATATAGTCATTTATTGTCGCTTTATATCCATCTGCTAATTGATTATTCCTTTTTTTAAACGTGACACTGCTAACAGTCAATTATTTGGTAAATGCGGTTCATCCTTCATTTCGTGGACAGAAACTTTGCTCTTTCACGACCCATGCTTTTTTGATTTTCACATTTTCAGGGTGACTGTTGGATGATATACTGAATGATTCCAACTTTGAATTAATACTTTTGGAAACTGTCATGACATTTGATAGCTTCAACGGACGATTTGTTCCTGTTAGATTGAGTTTTTTTGTCTCTCTTTGAAATCTCGAGAAAATGAATGTTGAAACTGAACGATCATTTTATCGAAACGATGAAAATGAAACAGGAGTGGATAAAGATAACACAACGCAAGCTTACAGATATGGTAAGACACTAGTTCCAATGACGTCAGATGATCAGAAAACTTTGAAACACCAAACAACGAAAGGTTGTTTGGTACTTGGCTTCACTTCAAGAGATAATATTGAACGGCATATGTTTAGTTGAATTGGATGTCATATTTTTGTACCTCAACCTGGCGATGAGCATGCTGCTGTTGCTTTTTCTGCGCTGGGTCATGCACTAGAAGAAAAAACATGGTAGCTATCGTTCGATATGTGGCTCGTGGCAACACTGATCCAAAAATTGGGTTTTTAGCTGTACCTATTAAAAGCTCATATGAGAGTTTAATTTTCGTGGCTCTTCCCTGTTGTGAAGATATTCGACAATATGGGTTTGCTTCACTGCAAGGTGGTAAAAACAACTCCACTTAATACCCCAGTCGAAACAAAAACAAAAACAAAATAAAAATTATGTCAGTAAGGGGGTTTGACTGCACTGGTCTTTTCTTTGGAGAGTGACGACTCCACTTCTGACCCCAGTCACACAAGATTGTACAAAGTAGGACAGATGAAAAGTTATGGATGAGAGGAATGTCTAGTTCCTGCTCAAGACTGTTTGCAGACCTCTTTTTAGGTGACTCAGCTAGACATTTTGGGTACCTTGGTTCAGGAATATGAGCCGAAACCCTTGTACCCTTTACAGAAGTCCTGTCCTACTCTCTCTGTTTGTTTGTTCAATTTTTGTGCCAATTATCTCCTTGGAAAAAGAAAGAATTGTGTTATTTCATATGAGCATATTCTTTAGAGGAGCAAAACCTCCAGACTTTAAATTTTAAGACTTAACTGGTCGAGTTTGTGCGTGCGCTTTGTAACTTTCATTCTTCTTCATAAACCCACGTAAATTTTCCAATCTAATGTCAATAACCCCTGTAAAAATAACTTGGCATTTTACACGTAGGCTGACAAAAGGATGTCAGAAATAAAAGAAATAAAACAATAAAAAATAACTTAACACACGCACTGTAAATTGCACTTTAAATTCTACAAAATTTGTTCCACTTGTCATATTGCATGTGGTGCCCTTGTAAATTTTACAGGTAATGTGAAAAAAATATACCCTATGGGCATAAAAATGCGTCACACTATCCTAAAAGTTCCAGAAAGATTTTGTAGCTAGCTTGTTATATTATAATTCGTGTTCAAAAAAGAAGAGAAGTTTGACTACTAAGGTAGCTCGCTATAAATACCAAAAAAGAGGAATAACAGCATAACTCATAGGTTAGAGCTAGCTTTTAGATGGAGCCTTTAAGCTAACATTAGCCAGTAGCTAAAACACCCAGTGAAATATACTTAAGCTGGGGATACTTTAGCTAGGTCTATAGCTAGCTATCTGTGCTTAGTAAAACACATATAAAGGAAAGAAATAGCAATGTTAAAATTATGACATTTGCAGTTAGTTCAGCAAACCAAAAAACGCGTTAAAATATACAACTTAAGAATTTGAAGCTCCAATGGATTTTTTTTGAGAATACGATTCTGCTACATCAAAAAGTATTACGTAGTTCCAGCGACATAAAAACTGAACGTCTAAAAATATCAAAGTTTACTTCATTTTTCTGAATTCCAATCGACTTGAAACTCTAGCATTCATTTTCTACTTTACTTTACTACGTCTAGCTCCACGCTTCATTTCCGAAGTAACTTCTGTGCCTTCCAACTTCACTTTTCTACCTCTACTTCTACTTCTTCACTTGGACTTTTCTTTCTTTTTCATATATGCTCTTTTGAACTACTTTACCTTTTCACTTTTTTTTCATGACGAAGGGACCGTTCTTTTGTTGTTTTATGTGTGTCAAAGGTAACCCTGTTCCAAATTATGTGCTTTTTTAATCCACTCTACTTCTCCACTTTGACTTTCCTTGCTTTTAATATCTGCACTTTTTTATGATTAAGGGATCGTCGAAAATAAGACATTTTTTATCCGCTTCTTTAGTTCGCCTTTTGTTGAGAGCTTTGTCGAGAAATTTTTATGTTTGTTTGTTTTTACGACAAGGGAACTTTTTATTCGAATGCCGTCCCGTTCGAAAGTACGTATTTGAACGAATCATACTGCTTATTTTCTATCACGTGGTTTATAACGGTTGCGAGACAAACGTAAACAAAACAAAACAACTCGAAACACTCGCGCATTCGGGTGGTAAAAAATATCGCGTTTGCAAAATTGACAGAGAGACACACGGAAGCTCCCTATTATTATAGAGACTAGTCGATAAGGCCCGTGGAGAAATCCACTTAAACATAAGGGCAATGGAAAAATAGGTTGTTTTAGATGTTTAGCTGACGTCAGCAGTTCAGATAAAAAAAAATTGCGAAATTTAGTTTATTCTTTGCCTGTAATGTGTAGAACTTGAAACGCTGATGAGAAAAATGTATATGATCATGTGCTTTTGATGAGCGGTTAAAGAGATATAAGGGTTTAAAAATTTTGCTGACGTCAGCAATGACCCGTCAAAAACCAAAATTTCTTTTTTAGGAATTTGGTATACATGTTGCCTTCATCGTATAGATCTTGAAACGCTGATCAAGAAAATGTATAGGATCATGTACTTTTGAGAAACGGTTGCAGAGATATTAGGGTTTGAAGGTTTTTTGATGACGTCATCAACCCGTCTATTCCGAAACGGTTTTGGGGACCCAAGTTTTGGAAAATTACCCAAATTGGTCCTAGGTGTCCCTAATTACCCACGCGGTGAAATATCATTGACGTCACCACCTCGTTTCCAAGTTATTTGGCCTCAAAGTTTTAGGTGCACTGTAATGGCTTCATTAATTGATAATAAGATATTGACGTTAAAGTAGTGTTATTGACGTCGCACCATAACGTCAGAAAATTTAACCTATTAGACATGTATTTTTACGGCAACATCAAAGAAAAATGAACACATCCACTTTGCCTGTTACGGACAGACACACACAGTCTCCGTATTATTATAAGAGACTAGTCGATAAGGCCCGTGGAAAAATCCACTTAGGCAAAAGGTCAATGAAAAAATAGGTTGCTTTATATAGATGTTTTGCTGACGTCAGCAGTGCATATACAAAAAAAAATGTTCTTAAAATCTTACACCAAATGTCAAATGTCAAGTCGCATTTAATCCTCCACACAAATCTTACACAAAATAAAAAAAAACAGCTTGCAAGGTGCAAAATCTAGTTGATAAAAAGTTACAACAATGACACTCACAACATCAACACTCACAACACCCACAAAACCGACAGTAAATCACCGACAGTTACAACACCGACAGCCACAACACGGATAATAATAATGTTAGAAATAACGCATCTCAAATATGTATATCTTATAAGTGATTATGTTGAAAACCCTCAGTATTTTATTCTGAAATGTCAAAAAGGAGGCCTGCAAGAGTTAGCACAAATCAACAAAAATAAGTTCTTTACACATTTTAAATATTGTCTTTCCCTTAAAAGCTTATACAAAAATATGAAAAAGCCATAGTTTGGAAAACATCAAATTTAAATCTAGAAAAATCAGTCACTTCGGTTGCATACCATCCTCTCCTGCAAAAATTTACACAAAATGTAAAAATCAACCAGTTCAGAACCAAAAATTTTTTTTTTTTAGTATGATGATCCATACTGCCCTTTACCAACAATTTTAAACCTAAATGTCAAAAAATCAATAAGCAAAGAATAAACTTGAATCAACAAACATTGTATATGGTTCATAAACAAAAGTTTACAAAAAATGTAAAACAGATCGGTTTTTGAGAAACACATCTAAATCAACAAAAATAAGTTCATTCAGCATGTTGTATATTGCCATTACCCATTAATCTTCCACAAAAAGGTTATGAAACACAATTGAAAAGTTCTGTCATTTGAATTTTGATGACATCAGCAAATATTTCAGTATATTGAATATGCTTTTTACTAAAAAAAATAATCTGAAAATGCATAAAAAGAGAGTATATAAGTCATAATTTAACAAAAAAGTTCTTAAAATCTAACACAAAATATCAAATGTCAAATCGCATGAAATCCTCCCAACAAAACTTCAGACAAAATATGAAAAACAACGGCGTGCAAGGTGTAAAATCTAGTTAGTAGAAAGTTACAACATGGACAGTCACAACCCAGACAGTTACGACAACAATAATAATAATAATGTCAGAAATAACACATCTCAAATATGTATACATCTTATTATGTGATTATGTTGAAAACCTTCAATATTTTAATCTGAAATGTCGAAAAGAAAGGCTTGCAACAGTAAGCACAGATCTATGAAACAAGTTCTTTATGCATTTTAAACATTGTCTTTTCCCTAAATGCTTATACAACAATACAACCTGAACAGACAGACAGACAGACAGACAGACAGACAGACAGACAGACAGACAGACAGACAGACAGACAGACAGACAGACAGACAGACAGACAGACAGACAGACAGACAGACAGACAGACAGACAGACAGACAGACAGACAGACAGACAGACAGACAGACAGACAGACAGACAGACAGACAGACAGACAGACAGACAGACAGACAGACAGACAGACAGACAGACAGACAGACAGACAGACAGACAGACAGACAGACAGACAGACAGACAGACAGACAGACAGACAGACAGACAGACAGACAGACAGACAGACAGACAGACAGACAGACAGAAGACAGACAGACAGACAGACAGACAGACAGACAGACAGACAGACAGACAGACAGACAGACAGACAGACAGACAGAAAGACAGACAGACAGACAGACAGACAGACAGACAGACAGACAGACAGACAGACAGACAGACAGACAGACAGACAGACAGACAGACAGACAGACAGACAGACAGACAGACAGACAGACAGACAGACAGACAGACAGACAGACAGACAGACAGACAGACAGACAGACAGACAGACAGACAGACAGACAGACAGACAGACAGACAGACAGACAGACAGACAGACAGACAGACAGACAGACAGACAGACAGACAGACAGACAGACAGACAGATGGTCCTTCCTCACAAAAGTTTACAATAAATGTAGAACACAAAGGTTTATAAGGAGCAAATCAAAATATGAACAAAAATCAGTTCAATTGGCATGTTCTATATTGTCTATAAAAATACAACTTGGAAAGTGTAGAATATCAAATTATTATTTTTAGTATATATATACTTGCATATGGTCCTCCCTCACAACAGTTAAACAGTTTCAGTCTGAACATTCAGTAATTTTTTATCATCACCAAATATTTATTCCCGTAATTACATTACTTACAGTTTTTTTAAAGTTTAAAAAAAGTTTATAAAACAAAAAAAAATCAACTTACACAACAGCTCAGTCTAATTGTACAAAAATTTGTTCTTTCAGTATTTTGCATGTGGTCTTTTTCCACAAAAGTTTACACAGCATTTAAAAAACAGCAGTTTGCAACACAAACAATATAAACGGCAACCATACTATTCTCTGCTGAGAAATTTTAACCACAAATGTAAAAAACCCAGGTAAATTTCCCCAAAAATGTCAACAACCTTTGTAAAAATATCAACACCACCCTTGTAAAAATATATAACCTTGTAATTTACATGCGAGCTCACAGAAGTTTAACAGGATGTCAACAACAAAACAATAAAACTTACTCCAATTAACGCACACACTTTAGTTTTGCAAAATCATTCCTCTTAAAGTAAAATTTGCAAGAAAAATTATTCCTCACACTACCTTAAAAGTTCAATAAGTCTTTGAAAGATTTTGTGGCTTGTTACATCATAATTCGTGCTCAAATAAGATCCCTAAGTTTGACTACTAAGGTGGATATAAATAGCTAAAAGAGGAATAACAACATTAATCATCAGTTAGCTAGCTAGGTTTAGATATGGAGCTTGAAGGTAACATTAGATAAGACAGATACCCAGTTAAATATAGTTAAACTGGGAAGACGCATATAGCCAGCTAGCTATTTATGCTTAGTAAAACACATATAAAGAGAAACAATAGCAATATAAAAATTATGACATTTGCAGTAAGTTCAACAAACCAAAAGTTTCGCTAGCACATTTGTTTGATAGCCAGTTAACAGCTTTATGTAGCATTTTGAATTTTAGGACAAATACATTAGTTACGCACCAGGGGAAACATTAATTATGCAAAAAAGTGTAAAAAAATATGCTAGATTTTTTATAAAAAACGCGGTAAAATATAAAGAATTTGAAGCTTTTAAGTACGAGTCTGCCTGACACGTAACTCTAGCGACATAAAAACATAACGTCTAAAAATATATAAAAAGTTCTTACTATTTGTGAATCCAAATCTACTTTAAACCCAAGCTTTCATTTTCTACTTCTAACTTTTCTTTACTACTTCTAGCTCCACTCTTCACCTTCGAAGTAACTTCTTGTGGCTTCTAACTTTACTTTTGTACTTCTATGTTCACATAAAATATATATAAAAAAGAACAAAGTGTAAAACCAATTGGCAAATTTTTTAGGCTAATTAGTCAAATTAGAAATGCAAAAACAAAGTTTGAGTCATAATTCATGTTAAAACAACAACAATCAATTTAACAGTTCATTTTATGTCAATTTTTGCACTAAATTTGCAACACAAAATACAAATTAATTCTAAATAATTCCTATGGTTTTCCTCAAAAGTTTAATCAAAATATAAAAGATGAGAGGTGAACGACAAAATCAAAGTTTGCAGAATTTAATTATTTTGGTATATATATGTCTATTGATATATGCCCTTTATAACAATATTTCAAACCAAAATATGAAAAAGAAAAACAATTTGCAACAAAATCAGTTATTCTGATGATATTGCATACACTTTTTCTCCACAAAAGTGTAAAAAAAGAAGGGTTGTAGGAAATACTTCTGATTCAACAAAAATCAGTATTTGCATCTTGTACTCATTAAATATTACCCAAAATTTCAAAAAACTGCGATTTGGAACGCATCAAATTTATAAATAGAGAGGGATCAGTCATTTTGGTATGTTGTACAGAGTCCAGCCCGGTAAGAATTTATACAAAATATAAAAAAAAAACAAGTTTTTTCGGTGTTGTACTCCATCAAAAAAGTTGAAACTTTTCTTAATTAAGACAAAATGTCATAAACAAAAACATTTTAGTCAGAACATCTAGAACAGCAAAAATCACTACACTTAAGGTACCAGAATTACTACATGTTAAATAAAAACCGTTTCGTCATATTGCATGTAACCGATGTATATAAGTTTAGTTACACAAAATGTGAAAAATACATTATTTGCATACACAAAATGTGAAAAATACATTATTTGCTTAAAAACAGTCCTTAAACTCTTCTTAAATATTATGTAATACTTTTTTAAAAGTTGTTGTGGCTTGTTAATTTAAGCTTAAAATGTCAAGTGAAATAAGTTACAGTCACATTCTTAGCAAAGACCACTAAGATAACACTACGGTAGCTAGCTTACATGTAAAAAGCAGCATAAAATTGAAGCTAACATAAGCTAGCTACAGCAGCTAATAGCTGGTCAGTTGAATATAAACTGGAGACTTAGCTAGGTATAAAGAACATGGCTACATATTTATAAATTCTGAGGTAGCTAGCTATTAGGTTGTTGTTGGTGTGTGGTTGGCTTTATGATGCTAGCTAACAAACATGTCTCGCATCAATAATATCATCAAAACTAAAAAAAAACATAAACAAATCTTTGAAACCTTGCTATACTTCATTTACATACCATGCCCTTTTTCAAATGTTTTTGTAGATTTATTTTGAAGGCAAGAGAAGACAAATGCTTAAAAAGGACAGCCATCTTTTTTGCAAACACAATTTCCGTTACTTTGTGCTAGAACTTCATTTAACAAACCACACAAAACTCGCGGCTTTTCTCGACAAAGAAGACATATTTTTTTCGGTAACATCAAAGATTTTTTTCGGCGACATCAAAGGAAAATGACCACATCAACTTTGCCTGTCACAGACAGACAGACACACTTAGCGTATTATTATATAGACTAGTAGATTAGGCCCGTGGAAAAATCCACTTAGGCAGAAAAACAATTGAAAAGTTCTGTCATTTGAATTTTGATGACATCAGCAAATATTTCAGTATATTGAATATGCCTTTCACTAAAAAAAATAATCTGAAAATGCATAAAAAGAAAGTATATATATAAGTCATAATTTAACAAAAAAGTTCTTAAAATCTAACACAAAATATCAAATGTCAAATCGCATGAAATCCTCCCAACAAAACTTCAGACAAAATATGAGAAACAACGGCGTGTAAGGTGTAAAATCTAGTTAGTAGAAAGTTACAGCATTGACAGTCACAACCCAGACAGTTACAAACCTTCAATATTTTAATCTGAAGTGTCGAAAAGAAAGGCTTGCAACAGTAAGCACAGATCTATGAAATAAGTTCTTTACGCATTTTAAACATTGTCTTTTCCCTAAATGCTTATACAACAATACAACCTGAACAATATCAAAAAGCCAAACCTAAACAAACACAAAACACCAAAAAACAAAAAGTTAAACTTTGAAAAATCATTTATTCGGTTGCATACCATCCTCTCCCGCAAAAATATGCACAAAATGTAAAAATTAACCGGTTAACAAAACAATTTTTTTGTCTAATGATCCGCACTGACTTTACCAAACATTTTAAACTGAAATGTCGAAAAAGCAATAAGCAAGGAGTAAATTTCAAATCAACAAAAATCATTATTTTGAAAACATTGTATATATATATGGTCCTTCCTAAATGTAGAACACAAAGGTTTCTGAGGAGCAAATCAAAATATGAACAAAAATCAGTTCAATTGGCATGTTCTATATTGTCTTCACCCATAAAATCTTCCACAAAAAGGATATGAAACGCATCAAATTCAACTCAGAAAAAGCAGTCATTTCAGTGCATACAAAAATACAACTTGGAAAGTGTAGAATATCAAATTATTTTAGTATATATACTTGCATACGGTCTTCCCTCACAACAGTTAAACAGTTTCAGTCTGAACATTCATTAATTTTTTATCATCACCAAATATTTATTCCCATAATAGACCTATTTCCATATCCATTTGGTTCCGCGAAATATACATACTCAAAATGCAGAATGACATGAAAACGAGATTAGTTATGAGCAAATTTTGAGATGCTGGTTGTTTACATACAAGTTTGAAGAATGTATCAACAAAATGTTGACTTTTACAGCTTTTAACTGGCAGTTTCACATAATCGTAGTTAACACAGTTATAAAGAGGGTTTTGGTAGTGGTAGTGTGACAAAAAAAATTAAAATATTGCAGATTTTAAGGGCGCATCTTTTGGTATATATTAGCTAGCTAGCTAACCCTCTAAAACCTCCTAGCCACGTTAAACCTAGCCCCGTTTTTAGAATGATGTGAATACATTTTTATTTACTGTTTCCAAGTAAATTTAGAACTAAAACTCAATATACAGTTTACTAACGCTCAGTGGCACATATTACTTCTGATCAGTTCAAAAAATTAAAATTAGCTTGCTAGTAGCTAGGCCAAAAAGTAGCCAGCGGCTAAGCTAAAACCCTGGAAAAACATATTGTAAATATCATTTTGAGCTCTCCATTCCCCCAAAATCAATATTGAATATGCTTGACTGATGCTAACAGAAGTATTCCAGAAACCTAAAGAAAAATAACATTGACTTCGGGGGAAAGGGGATGGCACAGTAAAGAGATTTCAATGGCTGGATTTTCTTATAGCATTTTCACAAGTATTTTTTCCAGGGTTGTAGCTATAGCTTAGCTGCATGAGTTACCAACAAATCATTTTTCAACATTTGTTGCGTAAACTGATAATTAAAATTAATATTTTCGGTATTGGCTGTTGTGATTATGTGACTGTCACACTTCCTCTGTCACTACTCCCTCTCTTACTGACTGTCAATAATCGTACATTTGTATCAAGCATTGTGATGGTTAACCTTAATACTTACAGTTTGTAAGTAATATGAATTGATAGAGCATAGAGCTTATCATAAATCCCCATATGTAGAAAAAGTAAAGTCTTTTTTTAAAATGGCACCTAATTTTTTTAGGTTTTTATTAAAAAAAAATGAAAATAAAATAATATACTTTTTCTTATAAGAATTTCTGGGTTTCAGCTGTAAACGTGCTTAATATTTATCAAAATCTCAGTCTCAATGTTCTTAAAAACCAGCTCCTTATGTATTTTGTTTTCTTGCTTTTTTGAAATCTTGAAAATTAATCTTGCAGAATTATTCCAATTGTTTATTTACAGAAAATAATCTCAATAAAATATTTCCAAAGTGTCGATTTGTGAAAATACAAAACCAAAACCAAAATCACAAAAAAATTTCACATTGTTTCCACTTATTAAAGTTAATTGTTTTCACTTTTTAAAGTTCGATATGACAAGCATTTTGTGGACAAAATTTTAAAGAAATTTCTTTAATTCTAGACAGTATGTCAGTAAATGTTTTGTGTTTTTTTAAGCAACAATTTTTTAATTATTTTGTGAAGTGATCCTCTCAAGGAAAAATTTGTTTCTGACCGATCACTGGACAATTTCATTTGCCTAAAAAAATACCAAGATGGTAACTCTCTGAATACGAAATTTAAGAATTAGGATATCATCCTTTTAGTCAACCTTATATTTTGAAATTTTTGATAATTTTTTTAACCAAATTCAATCTATGGTAGAGGCTTAAAATTTAACACAAATAAGCAAGAACATTCCAAGAAAGGTTTAGAGTCCAACTTTTCCCACCAAGTCAAATTAGTATCCTAATTCTGAAATCACAAATGTGTAAAATGTGAGTTATAAATACTTCCCAAGCTACCCTCACATGAAAAAAAATTAACAACTTAAGGCAAGGTCAACTCAACTACTATTTTAAAACCACAGTCAGTAAGCCTGGCTAATGTTATTTTCACAGATGTTGTTTAAAAAACAAGGTACACTCAATAAGTGGAGACACAGGATATATACCAGCAACATCCCCAATTTTGGTAAACAGCTTGAAATTTCACGGTTGTTTGGAACAAGTCAGTCAGTCAAATAGTTAGCTACTCATATCATATTCAAAGCTAGCTAATACCTAGCTCATTTACCACCAAGAAATAATAAACAAAAGCATTAGAACGACCCAATGATACATGCTATTATCCCATATTATCACCAAATGTTAATAACAATCTGTATGACAAATTAATTTTGCAAATATTGCAAGTAAACAAACGATATCTGCACTACTTCGCTGCAAACTAAAATTTTGCTCATAACTAATCTCGTTTTCATGTTATTCTGCATTTTGAGTATGCATATTTCGCGGAACCAAATGTATATGGAAATAGGTCTATTGCATTACTTACAGTTAGTTTAAAGTTTAAAAAAAGTTTATAAAACAAAATATAAAAAAAATCAACTTACACAACATCTCACAGTCTAATTGTACAAAAATTTCGCATGTGGTATTTTTCCACAAAAGTTTACACAGCATTTAAAGAACAGAAGTTTGCAACACAAACAATATAAACGGCAACCATACTATTCTCTGCTGAGAAATTTTAACCACAAATGTAAAAAAAACAGGTAAATTTCCACAAAAATGTCAACAACCTTTGTAAAAATATCAGCCACCACCCTTGTAAAAATATATAACATTGTAATTTACATGCGAGCTCACAGAAGTTTAACAGGATGTCAACAACAAAACAATAAAACTTACTCCAATTAACGCACACACTTTAGTTTTACAAAATCATTTCTCTTAAAGTAAAATTTGCATAAAACGTAAGAAAAATTATTCCTCACACTACCCTAAAAGTTCAATAAGTCTTTGAAAGATTTTGTGGCTTGTTACATCATAATTCGTGCTCAAATAAGATCCCTAAGTTTGAATACTAAGGTGGATATAAATAGCTAAAAGAGGAATAACAACATTAATCATCAGTTAGCTAGCTAGGTTTAGATATGGAGCTTGAAGGTAACATTAGATAAGACAGATACCCAGTTAAATATAGTTAAGATGGGAAGACGCATATAGCCAGCTAGCTATTTATGCTTAGTAAAACACATATAAAGAGAAACAATAGCAATATAAAAATTATGACATTTGCAATAAGTTCAACAAACCAAAAGTTTCGCTAGCACATTTGTTTGATAGCCAGTTAACAGCTGTATGTAGCATTTTCAATTTTAGGACAAATACATTAGTTACGCACCAGGGGAAACATTAATTATGCAAAAAAGTGTAAAAAAATATGCTAGATTTTTTATAAAAAACGCGGTAAAATATAAAATATAAAGAATTTGAAGCTTTTAAGTGACTTTTTCCTGGCAAATGCGAGTCTGCCTGACACGTAACTCTAGCGACATAAAATTATAACGTCTAAAAATATCTAAAAAGTTCTTACTATTTGTGAATCCAAATCTACTTTAAACCCAAGCTTTCATTTTCTACTTCTAACTTTTCTTTACTACTTCTAGCTCCACTCTTCACTTTCGAAGTAACTTCTTGTGGCTTCTAACTTTACTTTTGTACTTCTATGTTCACATAAAATATATATAAAAAAGAACAGAGTGTAAAACCAATTGGCAAATTTTTTAGGCTAATTAGTCAAATTAGAAATGCAAAAACAAAGTTTGTGTCATAATTCATGTTAAAACAACAACAATCAATTTAACAGTTCATTTTATGTCAATTTTTGCACTAAATTTGCAACACAAAATACAAATTAATTCTAAATAATTCCTATGGTTTTCCTCAAAAGTTTAATCAAAATATAAAAGATGAGAGGTGAACGACAAAATCAAAGTTTGCAGAATTTAATTATTTTGGTATATATATGTCTATTGATATATGCCCTTTATAACAATATTTCAAACCAAAATATGAAAAAGAAAAACAATTTGCAACAAAATCAGTTATTCTGATGATATTGCATACACTTTTTCTCCACAAAAGTGTAAAAAAAGAAGGGTTGTAGGAAATACTTCTGATTCAACAAAAATCAGTATTTGCATCTTGTACTCATTAAATATTACCCAAAATTTCAAAAAACTGCGATTTGGAACGCATCAAATTTATAAATAGAGAGGGATCAGTCATTTTGGTATGTTGTACAGAGTCCAGCCCGGTAAGAATTTATACAAAATATAAAAAAAAAACAAGTTTTTTCGGTGTTGTACTCCATCAAAAAAGTTGAAACTTTTCTTAATTAAGACAAAATGTCATAAACAAAATGCTTAAAAACAGTCCTTAAACTCTTCTTAAATATTATGTAATACTTTTTTAAAAGTTGTTGTGACTTGTTAATTTAAGCTTAAAATGTCAAGTGAAATAAGTTACAGTCACATTCTTAGCAAAGACCACTAAGATAACACTACGGTAGCTAGCTTACATGTAAAAAGCAACATTAAACTGAAGCTAACATAAGCTAGCTACAACAGCTAATAGTTGAGTTGAAGTTGAATATAAACTGGAGACTTAGCTAGGTATAAAGAACATGGCTACATATTTATAAAGTCCGAGCTAGCTAGCTATTAGGTTGTTGTTGGTGTGGTTGGCTTTATGATGCTAGCTAACAAACATGTGTCGCATCAATAATATCATCAAAACTAAAAAAAAACGTAAACAAACCTTTAAAACCTTGCTATACTTCATTTACATACCATTCCCTGTTTCAAATGTTTTTGTAGATTTATTTTGAAGGCAAGAGAAGAAAAATGCTTAAAAAGGACAGCCATCTTTTTTGCAAACACAATTTCCGTTACTTTGTGCTAGAACTTCATTTAACAAACCACACAAAACTCGCAGCTTTTCACGACAAAGAAGACATATATTTTACGGCAACATCAAAGATTATTTTCGGCTACATCAAAGGAAAATAAGCATATCAACTTTGCCTGTTACAGACACACAGACACACTTAGCGTATTATTATAGAGATAATATTGTTTTACAGAAATTACAGCAGATGTTGTAAATAAATTTACTGAGCATCAGAAGTTACAGCAGATGTTGTAACTAAATTTACTGAGCATATTAGCTTAAGTGCTAGTCAAATCAATTCTGTGTATGCAAGCACAATAAACCACAGCAGTTCTACTGTCTAGATTAACCAGAGAAAGGGAAATCTGACTGCATCAAAGTTCAAACGAATACATATTCGAATAAACACATAAAGTAAGTAAGTAAGTTATATTTGCCATCGTTATAAAATCGTTAAAAACATTTACAGAGAAAAATAAATTGAAAACAAATAAATAAATAAAATAATAAACTATCTCTTATAATAATACGGAGACTGTGTCTGTCCGTAACAGGCAAAGTGGATGAGTTCATTTTCCTTTGATGTTGCCGAAAAAAATCTTTGATGTTGCCGTAAAATATATGTCTTCTTTGTCGTGAAAAGCTGCTAGTTTTTTGTGGTTTGTTAAATGAAGTTCTAGCACAAAGTAACGGAAATTGTGTTTGCAAAAAAGATGGCTGTTCTTTTTAAGCATTTGTCTTCTCTTGCCTTCAAAATAAATCTACAAAAACATTTGAAAAAGGGCATGGTATGTAAATGAAGTATAGCAAGGTTTCAAAGCTTTGTTTATGTTTTTTTTAGTTTTGATGATATTATTGATGCGAGACATGTTTGTTAGCTAGCATCATAAAGCCAACCACACCAACAACAACCTAAGCTAGCTAGCTCGGAATTTATAAATATGTAGCCATGTTCTTTATACCTAGCTAAGTCTCCAGTTTATATTCGACTGACCAGCTATTAGCTGCTGTAGCTAGCTTATGTTAGCTTCAGTTTTATGTTGCTTTTTACATGTAAGCTAGCTACCGTAGTTATCTTTGTGGTCTTTGCTAAGAATGTGACTGTAACTTATAATTTCACTTCACATTTTAAGCTTAAATTAACAAGCCACAACAACTTTTAAAAAGTATTTTTAATTTTAAAAGTATTTTCGGTATGTTGTTGTTATTCCTCTGTTTTTAGGTATTTATAGCTACCTTATAGTAGTCAAACTTCTCTTTTTTTTGAACACGAATTATGATGTAACAAGCTAGCCACAAAATCTTTCTTGAACTTTTAGGATACTGTGACACATTTTTATGCCCATAGAGAATAATTTTTTCACATTTCCTGTAAACCACAATATGACAAGGGGAACGAATTTTGTGGAATTTAAAGTGTGTGTGTTAAGTTATTTTTTATCGTTTTGTTTCCTCATCCTGTTAAACTTTTGTCAGCCTACATGTAAAATGCCAGGTTTTTTTACAGGGGGTTTTGACATTTGATTGGAAATTTATATACGTGGGTTTATACATGGGTTAAAAAAATTTGTCAGTTCATATTGTTCGTGTTTCAAAATGCTGTTTTTTGAAATTTTGTGTAATCTTTTTGGAAATGACCACATGCAATATATATACTGAAAGAACAAATCTTTGTACAATCAGACTTCACTGTAAGTTGTTGTAAAGCTGATGTCTTTATCGGTAAAAATAACAGCCATCGTTTACTTATTAATCGTTTACTAATTAAGAAAAATAAAACGAGTTTGAAAGTTAAAAAGTATTTATTTGTTAAGCTTTTCGTACACTAAGTATATACATCTTATAGAATATATAAACAACTTTGTCTTTATATTTCGTATTATAAACTATTATTTGGGAGAACTAACTGTATGTGATGTAATTTTTGCTGGAAGAAAATTCCATGGTTTCACGTTTTTGTTTTTCTTGAGAATTTTACAAAATTTTGTAGGGATAAATGTTTCCTGATGATAAAAAAATTACTTAATGTTCTAACTGAAACTGTTTTTGTTTTTTATATTTTGTAATCTAAACGCGAGGACTGTATGCACTGAAATCACTGATTTTTTTAAATTTTGATTACGACATGCTGAATGAACTTATTTTTGTTGATTTAGATGTGTTTCTCAAAAACCGATCTGTTTTACATTTTATGTAAACTTTTGTTTATGAACCGTATACAATGTTTGTTGATTCAAGTTTATTCTTTGCTTATTGATTTTTTGACATTTAGGTTTAAAATTGTTGGTAAAGGGCAGTATGGATCATCATACTAAAAAAGCAAAATATTTCTGTTCTTAACTGGTTGATTTTTACATTTTGTGTAAATTTTTGCAGGAGAGGATGGTATGCAACCAAAATGACTGATCTAGATTTAAATTTGATATTTTCCAAACTATGGCTTTTTCATATTTTTGTATAAGCTTTTAAGGGAAAGACAATATTTAAAATGTGTAAAGAACTTATTTTTGTTGATTTGTGCTAACTCTTACAGGCCTCCTTTTTGACATTTCAGAATAAAATACCGAGGGTTTTGAACATAATCACTTATAAGATGTACATATTTGAGATGCGTTATTTCTAATATTGTTATTATCCGTGTTGTGACTGTCGGTGTGGTAACTGTCGGTGTTCTTACTGTCGGTTTTGTGGGTGTTGTGGGTGTTGTGAGTTTGATGTTGTGAGTGTCATTGTTGTAACTTTTTATCAACATGATTTTGCACCTTGCAAGCTGTTCTATTTTATATTGTGTAAGATTTGTGTGGAGGATTTAATGCGATTTGACATTTGACATTTGGTGTAAGATTTTAAGAACATTTTTTTGTATAAGGCAACGTGAAAACAAGGTTCTATTTTTTTTATGGATTGGTTGCTGACGTCATCAAAATTCAAATGACGCTTCTTTTTCATTTTTATCCTGCCTCAGTGGATTTTTCCACGGGTTTAATCGCCTAGTATATAATATTAAAATGTATCATAAAAAATATAAAATTAAATTAAAAGCAATTTTCCTGAGTGTTGTTATGTTTGATGGCTGGATAACACAAAACAAGCCAAGGCGAGATTTCCATTGTGGTCCATTTCTACCCTGATAGAAAAACAAGATAAGCAAAACGAAAACGAAAAGAGTATCAAAAAAGATCATATGAATTTAATTCACAAAATCATCCGAGTCCCTTCTCGTTATAACATCAAAATAGTGCTTTTTTAGGTTGTGTTTAAAACTGTTTGTAGTACTAGATCTTTTAAGACCCTCAGGAAGAATATTCCATAAGGAGGGTCCAAGGTAGGAAAGACACTGTTGACCTTGGGATGTTTTTACACAAGATTGTTCAAGCCTTTGGAATGATGAACGAGTCGAAGCTCTTCTATGACTTGATGGAATAAATACCAGACATGTACAGAATTTATATGCATGATTGTTTACGCATACTTTAAACCTTTCGCCAACTGGTAGCCAATTTATTTCCTTAAAATCCGTAGCACCTACATGTGATCTGCTACTTTTTTTGTAAACAGAAGCGAACACATTTGTTTTGAGCAACCTGGAGCTTCTTTTTTAAAACGTTTGTCAGGTTTGGATACCACACAGTACTGGCATAGTCGAAATGTGGTTGAATCAAAGAGTTACAAAGAAGTCGTCGCAGATCCTTGTTCAAAAATGAGCTTTGACGATAAAGAAATTTAATTTTGCCATTAATTTTGTTAATCACATGTAAGGCCATTGACTCACCAAACAGTGATTGGTCAAAGATGCAACCAAGATATTCAACTTTCGTATGCTGCTTGATTTCTACTCCATTGTAGGAAATATTAAGTTTTTCTGCTTTCTTAATTTTTCCCCTGGAGGCAAAAAGAATAGACTTAGTTTTATCTTCACCAAAGTGTATGCTGAGTTTGTTGTCCACAAACCAATCACATAAATTACTAAAGTCTGTATTAAGAGCATTTTCCATCTCACTTATGTCTTTGTGTTGAAATAAGAGACATGAATCATCTGCGTAGAGAAAAAGATCACATCTTACTAAAGCTTGTGGCATATCGTTTACATAAAGTAAGAACAGAAGTGGACCCAAGATAGAACCTTGGGGAACACCACATTCTAGTTTACCTGGATTAGATGATATGTTATCTATTGACACACAAAATGTTCTGTTTGCAAGGTAAGATTTGAACCAAAGAATTACTTCAATTGTAGGTCAATGAGGATCATACCAGACAGCAAGCCTGCATCAAAACCTTTTGAAATTTTGTCATGTATATATGATAGACAAAAATCTGTTGAATGACAGCTTCTAAAGCCAGACTGAAATTTAAATAATATATTGTTTTCGTCTAAGAAAGCTTGTGTTTGGTTATGGACCACTCTTTCAATAATTTTAGAAAAGAGAGGAAGCAAAGATATAGGGCAGTAATTCTTTGGATCAGTTTTTGATCCCTTCTTATATAGTGGCTTAAGTTTAGCTATCTTACATTCACTAGGGAAAGATGACAGTGAGATAGAAAGATTACATAATTGAGTTATTGGTCTGCAGAGAACATCAGAACCATCCTTCAAGAAAATTCAAGATATAGTATCAAGTCCTGGTGCTTTTGTTGTACTAGTATTATTCAGAAAATTCAGCACATCTTCTTTTAAGACTTGTAGATTTGTAATATGAGATGACAGCATTTATCCCAAATCTATTTGAGGGCTTAGGAAGATTTTGAAGCAGCCCATCTGCTAGACCAGAGAAAAAGTTCTTAAAAATCTCTTTTGTATCAAAATGTAAGGCATCCTCATCCTTTAGACAATATTTCGGATCTGACTTCTTTGAGTTGTCAAGTCCCATAGACTTTAGAGTCTTCCATAGTTCCTTAGGCTTGCCTGTGTTTTCTGTTATTTTGTTTTTATAGTATTCGTTTTTTTTTTTTTATTGATCAAATTTTGCACATTACTTTTTGCTTCATTCCAGAGGTCAGAATTAATTTGTAATTTTGACTTCTTAAACTTTTTAAAAAGTTTATCTCTAGTAGCAATCTTGTCTGCAATCTCACCATCAAACCATTCCTGGGAGTTGCATTTAATTCTGGCCTCTTTAGTAGGTGCTATAGTATCTATTACTGACATTAGTTTTGTTAAAAAATCAGAGTAGGCCAGATCAGTCCGTGAACTCATTATAGTTTGGAAAGTTTGTATCTCTTAGGAGACCCTGATACTGTTCCTTTGTGTAGTTTTAAAAGATCGAAATTTGATATGTTTGTGGGTATTAAACTTGACTTTTTGACTTTTCTGGTGCAGAAAATCATTTGGTGATCTGATAGTCCAACATTTGAAACTCCACTTTGAGAAACTTTACCAACACAATTTGTTAAAAAGTGGTCAATAACTGTTGCAGTAGCACAAGTTACCCTTGCAGGCTCAACAATCAATTGTTTAAGTCCATAAAGCGAACAAAATTCTACATGATCACTCTTAAGTGCTGTCTTATTCATTTTAAAAATACTTCTACCATTACAAAGAGTATTGATATCTCCCAAGAGATAGAATTCTTTCTCATCAAAATCTAATGTAGTAAATTCATCTGAAATATTATTGACAAAATTATTTTGATCTGGTGGTCTGTAAAACAACAGTGAAAGGCTTTGTTTTAGGAAATAAAACATCAAACGTGAAACATTCCACATTTTCTGAAAGTCGCTTATGAGAATTGTAACAAATATCATTTCTAATAAAGCAAGCAACACCTCCTCCATGCCTGTTTCTGTCACATCTAAGGAGGTTATAGCCTTCAATAGATACCTCAGAATCTGTTACAGTATTATCTAGTTTAGATTCTGTTATACCAATAATAGCTATTTTAGTTGAGAACGCTATTGCTCATCTATTTTAGGTAAAAGCGAATTAATGTTGACATGAGCCATATGAAACCCTCGCTTCTTGAACATGTTCCAGTCCTCATTCACAGTTGTCATATCCACAGGAGGGCCAGGGTTTAGACTTATGTCACCAGAAAGAAGAATCAATGAACAGAGATAGTTTGTCTGGTTTTTCCTGCTTAAAACAAGAAAAGACAACATATAGTATTTGATGTTAGTTTCTAAGTTCTTATTAGTAATTTCGTTACAAAGAGCTACAGATTCAGGCACGAAGAAAGATGATTTGTTACAACGCTCAAGTTTGGAGTATTTACAAACTTCATTGTGATAACTATGTAAAACAAGTGTAACTATGGCAATTTGAAAGAAACAACCAGCTGATGCAAGCAATAAGTTTCTCTTTCTACAGCTCATAATTTTAAGAAAGTTAACTATGATGAAGACGAAAAATATAAAAATATTTTCAGGAATGTAGATGTTTGCATAGTTATTGGCCAGTTCTTTCTGCAGGTAAATACTGTTTTTTTCTCCTTTTAAACCGTCATAGGTTTGATTATAAATATAAAAAGGTGAAAATAATAATTTATGAACAGGTAAAATTGTCTTACTATTTGATATAGTGCTATTTACAAATTCAGGCTTAATATTTTCAAAAATTGAAATTGAACAGTTAATAAAATACAAACAGAAAATTATGTTAAAAAATAAATGAAAATTACAAAATTTGGGTTTGCGTTTTCCTTTTACCTTGGGTTAATTTATCACGAAACAAGTTGTTAAGTTCCGTATTACTTGTCGTTGTTGGTACCTTTTTACCAGTAGGTTCACTAGTTTTTCGTTTCACAGTTTTTCGTTTTACTGTTTTTTCGCGTTTCTTTTTCAGCTTTTTTTCGTATCTAACATGAATTTCAGTTTGTGCACTTACCGGAGGTTGATGAACATAATCACATTCATGAAATATAAATGGTTTTTTTGGTTGTATTGTTCATCTTTTTACAGTTATATTCACTGGTGCAAACATTTATCCTACTAGCGTTTATCTTGATGGCCGAAGTAATAGATAAGGCCAACTTTTCATTACCTTTCTTGACTGGATCTAAGCAATCCCCATAGTACAGAGACATATTTAGGGTATTGTCTCTACATACCCAATCCGTTTCTGGCATTAAAAACTGAAGGTTTTTCTTTGTACAAATTTTAATCAAAGAACAGTTGACATCATCTATTTTTCTCCATAAGTTAGAAATATGGAAATCACGAGGTAGAATTCCACACACAATAATCCTCAAGTTTGCTTTTTTCTTACGAAGCGCGATACCTATAGATACACCATCCGCAATGTCTTTAGGTACACTGTTATGTAGGTTGTTGGTACCACAAAGAATGACTACAGTCTTACAGCCATAATACATTTTCTACCTTGTCCCCACCAATACCAAGGTTGGTGGTATTGAGTGGTGTGAAGTAGTTGTCCCATACAACATTGTACCTTGACAAATTAGACACAAGGGAGTCACCAATTAAAATTACTTCGGGTTTACGACTCTTCAAAATTTCATTCAGCTTTACGTGAGTTTTATACCAGGTTGGTCTATTTTCTCGTCGAGCTTGTATTTCACATTTAGATTTGAAAGCAGACATAGTTTAACGACAAAGCTCACCAATTAAACTCTAACCAAAACTTCACAGCAAATGTTAATAAGCTGGTAGGGCTGATTACCGGTTACAGCCTTTCCGGTTATAATTTCTCACTTTCACAGCAAGTGTTAAACTGGTAGGGCTGGTTTACCGTATTGGTACAGCCTTCACCGTGCTGTCTTATATACCTTTTGACTCTCTTTCTTTGTTATACTTTTCCTTTAAACTCAGGGACCTTGCCAACACCTCGAACAACTTTTTGCACAGAAGTGGCTTTGCTATATAATATTCAAATCTTCATAATAGGGTTTTCAAGTTAGCCAATGCAGCACATATCAAAATATCGTGTAGGTGAGGCAACAATGTTAATGGTAATTAGTTTACTATTATTCGAAACGTGTTCACCCGTCTAATAACTTGTTCCACAAGGATTCGACCCCCAGGTTCCACGTTTGCCAGGTGGCACTGTTAAATAAATTCGATTAGAAGCACACTGTTTTGAAATATTAAAGCCTTTATCAGCCATAATTCTCGAGTAAGGAGAAACACTGTCTAAATAATTACAATCTATTGCAATGACTTTGTCTGATATTCTCCCTTTGTATGGCTTAGATATAAAAGTGTAATTCCAGTTCTTTTGGCGTTTCTAGGAAAATCTCAGAGCAATCGATTTTTCCAACAACGTCACGAAACTCATTAAATTTATCAGGATAATTTTCTCTAATTCTTTCTTGGTCAGGCAACAAAACTAGGGACTTTAAACACTGGGACATAGCCCTGATCAATGATCCAAATATCTTTGAACATAAACCAACTGGCACACTTAATCTATCTGCTAAATCATTATATAATAGTTCTAATCTAAGTTTCATTAGCACCAATAAAAATTCATTTTCTGACCTTAATTTTCTACAGGGTCCACGTTTTTTTGGAGTTGTGCATTTTTTTTGTTTTCTATTGGAATTCTTACGTATTGAGGTAGATATGATTTTCTTTTTTTTCGAAATGTGAAAACGGTAATAAAAAAATGGTTTTATTATATCATGCAGTTCATAAAATAATTGCAAAGAATTAATTTTAGTGTAAAAATTACACTTTTTGTCTGATGTCAACAATGTTTCTGCTGCATACTGTTCCATAACGTTTTCAACTTTTTTTCCTGTTTTTGGTATCCTCTCCTCAGCTTGGACACTTGAGTTATTTAATCACCCACTTTTTTCTTTAGTTTAACGTTATCTTTTCTTAATTTGATAATAATATCAGCACGGTCACAACAAGGTTATGATTGTGAAAAATACGTAAGATCTAATACAACAGATTCCCCATTAGCAACACCACAATTGGAATGGTCTTTCTCACAGTCATTAGTGGCTGAATTAGTACAGTAATTGCTTGCATTAATATCCATTTCTTCGATTTCATGATTTTTAGAAGAGCATAAAGGATTAAGAATTTTTTTCAATGAAGATCTTGGTGTTCACATTGATAAAGAGCTCAACTTTCTTGTGGCATCATAACCAAGGTATTGAGTAGGATAAGGGTTGGCTTTGGTTGGTTTCAAATCTTTAAAATGTGCTGAACATATTCTTCAATCTTTTCCAGGTTCAAATAATTTAGTTTTTGATCCTGGCTTTAAACGATTTACAAGGTTGATCCAGATCTTTCTGGGAGCTGGTCTTTCTTGATAGTTGGAAACGGTATCAATGAAAATAACTTACATGAACGTTCATTTTTTGTTGTTTAGTGCACCTCACAAAAACGTCCCTTTAACTTCTTTAACTTGTAGCTATCATTAGAACAATTTCTCACTGCACAATGCAACCCCATTTAACCATCACCAGTGAAAACATTCGCGAATACCCTACTGTTTTATAAATTTTGGTCGAAATTTTCGTTTTTTGTAAACATAAAAACACCAATGCGGGAAAGCGGAAAATGGTCTATTGCTTAACTGTTTGTCTTTATTTTTTGGTTTGTTTGTTTGTTTAATTTATTTAAAGTCGGATATATAATTTACAGTAGTTTTTAATAAATACATACAAAAACTAATCAAAACCGACTCTAAAAGAAAATGCGTATATAATAATTAAATTTATTTACACGGAACTATTTTTTACACAAGTTGCAAAGACAAACCTTGCCATTCCAGTGTTTAATATTTTTCTTAAAATCAATTAAATTTTTAGTGATTTTAATATGAAACGGTAAATCGTTCCAAATTCTTGTCCCCAAAGAGCGCAGGCTATTTGTTCCAAACGTAGTTGTTTTAAATCTTACATGGGACTGTATTTTTGAAATAAAAATGTCCTTCATATAAGAAGGGTTATTGCCTGTCAGTGTTTTGAAAATTTCCACACATAAACTTCTTAATCTTGTGACACACATGAAATTGTCACGCCTGAAAGTCATGAAAATTTCATATACTTTCTCATTTGTTTCTTGCAAAAAAGAAATAGCTCTGTCGTATATTCTCTCCACCTTTAACCCTATTCGGTCGGGGGGGGGGCGGAGGGGGGGAGGGCGGTTTCCGCCCCCCCTGACGGTTTTTTTTAATAACTCCTTATTGCTTTGTTATATGGCTATGATACTTACTGAGTTTGAATAATTATCTATTAGACACCTGCATGCTAACTTTTTAGGTCCCATACCTTTCAGAGACTTTGATATTGGCTATTACTCGAAACTACCCCTAAAAATCTCTATGAAATCCTTATAATGGGGAAAATATAATAACTCCTGTTAGGATTATCCTTAGAACTTGAAACTTGCAACACTACTTTGTTTTATCAAGAAGAATCGTTTTGCATAATTTTAACACGTGACTAATCCGATTTCCCGATTTTGTCGGGTTTTACCCGAAAATTGGAAAAAAACGTATTTTGGGACAATTTTTGGCAATTTTTTATGCGATCCATGTAAAAACCGGAAGATATGTTAAATAAAAATTCGCTCTAGAACACAAGTAATTAAATTTTAAGCAGATAGTGACATTTTTAACAAATTTCAAGCTTCTGAGGACGTCACAGGAAATGTGCTGACGCAAGCAAAAATTTATTGCCGCCATTTTGTTCCTTTTATGATGTACTATAAGTGTGCCAAGTTTGATTCAATTTGAACAACCCTATGAAAAGTTATTAAGGGCGGATTGGTCATAGTATGTTCGAAAAACCCCGGACCGAATAGGGTTAAAAGTGACTTTGTTGATGAGAAATGCCATATCAAAGGGCAATAGTTGAAATTTGAAAACACGAAACTTTGTGCTAAGATTTGTTTTGCTTTTAGGGGTAGAATATTTTTAAATCTAAACAAAGCATTTAATTGTGCTGATGCCGTTTTACAAACTTTTCTCAAATGTTCGTTAAAACTTAATTTATCATCAATGGTCACACCTAGTAATTTTACGGTGCGTTCTGTTTTAATTTTTTTCTCACCAATTCTTACTTCAATATTAGAATTATCTAGATTAGAATTATTTGTATCTGTTGTTTATCGCCCTTTTGATGTTTTTTTCCTGTGTTTTTCCGGACTTTATGTTAGTCTAAAATGTCAATGTATATTTTGTCGATTCCTGGTAACAAGAAAGATTATGTATCACAGCAGAGTCTTTAGATGGTCAAACATCTACATAGCCATAACAACCCGTCTTAAGACAAGCTTCCTTATTGCAACTTGCTATTTTGTCACCTGATTATCATTTCATAATTCTATACTGCTTCATAATAAAAACCTAAGAGAATCCTTGTTAAAAGGGAGGGTTTTGTTATCATGCAGAATCTTCAGAGGGTTACAACCTCTATAATAATTATCCAGCCGTCATTAGACAAGTTATATTACAACAGCCAGCTGTTTTGTCACTTCATCATCATTTTAGCACATATTGAAATTTGTTTTAGTTCTAAGATGCCAAATTCTTGATTTACACCAAGCAAAATTCATGACCGGCGAAACCACTTCTTTTAGTGCCTTAAGGCTGAAATACACGATCCGTTAAAACGGAAGGTCAAAACCTGACGGATAACATGTAGGGGAAACTTTGTGAAAGGTTTCTTGTCTACACGTAATCCGTTTAAACGTACAACGCATGGTACGAAAGTCTTTCGAATCGTGGCTAGCAAAATGAAAAGACGTGTCGCTACGGCTGCTGCCTCCGCGATTATCATAGCGACCGTTTAAAAAAAGGAAAGAAAAAAGGAAGAGATCTATATGGGTAAAACCTTGGCTAAAACGAAGAGAAAATCTGGGTGTAACATCAACTTTCCTACGCGAATTTCGCAAAGAAGACCAATTTGAATACGAAAAGTTTTTGGGAATGAGTCCAGATGTTTTTGATGAGTTGCTTGCAATTATAGAGTCATCCATACAAAAACAAGACACAGTGATGCTCGCTGCGCTTAGTCCTGGCATAAAGCTTGCTGCAACAATTCTAAAGCTAGGTCAACCCACCCGTTTCAAAAGAGACGGGTTAATGATGTCATCAAAAAACGTTAAGATTCCCTTGAAATCTCCTCAACTATTCCTCAAAAACATCCTATACATATTCCTAATCACCATTTTAACCTCCACACATAGAGGCAACGGGTAAACAAACTTCTAAAAAAAAAATTTTTTTCTACATTGTTGAGACTTTGCTGACGTCAACAAATTGTTTAAATTCTTATATCTTCTAACTGCCTAAGTGGATGTTTCCACGGACATTATCGACTACTCTTATATGTTAATTTCCTTGCGTTAGTTAGTATGGTTGTGCACCAGTCTCTTACTTAGGACTTGCGCATTGCTCCCAGAGCGTGGCGTTACGCTAAAATTTAACAACAAAAAAATAAGTCGGCAAACGAGAAAACAGGAGGTTCACTTCTTATTTATGCTACAGCGCCGTATGCGGCCGTAGTGTTTTAATAATTTATTTTTACACCCGGCCGTCAATGTTTACTCATTATGAAGTTAGTTTAAAGTTTGCTTGTTATTCTTTATCTTCCATTTTTGTGCTCTGGGACCGACGTTCCTACTTTAAGAAAAAAAATTATATTCGCATCCGAATATAATTCAAATATAAAATGTAAAAAAAAATGTTAACGTCGAGTATAAAAAGCTAGTGTTGTTAGTTAGAAATATTATTTTATAAAATTGAAAAATGTACGAAATGTATAGAAATTAGAAAATGTATTAGAATGTATCAGACAATTGTATACATTTCTAATCCGTTCTCTTTGGGACGAAGCGAAGTTTAGTAATCGAAGTAAAAACTGATTGGACTTTTACCCATATAACGCTAGCTACCCACTTAGAAAGGCAAAGAAAAACAGGTGCAACATTAAGAATATGCTCTACTATTGTTCAGAGTATCTGGTATAGAGATGAATTTATGTGTGTAACGATTTTTTAGAGCTCAACTTTCTTTTAAATATTAAATTGAGTCTTGAGCCTGGGCATGTTTTCTTTACGCACTTTTTTTATAAGAATATACTTTGAAAGATCGGTCAGAAGTTAAGAATATCCCAAGAATTTGTCAAAGCTCGATTGTTTGTTCTCAATATGAAAATTTGTATGGTGCATAAAATTTGATTGGAAGTTTACTTTCTTATTGCATATCAAGTACGCTGAACTTCTTTATCAGTCCAAAGCCACAATGAAGCCGTTACATGTAGCAGAATTTGCCATTAGCTATAGAAAATTATCGCAAACTTTAATTTATTAAAGCATATTTTTCAGACCATTGTCATCCAAAGAATATATTAAGAGAAATGAGGATAATACTTGTGAAAAAAGTTAATATTGAGGCTGAAACGTAAAAACAATATTCTTATATATAACGGCGTGTATGGTGGCCGAGAACTGCCATGCAAAAAAAAAGAATCTAAAACAAAAAAAATAAATCAGAAATGAAACGAAATGAAATCAACTTTGCTGCAAATCAAAGTGAAATGAAATGACTAAATTACTTTGTGGTGCCTGTAACCACCATGGAAAATATTTTTTGCTGTCATCCTTCAATTGAATCATCAGCTAGCTAGCTACCTCTAGCTACAGTCAGAAGAAGAAAATTCAATCCATAAAGTATTAACAAAACTATTTCTTTTTAAATTTTATTATACAATTTTTAAATATTTCCTAAAACTCAAGTTGCTGCTTTTTTTTGTTGTATCGTGGAAATAAATTTAAGTCACCAATCCAAAACTAACAGGGGAAAATATACACGAGGGTGCCGATAAGCCACCAATGGTTCAAAAAACTATAAAAATTAAAATAAACTTACTATGTGGTAGCGAAGTTCTTAAAAGAACTGTTTTTGATGGTTTTTGATAAGATTTTATAAATAACTTATATATAAACTTTATTAACTCCTTTCTCTTCAAGCGCCTTCTTCCAACTGTCGTCCGCATGATGGTATGTTACAAGAAATTGCATTTCGGGAATGCTCCGGGCGAGTTCGGGAAAGTGCGGGCGGTTTCGGAGGACAACCGTCAATTTTATTCGCAAAGTCGCCCGAACTCGCCCTTGTATATGCGTGCGTTTGCGGCTTATCAGCACCCTCTTAAATATACCTCTTCATTCTTTAAGGTATTTGCTCATTTGTGGTTAAAAACTTTTGTACTGTTGCTACTAGCGTCTTTTTACTGATATATGTTCTAAATCTGAACTATTTCATCAAACGGTGCCTTTACCTGGAAGTTCTACTTTGTTTACCTACTTTCGCATGTTGTTAAATTCTTCAACACTCGAACCTCGCAATAATTTTTTCAAGAGGTAAGCTATGTACGACGTGTGAAGTCACGAATGACCAAGTGGACTTTTGTTCGATAATGGTGGCGACCGTTAATGTAATTATTATTTTTGGGAGATTAAGTTTGGACATATATAAAAATATTTAAAAAAGATAAAAAATATTTAGGGCTTCATCATTGATTTCCGCCGGCGAAGGCGGAATCTTTAAAATCGCCTGAGGAGATAGATAGAGAGATAGGGAGATAGAGAGATAGGTAGAGACAGCGCAGCTAGGCTGGACGCCCGAAACTTATCCAGGCTAAGATTTTTTTCTGAGAACGAGGCTAAAATGAGTTTTAAGACATTAAGAATCCTAACAGTGCAACAAATTGTTTTATTATCCAATGAATAATACTTTATTTTAAAGTTTATATGCTATCGAAACTTAAAGCTCGTGCAGTGAAGATCGTCTTATAATGCGCCATGATGTTATTAACGTTTCCCTTTAAAGAGGAATTGTTGAGGCTGGATATTTTTGGTGAAAGATAATGTATTATAGCTATAAAATCGTGACAAGTCACGATTTTATATCTTTTTCAGATTATTGCTAATGGCGGAAATCTTTAAGCCGCAGGGCTTCTTGTTTTCTTTACAACCCTATGTTTTTGCATTGTGTTTCATGAGCTTACAATAATGTGGTATAGCTAAGTTATGATACTTAAAAACTACTCTTGAATGACCCTTTAAGAATGTGAAGCCACATAATAGAGCTTAATCAAATTTCGTGTTTTTCGTAACTTTTGTGTTCAGTATGGTAGATTAGTGTGCGTGTCAACTGGCCAAAATACATACCGACTGAACTACCAATCCCCAAAAGAAGACAACCCTCAAAATGACTTTATTAATTATATCAAGCATATTGTATCTAGTAAACACTTTTTGAGCACTCTGTCCCAAAAAAATGATATATATTTGTAGTTTAGAAATTTAGCTCTAAATACCATCCCTCAAAGGCACTGGATTTTAATGTATTTAGAGACTTTGCTATATATATAATATAATATACTATATAAAAATGTTTTCTGTTTCTTTTTAGATGCGTACAATTAGAGCGAGGAGAGATGTTATCTTTCAATACGTGAGATAAAAAGAAGAAAGCGAAACCTCACACCGCGTTGTTATTGTTTTTCTGTCAAAAATTTGAAGCTGTTTTATAAATCTTGATAAAGTTAATAAATTGTTTTCGTTTCTGTAGATTGTTTGTTTTTGTTTATTGTTTCCCGTGAGTTTTCGAAACTCATTGCAGCAGATTCCGTGGCTTCAAGAAATCGGTTTTCATAACTAGTGCCGTTATTTTTACGTGAAAAAAACCAACCCACAAGCTGCTTCGTTCGCCTTCTGATCTCCGAAATCGTTAACGCGAAAGTCTCTATTATTATCTGCGTTCCGAGTATTATTTTCCGGTTGAAAGTGTGTACCTTACGACGCGCATCCCCTTAATTCGTGACATTTCGACACACTACGGATTGCACAACTCGATGTATTGCATTTCTTTCAGAATAAAGGTTTTAACTTTATAAAAGTATAACTTTGCATTGATTTTTGGCGCTAAAAGCGTCATCAATGTTGGATTTACGTCGGCGAACACTGACAATATTGTGATTATTATCAATATCTCTTATAATAATACGGAGTGTATGTGACAGTCATAGTGGATATCGTCATTTTCCTTTGATGTCGCCGAAATCCTCTTTGAAGTCGCCGAAAAAAATTATGTCCATTTTGCTAGCGGTTTTACTTTGTTTACATCACGTGATGAAGACGACTCAATTTGATTTGCTGAAATAAATTTAACGGCTAACTTTCGAAAAATGGTGTCCTCTCGCCACCAAAGAAAACACAAAAGAACGATCTTGAAAAAAGTAAAATAAGTGGTTCAAAAAAACATATTTAAAAAGAAAAAAGTCCAAGTGAAGAAG
This sequence comes from Hydractinia echinata, assembly GCA_030067915.1. NCBI lineage: Eukaryota > Metazoa > Cnidaria > Hydrozoa > Anthoathecata > Hydractiniidae > Hydractinia > Hydractinia echinata. The sequence continues at coordinate 4,696,708 of JASGCC010000003.1, read as the reverse complement.
TAGAAAAGTGAAGTTGGAAGTGAGAAGTGGAGCTAGAAGTAAAGTTAGAAGTAGAAAAATAAAGGCCACTAAAAAAAAGCACAGAAAAACGATCCCTTTATCTTGAAAAAAAATGGAAAAAGTGGTTCGAAAAAGCATAGCTATATATTTAAAAAGAAAAGAGATCAAGTGAAGAAGTAGAAAAGTGAAGTGAGAAGTGAGAAGTGGAGCCAGATGTAAAGTAAAGTTAGAAGTAGAAAATAAAGGCTAGAGTTTGAAGTGGATTTGAAATCACAAATAGTAAGAACTTTGATATTTTTAGACGTTTAGTTTTTATGTCGCTGGAGCAAGCAGACTCGCATTTTCCAGGAAAAGCCACCTAAAAGCCTCAAATTCTTAAAGTTTTATCTTTTACCGCGTACGTAGCCATATTTGTTTACAATTTGTTGCATAATTAATGATGCCCTGGCGCGTAACTAATGTATTGTCCTAAAATTCAAAATGCTACATAAAGCTGTTAGCTGACTAACAAACGGAAAACTTTGGTTTGTTGAACTGTAATGTTATTAATTTTACATTACTATTGTTTCTCTTTATATGTGTTTTACTAAGCATAAATAGCTAGCTTTAGTTTTAGCTAAGTGTTCCCAGTTTAAGTATATTTAACTGGGTGTCTTAGCTACTGTTAGCTAGCTAATGTTAGCTTCCAAGTCCAGCTCCCCACCATCCCATGGCTAGCTCTAAACCTATGACTTATGTTGTTATTCCTCTTTTTTAATTATCTATAGCTAGCTACCTTAGTTTCCAAACTTCTCTTCTTTTATGAGCAGGAATTTTGATGAACAAGCTAGCTAGCTATACCTACAAAATCTTTCAAAGACTTAAACTTTTGCAGGATAGTAGGATGTATTTTTATGCCCATAAGAGTTTAATTATTTTCACATTTCCTGTAAACTTTACAAGGGGACCACATGCAATATGACAAGTGGAATAAATTTTTTCAGAATTTAAAGCGTACGTGTTAAGTTATTTTTTATTGTTTTGTTTCTGACATCCTAAACTTTTGTCAGCCTACATGTAAAATGCCAGGTTATTTTTACAGGGGTTTGTAGACATTTGATTGGCAATTTACGTGGGTTTATGACTTTATTTTCATTTATGAGAGGATGGTATGGTTGTTCGTGTTTTTTTAATTTTGTGTAAACTTTTGTGGGAAAAGACCACATGCAATATATATACAGAAAGAACAAATTTTTGTGGAATTGGACTCCACTGAAGGCTGTTGTGTACGCTAATGGCTTTTTCATATTTGGTATTATAAACCTTTGTTGGGGAAAACTAAACTGTATGGTTTCACGTTTTTGTTAAGGATTTTAAAATTGTAGTAATATAACATTCGTGTTTGGTGATAATGAAAAAATTACTAATTGTTCTAACCAAAACTTTTTTCTTTTTTATATTGTATGAAATGCCTGATTTTTCTATAAATTAAAGTGTTTCATAACCTTTTTGTGGAAGATTTATGGGCAATGGCAATATAGAACATGCTAAATGAACTGATTTTTGTTGATTTGGATGTGCTCCTCAAAAACCGATCTGTTTTACATTTTGTGTAAACTTTTGTGAGGACGGAGCGTATATATTACAAAAATAATATCTTTGTTGATTCAAAATTTACTCCTTATTCTTTCTTGACATTTACGTATAAAACGGTTGGTAAAGGTCACTACAGATCATCATACTAAGAAAACAAATTTTGTGTTCTTACCGGTTAATTTTTACATTTTGTGTGTATTTTTGGGGAACAGGATAGTATGTAACCGAATAAATGATTTTCCAGATATAAATTTGATGTTTTTGACACTTCTTATTAAAATATTAAAGGTTTTCAACGTAAGCAAACCTAATAAGATGTAACTTTATAAGACGTAAATATTTGTGATGTGTTATTTCTGACTTTATTATTATTGTTGGTCTTGTGCATGATTCTATGCATTATTTTGATTAGCGTTTCAAGCTCCACACATTGGAAGCAACGTGTCAACAAATTTCAGGAAAAAAATATTGTGTATTGACGGGTCCTGGCAGACGTCATCAAAATACAAGTTACGGTTCTCTTTTCTAATGTACTCCTGCCTAAGTGCATTTTACAGTGTAAATTTCTAAAGAATTTTTTTTTTGTACTTTAGAGGACTTTACTGACGTCAGCAAAATTTTAAAACACTTGTATCTCCTTATGCGTTTGTGAACACATGATCCTATACATTATTTTTATCAACGTTTCAATCTGTACGCATTACAGGCAACAGATAAGCTACATTTCGCCAAAAATTTTTGTATATGCACTGCTGACGTTAGCAAAATCTGCAAAACAACCTAATATTCTGCCTGAGTGGATTCTTCCACGGGCCTTATCGACTAGTTTAATTTTATAATTCTGTGGAAAGAGGTTTTACGAAATTTCTCAGTAATCGTTTTTGATTAGTTTCGCGCGATCTAAATTTCTCGTACCTTCTGAAAAGAAATATTCCGCTTATATATATTGTATTTTTGCCAAAAAATCACTACTTTTGCGCAACGAGTTGTTGTTGATCCGCGGTGAGTTTATTTTACAACCTCGTCCCCAGGGTTTTCTACGTCTATGATATTCAGTTTTGGTGTATTCCCAGATATCAGCTGCAGTAAGATGTTAGCACCTCGCCGTAAAACAAAAAACACTAGGGACAACTATTGGCTAGTTTCAATTTTGCTTGCAACTTGCGTAATGCTTCGCAAACTTTTTTTTAATTTATAGTTATAAGTCTAAAAGTAATTGCTCAAAACAACGATTTTTTTAAAAAATTACATTATTTTTTCCGCGGGAATGATGATTTGGCTTATGGTAAATTGTTAATTGTCAAAAATGTGGTTTCGACGTATAGCTATTGACTCCACTAGAAATTAAAAAAAAGGTTGCGAAGCATTACGCAAGTTGCAAGCAAAATTGAAACTAGCCAATAGTTGTCCCTAGTGCTTTTGTTTCTCTTTGATATAATACGGCGAGGTGCTTACATCTTACTGCAGCTGATATCTGGGAATACACCAAAACTGAATATCATAGACGTAGAAAACCCTGGGGACGAAGTTGTAAAATAAACTCACTGCGAAACAACAACAACTCGTTGTGCAAAAGTAGTGATTTTTTGGCAAAAATACAATATATATATGCAGAATATTTCTTTTCAGAAGGTACGAGAAATTTAGATCGCGCGAAACTAAACAAAAACGATTACTGAGAAATTTCGTAAAACCTCTTTCCACAGAATTATAAAATTAAATATTGATAATAATCACAATATTGTCAGTGTTGGCCGACGTAAATCCAACATTGATGAAGTTTTTAGCGCCAAAAATCCATGCAAAGTTATACTTTTATAAAGTTAAAACCCTTATTCTGAAAGAAATGCAATACATCGAGTTGTACAATCCGTAGTGTGCGAAAATGTCACGAATTAAGGGGATGCGCGTCGTAAGGTACACTCTTTCAACCGATAATACTCGGAACGCAGATAATAATAGAGACTTTCGCGTTAACGATTTCGGAGATGGGAAGGCGAACGAAGCAGCTTGTGGGGTTTTTTTTCACGTAAAAATAACGGCACTAGTTATGAAAACCGATTTCTCGAAGCCACGGAATCTGCTGCAATGAATTTCGAAAACTCACGGGAAACAATAAACAAAAAATCTACAGAAACGAAAACAATTTATTAACTTTATCAAGATTTATAAAACAGCTTCAAATTTTTGACAGAAAAACAATAACAACGCGGTGTGAGGTTTCTCTTTCTTCTTTTTATCTCACGTATTGAAAGATAACATCTCTCGCTCTCATTGTACGCAATCTAAAAAGAAACAGAAAACATTTTTATATAGCATATTATAATATATATATAGTAAAGTCTCTAAATACATTAAAATCCAGTGCCTTTGAGGGACAATATTTAGAGCTAAATTTCTAAACTACAAATATATATCATTTTTTGGGACAGAGTGCTCAAAAAGTGTTTACTAGATACAATATGCTTGATATAATTAATAAAGTCATGCAACTCTGTTTACTTTGAGGGTTGTCTTCTTTTGGGGATTGGTAGTTCAGTCGGTAGAGCGTTCACTTCATATTCATATGGGTTCAATACCACATAACAGTTGTTGCTTATTGAACAGAAATTTAAAGGGTTTCTGTAGCTCAAATGGAAGCTTTTTAACACTCTAGAACTGTCTATGTTGTCCCTCCTGGAAAAAAATTGACAGGGTAAATTTATTGGAATTAATGAGGCTAACCACATAAAATATAGATCACTACTGTTTGTGGCCAAGACAACAGAATTGAAAGCACTGTTTTTCATTTGGAAAGTACAAATTGTATTTAAAAATTTGCCCAAGCTTGCCCTCATACTCATACACGGATACTAATCTACCATACTGAACACAAAAGTTACGAAAAACACTTGATTAAGGTCTATTATGTGGTTTCACATTCTTAACGGGTCATTCAAGAGTATTTTTTACGTATCAAAACTTAGCTATACCACATTATTGTAAGCTCATGAAACACAATGCAAAAACATAGGGTTGTAAAGAAAATGAAGAAATTTTTTTTTTATCTTTTTTAAATATTTTTATATATGTCCAAACTTAATCTCCCAAAAACAATAATTACATTAACGGTCGCCACCATTATCGAAGAAAAGTCCAATTGGTCATTCGTGACATGTCGTACATAAGCTCACTTCTTGAAAAATTTATTGCGAGGTTCGAGTGTTGAAGAATTTAACAACATGCGAAAGTAGGTAAACAAAGTAGAACTGTTCTGCCCGGATAATAAACGCTGCCCTGATTATGTACGGCAGCTTGCCCCGGTTAAAAACAGGGCAGAAAATACATAACCAGGGCAACATAATCAGGATAGGCCGGCTTATTATGTACGACGTAGTTAAAAAATATTATTTGGCACTTATAAAAGGAACATAATCAGGGCAGGCCGGTTTATGTACAGTCTAATAATCATTTGTTGCTTAAAAAACAAACATGATCGGGGCAGGCAGACTTATGTACGACAGTCTAATATTATTTGAGACTTATAGAACGAACATAATCGGGGCCGACCAGCTTTTATATCATTCGTGACAAGCAAATAGCCCTGGTGGCAAAGTTGTTGTTGTTCTCAAATGAAACAAAAATTTCGTGGGAACCAAATTTTGGGATTCGCAAGTTAATTTTCTTCTTCTGACTGTATAATAGCTAGAGGTAGCTAGCTAATGATTCGATTGAAGGATGACAGCAAAAAATATTTTCCATGGTGGCCACAGGTACCAAAAAGTAATTTAGTTAGCTAGCTACATCAAACCAAGGAAAAAACGTAAAAATAACTTTCAAATCATCCACACCTTCGCAACTCACTTTTCTTCTGCTTTTCTACTGCTGAATGCCAATTCAAGCTGATAATTTGGTACTTTAAAATCTTCTTTTTAATGAAGCCATAAATATAACACGTTTTTGCGTATTATAAACGTTCAAATAAATATAATGTGCCTTCAAAGAAAAGGTATATACAAGCTTTCCAACTCGAAATATTAAGAGAAATAGCATGCCAGCTAAGCCAATTATTATCAGGACTTGGTATAAACTATGTATTTGTGTTAGGTCTGTAAAATACACGATAATTCAAATTAGCCGATAGCCGTTTTCTGATTGCTTGAGTGCACTTCCCAGTCTTTCGCTTCCGGCAAACGGAAAATCGGGAAATAACGGGGGGGGGGGGGTACGAAAGACGGGGGGTAGGGGGGTACAAAGCCTATTTATTGGCATTGTTAGCTAACTTTTATTACAGCTGCTCGGTCCAAACTTATTTGTTCTAGTAGACCAAAAAATAACCTACCTTTTCGTGAAAAAATATCAGTCCTATTTCTTTACCCTGATTTTATATGATTTTTTTTCTATCGAAATTTTGAGAATCTCAATAATTCTCTTGGTATACCTCGCGTGTAGCAAACGTGCTCCACAATTTCGCTTCGCTCGCGAAGCTCAATTGCTTCGCAAAAATTCACGAACCAAATGTAATACTCTAAAACTTTAAATGGTGCGCTAAGACAAAATGGGGGCGCATAAGGATGCAGACAAGTGGAAGCACTTCGCATGTAAAATGAAAGAGAAAAGAACCAAAAAGCCCGTCAACGGAAAAAGGAAAAGTGAAGAAGCTGGGGCTACAGTTGGAGGAACATACTGGCGGAAAAAGAAACGATTGTTCAGCGTTGTGCCAATGAAACAACAGGTAGTTCTATGAAGTATCCAAAGATCGGTCCTCTTGAGTTTGTACCTTATCCTTTCGACGAAATAACATTTGATAATGTCAAAATTGCTTGCAAGAGACACTTCGCTGACAGGCTATCCAATAGAGATATGGAGTGTGATATTTTAAAATCAGTAAGTGGACCATCTTGTGTTAGAATAGATCAAATTAAGTCATTTAATTTGATTCATGTTAGATTTTTTCAAAACTCTTCAAGCAACCATCCTATGAATAAGGAAAATGATTCAGACCAAGAAGTGCTAATTAAACTCATGATGAACGCACCAATAAATTTCAACAAGAAAAGGCAAAGAATGAATACATCACCACGTCAAGGTTTATCATTATTTTCAACCTCCACCACCACCACCACTTCCAAAAGAAACGAGTTTTTGAGCCCCCTATCCACCTCATGTACAGTTAGAAAGCATCACTGTCAGAGTTTGCCACCTTTTCCAAAAGTGTCATCCAGTAAGCGACTCCAGCCTGAAAGTTTAAGAATAACATCAATGCTGCGATTGGGCACATTGGTCTCCAAAGTTTCAGATGCACCTAAAATATTGAAGTTTTTGAATTCAACATCAGTTCAATGGCTTGGAGTCAGCCAGTTGAAGAAAAATATTTCATTGAGAAAAAATCATTTGCCTATGGACGTTTTCGTTCTGTTTTTAAAGCAAAATATTTAGCTGGTAAACAACTGGTCATTAAGAAGTTTTTAAAGAAAACATACGATGCTATTGACATGGTGAACAAAGCTTCACCAATTCAGGAAAATGTGGAAACTTTATCACGAAAAGCAGTACAAATTTATATGTTAGCACTAAACTTTGGTGAACAGTTCAAGTTGAAATTAACCGGTGATGCTAGAAAAGAATTTGGGATAACGTTTTCATATCGCATAGCAAAATTAGGAAAACTATTGGAAGAGTCAGGGGAATATTCCTTTGTAATGGTAGAGGATTTTATCGAAGGCGAATTTTTCAAATATGTCAACAATGATGGGGACAGTACAGTAGAAGGCATTGTTGATACCGAACTAATTCAAAAGGCTGAATGTTTAGCTCACTTTACATTTCTGAAATCAGAAAAAAATTATTGCTTTTGGATATCCAAGGTTCTGGTTATCAATTATATGACCCGGAAATAGCAACTTCAGAAGATGCGGTTGGTCCAGATGGACTGAAATTTTGTATGGGGAACATTTCAGTGACTGCCTTTGAAAACGTTATATACCAACATGTTTGTAGCAAGTTTTGTGAACTTGCTGGTTTTGAACCAATATATTAGGATGATTATTTATATGCCTATAACTTTTACCTTTAGATTTGATAAGTAAGTTTTAATATTTTGTTTACATTGTATTTCATCAAGATATGACAAAAGCTAGTGTCCATGTTATTGATTATATTTAAGTTTTAGATAAGACTCAACATAATTATTTTCTGTGACTTCATCCACAATAACGTTAGCAAATACAGTTAGAGACTCCTCATCCAAGTAATCTTCACCAAACTCCAAAACAATTTGACAGTTCACCTACATTTCTTAGTTCTCACCGACTTCCAATCCTAAATGAAAGGTTATAAACAGCTAATTTGTAAGTGAATGAATTTTTGCTCTTTAATCTGAGTTTTGATCAGTTTTGTTTTAATTAATTACCTCACAGCTGTTATTATGTAAATGATATGATGTTATTATGTAAATGATATGATATGATGACATGATAAATCATATATATACAAAGTATATTTTTAATATAATACCACACTTCTCAAGCTCGTATCTTTCAGGAAAATCATAGATATAGTTTTGAATTCCATCAGGCATTAATCTATTCTTCTGGAAACGAATCCGTTGATTATTCCACCCCATACATTTAAACCCATCCATTTGTTTTTGAATCAGCAAGTTCGTTTCTAAGGAAAAGTATAAAGCAAAACCTTAAGGATTAAGGACTTCCCCTTTTTAAAAATTGTTCTGAGGTTTAACCCTTTTATTGATAACTTGCAGATGATTTTAAAATGAATACCTGTCTTCTTCATCATTAGGAAGATAATGATGTTCTTCTTTTAACCAGGCCAATCCAACTTTAAAATACTTCTCCAGCCTTTCATGTAGTTCTCTCCACCAACGTTCTATCTAAAGACAGATTCAAGCGTGTGTTTATTTGTTCAGATTTTTATTGTTATTGTTTAGTTCATGCATTGATATTTTTATACTGTTACTTTTTGTTCTGAGATTACTGAAATATATATATTTTAGATAAAGTTTCTTACTTAACTTGAAGTAGAGGGTCCGTATATAACAGAGTCTGTAGCGTCATCTATGTCTTGATTCATATGAGTTTGTGTTAAGAAAACTGCATAACACTGATAGTAGATGTCTCTGTGCCCTTGTCTAATCCTAAAAGTTTTTGAATTCTCCTAGATTCGTATAGGTACTCAAGATACCTTTCTTTGGTTTTGAATTTGAGCTCCATACTGTTAAAAATAATATTTTTCTGCTAAATGGCTAGTGCAAATGTACTGTTCTGATAACCCATGAGCCTGTCATGGCCATCCATTGAAAAAACCCAATTAGGTCCTCTTGACATAAAGTTTGTTTTTTTTTACTCCAGGCTGTCTTCCTTGTAATTATTCAGAAGCCTCGTCGTACATTAAGTAATAAACTCTATCACGGGGTACTTTAATGCCATGTTTTTGTCTCAATTTTAGATACATAGCACGATATCCAAGTAGATGGCCTGGACCATTCAGTTCCTTGCACACAGCTTCTCTGGACTCTTCTAATGGAATGTTTTTTTTCATTGTAAAATATATCAAAATATCTAAGCCTTCTATCCAGAGGAGTCCTAATGCTCCACTTGTAATAGGGAAAATCTCTGAGCATATAATCGAGAATTTCTTTGCGTTGAAAACCCCTTGTGACATGAGAGGTAAAGTCATTTTTCAGTGCAATGTCAGCTTCCCAGTCATTTGAACAGCCCGCCATTTTGTCTGTCAAAAAGCACATGACTCAGGTTTTTTCCCGCGAAAAAGGTAGCCTCAGTTTATTGTGGATTAGAGCAATGACCAAAGACACTAATTGATTTATTTTCAAATAAAAACCTAACGCCACAAAATAAATCTCAATTTCTTTTGATATTTATTTCAATTCAATTCAACTTGATTTTCATTGGATTTGGTCTTTGATTTAAAGCAGACTTGATTTCATTTCGTTTCATTTCATTTCATTTCATTTGATCTCAATAAGCCTATTGACATATCCATTCCGGTTCCGCAAAATACACAGGAGTATTGCCGCAGTAAACATGAAAACGAGGTTTATTATGAACATTTTATTTTTCACAGCGTGTTTTTGCTGAGAAGAAGACTTTACCACAAGATTTTAACTTTATAGTCAAGCTTTATTTCCATATTTTCTAAAATTATGGATACAGATAAAATCAAAGAGGCTAGTAGTATTAAGGGTGAAAACGAAAATATTCTCGTGGTTTGGAGTGTGCAGCTTTTGTTCACACTGCCTTTTATGTTTTAAACGATGACAAAAATGAGTATACAACAGCTCATGATCATTCATATGCTAAGTTCCATTCAACACAAAATTCCTTAGTCAATATATGTATACTTCAGGAGTAAATGGAAGGTGACACCACGGAACTTTCCAATAATATTGTTGTGCTAAAAAATAAAATTATGGATCTTAACAAGGAAATCAATTCATACCAGAGCAAAGCATTTTCTTTAGAAAATAAAATGTGATCCAAGTGCAGTAAAATTTTACACCGGTTTTCCAAACTATGAGTCACTGTTATCAGTTTTTTCATACTTGGAACTAAAATTACGCCGTATCCACTACTGGTCTGGTCCAAAGTCTCTTGGTAAGAATCATGGTAATTTATTTTATAAAAACTCCAGATATGGTCATTCCAAACCTGGTCGTTAACGATCACTGTCTTTATTGGACGTTTGAAGGTTGGTTTGTTTCTTGATGATATTGCTGATCGTTTAATGTATCTTCTGGTCACATCTCAAGAATATTTACCACTTGGATAAACTTTCTTTATTATGAAGTTCTTCTGTTGTTCCCATTTCCTTCTCAAAAAATGGTTCGAAAATACATGCATAAGCAATTTCGAGAGTATCCCACAACAGGTGTTATCATTGATGGTACTGAAGTTTTTATACAAACCCCTTCTCCTATGGTATCACAGTCACAAACGTGGTCACAGTATAAACATCATAACACTTGGAAAGCTTTGGTGGGGTTATCCCCCAATGGAAGTATCACGTTTGTATCAAAGTTATGGGCTGGTCGAGTGAGTGACAAAGAACTAATGAAATAGTCTGGTTACCTAACCAGACATTTCAACGTCAACACCCGTCTAGTTAGTTAATAAAAAAAATTGAATTTTGATATCTACAAAAAAAGTTAAGTAGTCTACGTGTGCCGTAAATCCATAAGCATATATAATATGCTCCTGTAAAGTTTTTCATATATATTTATGCCCTGTTGGTCTAATGGCTATGACACTCGTGCAAATGAGAGATCCAGGTTCAAATCCTGGACAGGGCTAGGAAAAACATAATTATCTTGTATCTACAACAACCAGGTAATAATGAGTATATGATAGCTATATATATAGCTAATTGTGAGGACAATTGGTATTCCTCGAATTGTAGGGGGTAGTGTTAAATGCATTCGCCACTTTCATTTATAGATAGAGCACAACATTGCCTTGTCTCTTGACAGGCAAAGGCAGCTAGCTATATGTACTTGTTTGTCTTGACTAAAATTTTTCGCTTGCGAACCTAGGGGACCTTATGACACTCTCCCTTTATAATACCATAAGTATTATCTTCTTCGGAACATGTAGGGATATTAATAGTGTTCCTATCATTTGTTATGCAACAGAATACAGCATAAACTCGAAGGATAAGGTCAGCTTTTGTGTCAGATCTTTTCTCCTTGTAAACAAACAAAATCTATTTTAGTTCGGGAACACGCAACGATCCTAAGTCTTTCAAACCATTAACTGTTTTAGTATGAGGTAATAGTGCTTGAAACTGATCCATATTGCACTCAAGTGCAGCCAAAAATAACAAAAATGTATTGTAAAACATGTTTTTTTACTTTACATCTGTGCGTTTACCCACTAAATTTTTGCAAGAGTCTCGCAGAATGTTTATTCTAGCTTTACACGGAAGAGTAATAAGATTCTGAAAAAAAATGGTCTGGTGACATCCATCAAAGATTCTTTTAATCATGACATTTCTTTAACACCTTCTGGAAAGCACGTGATCCTATTCGTTATTCTGATCATTGCTTCCAGCTGAACACAATGAAATGAAACAGCGTCACAAACTTCAGACAAAAATGGTAACCGATCACTGATATTTTGTGTAAACGTCTGTAGAAGAAGACGGCATGCAATAGACAGAAAGAACTGATTTTAGTTGACTTACAATTACAAGTGTTGCTATTTGTGACATTTAAATTTTTTGGGAATTTTGTAATTTTACATTTTATGATCAACTTTTAAGGAGGAAAATATGCAATATTACCTAATATTAAATAATTATATTTTACACTCTGCTAGCTGCTTTTTATATTTTGTATAAACGGTTATGGGAGAGATTGATATGCGTGATTTTTCTGTATTTCACTGACTTTTTGACATTGTGTGTAAGATTCTGTGTGAAGACAACATATTTGTTTTTTCTTGATACGGCTTTGTGTTTGTGAGGCAAACCGTTCTTTTTAATATTGAGCCTAGGATATTATTTTCAGATAAACTTTAGCCAGAGGGTTACTAAGCTTGTTTATAGCTTTATCTTGACCATCGACTACTTTACTCGCCGCTAGAAAAACTTACTTAGTCGGAAAATTATACAAGAATAGCTTTACTTTCATTTCGTAACCATGGATTGCTTTAATAAGGAAATGAAACTTAATTTGCAAAAGCATATTTTGAGTATTGTTTTTACGATGACTCTATGGCGCGGTCATATATGGAATGTCATAAACATTAAAAAGTGATTATTCAATTATCAAAAATCACCTTTTGACGTCATCAACATTTAATTTCCTCTTTTTGTTATTTATGGAAGGTTTCGACAATTAATTCTTGTTGTTCTGACAGGCGTTATATTTCTAAATAATTTTCTTTTATTGCCTTAATCATACTAACAAACCATGATGATATGAATATGATACTATAATATATATATAAAAGCTAAACTAAGGAGTTTAGGATTCAAGGAATCCAAATGCATTGCTCTGGTATGTCTCTCTTCATACATACATACATTATCGTACCTGTCTATTACGGACCATTAAACTAATCATTATTGATGGCTAAAATCGGATATCTAATATAATTCCAGGGTGGCTGTCATTGATTCTTCTTTGACGTGTTTTAATTACTTTTCCTTATTATTAAGGGTAATACCCAAGCAAGTGGAGTGCATTCGAAACGAAATGTAACGCATTTGGTCATCCTACATTGATTTTTTCCTTTTAGTTTTTTTCATGTTTGATTGCATAAACAATTCGAAGGAGGAAATAAAACAAAGAGAAGGGAAAAAATGTGTTAACAGCGTCCACGTTTTAAAACAAAGTCTATAGCTTGTCACAACCTCTGTAACAGCTGGGTTCCTAGTCTACCTGCCTTAGCCCTGAGTGACGATAGGATTTGTACGATACGATTTGTAGCTGTCGGCTCTTCTTTTTCCAGTGTTCAACAAAAGTTAATGGTTTTGGTGGATGCTGTCAATGAATGTGGCTGGTGTCTTGGAGGAGGCAGGCGATGCTCTCTCAAGGGCCGCACCAGGTCCCAAGCATGAGTGAATTTCATGTTTCCACATTCACATGTGTTTATTATAGTACAGCCCAAATCCATTAGCTTTCCGATCATTCCTGTGAAAGGGGGATATAGAAGTTTTATAACGGGTCTTATTCTTTGGAGAGAAACCTCAATTTTTTTCAATAAACATTCCATCTTAAAAGACTAGTTCTATCAGCATTCCGAGCAGTTACTCCACTTACTACCCCAGTCAAATTAAAACCAAAGGCAAAAACAAAAATTATGCTATGTTATCTTTGGAGAATGGCGACTCCACATTTACCCCAGTCACACAAGATTGTACTGAGTAGGACAGATGAAAAGTTTTATGGATGAAAGAAATGTCTAGCTCCTGCTGAAGACTGTTCGCAGACCTATTGTGAGGTGAGCCAGCTAGACATTTTTGGTACCTTGGTTCAGGAATATTGGACGAAACCCTTGTACCTTTTACCGAAGTCCTGTCCTGCTCTTTGTTTGTTTGCCAAAGTTTTGTTCGTATGTGACAATTAACTATTTGAGAAAAAGGAAGAATTGTATTCTTTTGTGAGCACATTCTTTACAGGAACAAAACCTTTAGACTTTAAATCTAAGATTTAACTGGTCGAGTTTATCATTGTGCTTGCCTTTTGTAATTTTACTTCTTTACTTCTCTCGTTATATCTCCAACACGTATATAATTCTATTGACTAAACGTATCAAGTGTCATTGAGAGATCCCAAAAGCTTATAGGAACGAAAATTGCCTTAGGGGCTAGGTGCAATTGCAGGAAATTAACAAAGTTTGTCTGAACATTTGACAGCGATAGCTAGAACCGTGCGTTAAAATTACGTAGGGGGGGTAATATTGGTTTAGGTAAGCCAAACCCATACGCTTTTTTATTCCACTCATAGTTTCTAGGGGTGTTTATGTGTGAAAAAAATTCCGCAAGCTTAAATTTTTTTTTAAAGATTCTTAACACTGTAGACTCTAAACTGTCATACAAGATGCGGTCCTAACGTTTGAGATCATAATTTAAAACACACCTGCTATCATATGCTGAACAAAGGCATAAACAAGCCTAATATAAGTCATGTTTTATGCGAGAGAAAAAATATTTATATAAAATGACGTTTAATTTGCTGAATGGAAAAATTACAAAATAGCTAAGTACCACACCAGTTTAAAGACTTAAGATCAAGAACAACAAGGAGTGAAGAAAACAAAAATGTTTTGCCTGCTAAATGTGGATCACAGTGCGGATGTAACTATGGTAGCAAATATGATTGCCGAATAAATCGTTGACTACTAGGTGGTATAAAATACCCACAGTGACAAAAAGTGATTTTAGCGACCTGTTAACTGGATTTAACTAAAATCTTGAAGTAATTACAATCGTGGACAAAAATAATGAAATTTTTTGTCATTTTACAAATCTGCAGTCGGCAGGCTCCAAAATCTCTACTTTTGTGCACACGTAGGCCAGGTAGGGAGTGTTTAAGATTAGCTAGTGCCATTCTCCATCAAATAATCCACTTCGTTGCCCACGAAATCCCCATATTCGGGAAAAGCGAACATGTTAACATCAGCAAAATTTACCATATTTCAGAGTGTGCACTTTATTAAATAATCTAAGATTTGCCGTGAACATCGACAAGTAAACATTGAAAAGCAGCGAAATTCAAAACTAGCCGTCTTTCATTATATTTAGACCATAATTCTAGTCTCTCTTTATTTTCTTCGCTCTATTTTTCTTTCAACTGGTGAAATTGACCTATGAGACCATTTCAGAAGCTATTAGTTAATTGGAACATTTTTTTAATAGAAACACACATGTTAGATGAAGTTGCATCACTAAATCAGCTCCGTGAGACAATAAAATATAAAGACTCGTTTAATTTAAATTTTGTTTTTGATAAAAATGTAATCTTAGTTATCTTACTAGAGAGTATGATGGCGGTAGCTCTAATAATGGGTCAGAAGATAGCTTGGAAAAACTGGCAAATGAAAATGCAAACTTAATAATAAATATTATTTATTGGATATTTTTTAAATCATGATATAATAAGTTAAATTTTACCATATTGAAGTTGAATATATATTATGTCGAAAGGCCTGCCTCTCAAATGTACTGTTGTTACTTCTTCCTCAGTAACATGCGTTGATACTTCCTTGCGAATGTAAAACAGGTTACTGTGTCATTTTTACATCTTCCCAATAGGCTACGTTTTATCAATCGTTTTCTTTTTATGTATTTAAACCTTACCATGAAAGTAATGACAAAACCAAACTTTGATTTATCAGCTTGCAAAGTGATCGACACTTTTCCTCTTTTGCGATTCACTACAATGTCTTTGAGAATTGATCGGCCGCATGCGTCATCTGATTTATCTTTTAAACACGTAACATATTTGTGTAACACAATCTTAATCTTTTTCATGTCAGATTTAGCGAAACCAAGTGGAAATACGAAGGAAGAAGCATTTGTTGAACGTCTGTTTGATACTTTAACTTTTATGTCTAAAATTTCTACTAGTTTAAGATTGACATTTCTCTGCTGCAAGTTCAATGAGACATCGATTTCGTCAATTGTTCTGCAAATATCTGCAATGTATCTAGTAAATTTGTTGCTTGCTTGACACCTTTTTGTTTGATCGGATTCCTATAATGGCAAAAAGATATTCCATGAAAGAATACAAGATAACTTTAACTACTCTAAAACCAATAAGCACAATATTCTCCAAAGGTATATTTGTTTCATTTTTCTTATTTTACATTATTTATTTACTTATTATTATTTTGTGTTTTGTAATAAGGATCAACACATACCTGCACTAACAACCAGCATGCCAGAATAAGAAAAAAAATGTTTAAACGAATCATGTTTTAAAACTCTTGATACAATTTCAACTTGATACTGATAAAGTACTTTGGTCTCTTCGTATTTATATGGAAGACAAAGAATGCATTTTTCCTATTTGCATATAACATTTCCTCTAGTTTAATCAGTCGAAAACAGTAACGGAAAAGTAAACAATGCGGAATAAAGGAATTTGTTAAAAACGTTAACCAATGCTAAATGACAAGTACGTGTACTCACTTGCTTTTTCAAAATTATCAAGAAAAAATATCCTTCTGTCTACGTGCAATGTGCATCTAAGATAACAAATGAATGGAGAACTGATAAAAATGAAATTGCTTATTCAGTAATATATAATACAGCTTTTGACAATTTTTGTTTTGTTTTTGTGCATGTAAGATGAATTCTATTTGCCCTCCATTGATTTTTCTAATTTTCGGCTATACCCAACACAGAAACACTGACAATATTGTCTACACTATATGCTGTTCGAAATTGTAAGGAAGTTAGGTTTCAAGCTAGTTTCACAAATAAGTTGAGTTGTCTCTTTTCATACTTTTCCTTTTTAGAAGAGATTAAAAAGGAAAGAATTTTCCTCAGACCAGATACGTCATTTTCTTTATTGGTCGAAAGTAACAAAAAATGACGGGATGCATGCATTTTTGGCGTAACATTTAGCACAGTTAGAAACGATACTATAATTATAATGTGTATCTAATGATAGCGAGAATGAATTAGTAAACAAAACGTCAACAGACGCATCATAGACAAAACGCCTACCCAAAATAATAATTGTAAAACATGTCGGATTAAAAAGTCGCTGAAAAATATTTAATTGGAAATATCGTATTCCTGATAATATTAAAAACATGTCAACTGTCAACTTGTCTACTATATGCTGTTAGAATTGCAAGGAAATTAAGTTTAAAGCTAATTTTCCAAATTAATTGTGAGAAAGTTGTCTCTCTTCTTACTTTTTACTTCATTGGATACTTTTTTTGTTTTTACTTTGTCGTTTAAAAAGAAAATTTACTTTGATCACATGTTGCGGACGAAAAGCATTCTGTCTATAAATTTTTGGTGTAATACGCGATATACATATTTGTGTCGAAATTTATTGCAATGATAAAAAAAACACTGCAAAATTATGATTAATAAGCAGTGGCTATAATCCGTATGCCTCAGAGAGTTCGGTATAAAAAAGGCATGTCTAGTGTATGAATGTCGAAAACGAATGTTGTCATAAAGGCAATAAGCTATCTTAAAAATAACTAAACAATACCCTACTACTTATAAACACGATCAATACAGAAAGTAATTTTCCTAAGACCAGATACATCATTTTTCTTTAGTAGTCGAAAGTAACTAACAATGACGGTGATACATGCATTTTTCGGCGTAAACATTTAGTACAGTTAGAAACAGTTATCTAATGATTATAAGTATTTAATGATAGCGAGAAGGAATTTGAAGTTAAAACGTTATCAGACATAACCTAGACAAAACACCTACCTGTAATTAATTATAAATTGACATATATCTAATAGATACTAATCTTTGTACATTAAAGTAAAAAGATAATGAGTTAAACTAAATGGGCAAAGACAATATAATTTATTGGAACTATGACAGCGATGTAAACCTTTTGAGTGTGTTTAATGTTCTGTTTATATGTGTTTAAACGTGAACCTACGTGAATTCATCATCTTCTCCAAAAACACCTTTTTTCAATTGTTGGGAATTTTTTATATTTTTACCTTCTATTTGCCTAATTAAGATTTCGGATGTATATCAGAAATCTTATTAAAACGAGCGGTCTTTTCCTTCTTTTTCGTCTACTCCGCCCGACTTTTTAACCGATTGCCGTAACGTCACGACTTTTAAAGTCCGACCTGACCCCGCGACCCAGCGCTACTCCAGCTGTGTGCGAATCTTGATATTCGTTAAATTGGGAAAAGAATGAAGACTGCGTTACGAATTTGATCACAATTATTGTTATAGACTGTTATTTTGATATTATTTGATGAGCTATGCTAGATACTCCTTCAAATTTTCGTTTCCAGTTATATTTTTAACAAGGCGGATTTTGTTCAACTAAACCGAGCTCTAGGGGTTAAGGTACGAGTCGTTTAGGGGTTAAGGTACGAGTCAAAATTCTTAATCAACATTTCTTATGCTAAATGCAGTTAGTAGGTAGCGACACCTTTATTAGTGTCATGAAAACTTACTCTGCAAAATAGAATTGCTCAGTGATTTTTTTAGCTGGACAGAATAGGTAACCACAGGCTGTTTTTCCTGTGTTCTTATTTAAACCGAAGTTGCAATAAAGTTTTTTGAAAAGGGTATTACGCCTAAACGCATTGACGACACAGTTTACCTTACTAAGCGCTCAGTCCAATGTTAATGATGGCTGTTTCATGAGTTTCTGTTTATCCGAAGTTACGATAAAGTTTTTTTTCAAGAAAGAGTATTATGCCTATATGGATATGTGTCATTGTTTGCCTGTACTAATCCCTCAGCCCAGAGTAATATTTATTTTTTAACTTTTAGCGGGAACGTTCTCTGAAAAATAAAAAAGGCTGGCCAACTGTTTTTGCTATAACAGGATAGCAAAGAGTTGTAAACTGTGTTTTTATTTCAGCTAAAGTTGTAAAAAGATATTTTTTGAAAAATATGTTACACTGGGAACACCATAATGTTGTGCGCCTATTTTTTCAAAATATATTACACCGGAAACACCATAATGTTCTGCGCCTCATTTAATTTATGACATACTATACTAAAGCGCTTCACCTGAATGTGTGGCACAGTTTACACTTCTTATTAATCGCTCTTCCAGGCGTTCAACACCAGGTAACACAGTTACTTGTGGCTTAACCCGGCGTTTCGACTCCGGGTTCCCAGGCCAGTCTAAAGATTAATACCACGGAATCGCATTTTGGATTTAGTCCTTTGGATTTAACCTTTTTGTTTCTTTCACCTACTTCTATTTCTTTTTTGGTTTTTTAAACTTGTGGGATCCAACTTTATGGTCAAATCTTAGATATCCTAAACTTATAAAGATTTAGTCATGTCACATGGTATAATAAAACATTTCCAAAATATCGCTACACCACAAGCAATAATATTTAATAAGTTGATATGCTAAAACGTCTTCGTTTCTTCTTACATAATAATACGGAGTGTATGTGCCGGTCATAGTGGATATCGTCATTTTCCTTTGATGTCGCCGAAATTTTCTTTGAAGTCGCCGAAAAATGTATGTCTTAAATGTTAAATTTTATGACGTTACGGCGCGACGTCAGTAACACCACATTAACGTCAATATCCCATAATAAATTAATGAAGCCATTACAGTGCACTTAAAACTTTGAGGCCAAATAACCTGGAAACGAGGTGGTGACGTCAATGATTTTTCACCGCGTGGGTAACTAAGGACCACCTAGGACCAATTTGGGTAATTTTGCCAAACCTGGGTCCCCAAATCCGTTTCGGAATGGGCGGGTTGATGACGTCATCAAAAAACCTTCAAACCCTAATATCTCTGCAACCATTTGTCAAAGATGCATGATCCTATACATTTTCTTGATCAGCGTTTCAAGATGTATACGATGAAGGCAACAGGTATACAAATTTCTAAAAAAGGTTTTGACGGGTCTTTGCTGACGTCAGCAAAATTTTTAATCCCTGATATCTCCTTAGGCGTTCGTCGAGAACATATGATATCCTGTACATTATTTTAACCAGCATTTCAACCTCTACACATTACAGACAAAGAATAAACAAATTTCGCGAATTTTTTTATCTGCACTGAAACATATAAAACAACTTTCTTTTTATTGACCTTTTGCCTAAGTGGATTTCTCCACGGGCTTTATAGTCTAGTTCTTATTAATGTTACGTGTAGCGCAGTATTGTTTAAGTATTAATTTTCACAAATCACTTTTTGTATATTTGTACTACGTGAAACATTTTGCAAGTTCAAGATAATACCACGGGATAATACATATTTATTTCAAATAACGGAACAACATTGTAAAAGTTCTTTATAAAACAGGCTACTTGCGAACGCGATAGGTATAGGGAACCAAATTACACACAAACAAGAATCCGAAATCTTTTAGCCTGCAAGGGCTTTTCATTTAAATTTAATATGTCAAGGACATGTATATTTAGATCAGAAGAAATGTTTCTTTTTTTCAACTTCTTAAAAAATCGAGCAAGAATTCCTCAAAAGTATATGAAAGAGCGGAAAAAGTTCTCTAGAAATTCGCAAATTATGTTGAGAAATCTCGATCGGTTCGCAAGATTTTGGACCTAGAAGTTCCACTAACTATGCGTCAATTAGATCTAAGTTGACTGTAATCAGTAAAACGAATTTTTTATTTGGATGGCATGGGCCGTGGACCAATGTGTCTTAAAAGGCTCTAAAAAGTTTTGTACCCCAAATCTCGAGACAGAGGTACCTCCATATAAATTAGCGCTCATAAACATTCTGAATTCAAAAGTAAATGTTGTTTCGCAGTTTTCAAAATTTTGGACATTAACAACAGGACAATCGTGTTCCATCGTGTTCGATCAAAGTCTTCCTTGTACTATATAGTTTGAAAATTTCAATCATGCATATAAACATAATATAAATATTAAGTCGGACTAAGTAAATACTAATCTTTGCACATTAAAGTAAAAAGATAATAAGTAAATACTTAATTATCGAGTCGTCACGATAACCTTTCAATAAATTTCAATCTCCAGTGTTCCTTTTCCTAATCTTCATTTTTTTTCATTATAGTTAATGCTATTTTTATGCCTATCGGCTAGAAAACACAAACAAGTCATAAAGTAGCTTAATTATAAGTAAAATGAGTTATCGAAAAAAGCGTATCGTGTATTCTCGATATTCTGTTAAAAGAACATTAAAAAAATTCGGCTGTTTCAGCTTCTGAGGCGTCAATGTCCGATTCTTCTATTAAAATTTAGACATCACAAATATTGGCTTCAACATCATCATCGCAATCTTCTTCGTTTGTTTCTTCGTTATCAAATTTTCCATTCTCACATTCTTATGCATTTACAATTTTTGTACACGAGTTAACTTTTCAAAAATTTCAACTTCTTTTTTTGCATCCACCTTTGCATCCTAAGCTCGTTAATTCCTTCGGCATATTTACAGCGCTAATTGTATCCCACCCATCTATACAAAATCTGTCTTCCAAGCATGATTTCATAGTCAGAGGCAGCAATACCAAATGATAGACACCTTTCCAAATACCTTATCGGTTAATAAAATGTCGGCACAAAAGTAGGGAAAAAATTCCGTCACTTTCACATAATTAAGTCTCTGTTTGCCGACTTAAGTTCTTAATTTAATCAATTTTTGCCCACTAAAATCGAAAAGGGAAAAGATAAATGGGTTATAAATTTCTAAAAATATTATTTTTTTTATGTTAACGTCATAAAAATGCCTATATTTTTTTTTCTTCATTCGTCTTCCAGATATTAAGGTTAGAAAACCGTCATCAAACGTTTGGCATACTTAAGTTTAATTTGCAATTGTCATTATTAAGCTGTGGTGCGTATTTAAGGAAAGCAAATCAAGTCTATGTTATTGTTGCCTTGACTTTTACGTCGTAAATTGTCTCAAGAAATAATTCACGTAATAAAGCACGCCACTGGAAGGCAAGTCATAGGACTTTGTGCTTCAACGTCGAGTAAAGGAAGAGGCAATTTGATAAAATACTAATATCAAGAAATGTCGCCTGACAGAATAGTTATAGAATCCTTACAGAATTAATGTTCGCCAAGTTGCCTAGCAACATCATTAAGATGCCTATAGCTTACTTGAAGGGCAATTTCAGTATGTAGAACAAAAACAATACATGTAGATGATGGCCAACATGTGGAAGCTTAATTGCCTAGGAAATATCTGGTATGTGGCCCACAATAACCTTTCATAAGCCGTGGTTATTACCAAGCCGATGTAACACGAATCTACCAGTACTATTAAAAAGCCCTGAGAGCTAAACCTAACTGCTGATTAGACAATAATTATAACAGGTAGTCCTTAAGTTACATCATCCAGGCACAAAATGTAAAAGAAAAGACCGCAGAGAAATAAGTAATGTAGTTGAATATCAAATCAGAAGGACAATATACTTATTAATATGAACCAGTTTCTGTTGATTCTCTTTTTTGTCTCGTTTTAAAAGGTATCATTATTTATTTAACAAGCAAAATAAAGATGAGCGAGACCACTGCCCTCCTTTCTCCTGCCTACCGAGGTCCTAAAACCCTGAAAATTGTAAAAAAAAGGGACAATACTGCAAGTTGCTAATTGAATCGAAATGATGGAAACTAACTCTTTATTAACTTGAAAGTTAGGGGTGGGAAAAAATAAGGCACCTAGTACACACCTTAAAAAGCGCACTTTACAATAACAGAAAATGAAACATATTAATATAACTTTTTAAAAGTTTATAAGAACTTTCCTTCTTCGTGTAGCTAGCCTTGAAATACTCCACTCTCGTTATAATAAAATATTTGCAAAGAAAGTATACAAAAGCAGAAAAAGTAACATATTAACAATTTTTGCTTCTCTATTTTAGCTCTAAAACTTCTTTAAATAAAATAAACATTTTTTGGGCACACCTTCCACATTTACCACTTATTTCTAAAGCTTCTAATCTTTTAAAACTTCTTTTTTTTCCGCTCAAACAAAGACAAAATACATATCGAAATTATAATGTTTCCAGTATTTTAGAAACCTACTATTCCGGAGACTGAACAAACATTTTGACGTTCAAGAGAAAGCAGGAAATTTCTGCATCGAAAATTGCTAGATTTTAAACACGTGATTTTATTTTGCAAATAGAATTTTTTTGACATGATTGAAAACATAAACAAACAAAACTCGCAGCTTTTTTCGACAAAAAAAGAAGACATACTGCTACGGTTATTTTTTAAAGCAAAATGAACATATCGACTTTACCTGTCACAGACAGACAGACGGAAGTTGCCTAATAATATAAGGAATAAAATATTCTTATAGAAATTCCAAAGCTCTTTTACATAAAATGATACGAGGTTTTATAAAGTACAAAAGTTGCCTTTTTCCGTTTTCTGTCATACCGTTTAGCATTAATTTTAAAGCAAATTGTTTTTACGATGACTTTATGCGGTGGTATAAGGAATGTCATAAAAATGAAAAAGTGTTTATTGAACCTTATAACGTTATCAAAATTTATATTCCGCTCTTTGTGTGTGGGGAAATTTTGACAAAATAACTTGTTATTCTGGCAGAAGTTAATATTTGTAAATAATTATCTTTTGTTGCGTTCTCCACATACATACATGCAATCATTATCATTTTTACATACTACGAAGTTTTAGACAAAATGTATTAGATGGAAATGTAAAATTATTCGGGGGGGGGGGGGGGGTTGGGGGGGCAGCTGTCCTTTTTTTATGTGTTTTATTTACTTTTCCTTGTTATTAAAGTATTAAAGATAATACGCAAGCACATGGAGCGCATTAGAAACAAAACGTATATCATTTGGTCATCCTACGTTAATTTTTTCCTTTAATTTTTTTCTATTTGATTGCATAAACAATCGGAAGGAGGTAATAAAACGAAGGAAAGGAACTTCGTCCACGTTTTAAAACAAAGAAGATAACGTTATATTTCCAAAACACGTGTACAGCTTTATTGACTATACAAATCAAATGGAATTGAGAGATCTTAATATATTCTAGGGCCGAAAATTGCCCTAGGGCAGATGCTGGAAATTCACCAAATTAATTCCAACGTTTCACAGCGATAACTAGAACAACAGTGCGTTAAAATTACGTAGGGCGTTAATGAGTGGTTCTGACCTAAGCCCATACGCAAACATCGAGGCTGAGCTTTTTTAGTACACTCATAACTTCTAAGGCTTATTTCTATGAAAAGCCTTCTGCAAGCTTTAATTTTTTCATAAAATATTTTTAACCATCTAGGACGGACTGTTTTAAAAACAGCTGTCACACAAGCAGCGGTCCTTACGTTTGAGAACATAATTTAAGACTTCAGCTATCATATACAGAACAAAAGCATAAACTAGCTGAGTATAAGTCATGTTTTTTGCGAGAGAAAAAAACATTTATATAAAATTTCATTTGCTGAATGGCAAAATTACAGATTAGCTAAGTACCCAGTATTTAAAAATAAAGACCAATACAACAGGGAAAAAAGAAAGATGGAACGTTTTACCTTCTTTAACGTGGATGATATTTGGGACGCATCTATGGTAACAAATATGTTTACCCCAGTCTCCTTTACCTACGAGGGGGTATAAACATACCTATAGAGACAAACAGTGATCTTAGCAACCTGCCAACTGGATTTAACAGAAATCTCGAAGCTACAAGTCTGAACTATCTACAATCATGGATAAAAATAATGAGACAAAGGCAGTTTTTTGCGATTTTTCAAACGCGGTCAAAACGGTAAAATGGTAAATATTCTGCAACCCGCATGCTGCAAAGTCCTTACTTTTGTACACACTGGGCCACATAAAGTGTATTTAAAATTTGCTAGTGGCATTCTCCAGCGCACAATGTAATAATCCACTGAGAGGTCAATGGAAGCCCCATATTCGGGAAAAACGATCACACTGACATCAGCAAAATTCACCATTTAAAGTAATTTTAATTTTGTTTGTGATGAAAAAGCAATGTTGGTAATCATAATAGAGACATGCTCTCTATTATGATGGGTGGCGGTAGCTCTAATAATGCGTCAGAAAATAAAGTCATAAATCGCTTTGACAATCTGGCAAAGGAAAATATTTCAGGGACAGTGAACTCAATAATGATGAAGACAAGTGATCATTCAACAATTTTATTTTATCAGCAATTACTTCCTTTAATAATTGTTCAAGCTGTGTAGATTCATAACTAGACGAAATACAAGTCTGATTTAGAAATATTATTAAGTGGATATTTATTAAATCTTGAAATAATAAGATATAAAAATAGCAGTTGTATATACAGAATTATATATTATGTCTAAAGGCCTGCCTCCCATGCACTATCTTTACTTCTTCCTTGAAGTATCATGCGTTGATAACTTCGTGCGAAAATACCACAGTGTGCTGTGTTATTTTTACATCTTTTCAAGAGGCTACGTTTTATCAATCTATTTAAAAGTTACCATGAAGGTAATAACAAAACAAAACTTGCAAGCTTGAAAAGTAATCGACACTTTACAAGCCAATAAATGCGTCAACTGATTTATCTTTTAAACACGTAACATATTTGTGTAACTCAATCTTAATTTTTCTCATGTCAGATTTCGCGAAACCAAGTGGAAATACGAAGGAAGTTTGTTGAACTTCTGTTTAATACTTAAACTTTTTATTTCCGAAATTCCGACTGGTTAAAATCAACATTTTCCTGCTGCAACTTCAATGAGACATCGATTTCGTCAATTGTTTTGCAAATATCTGCAATGTATCTAGTAAATTTGTTGCTTGCTTGACATATTTTTGTTTGATCGGATTCCTATAATGGCAAAAAGATATTCGATGAAAGAATACAAGATAACTTTAACTGTTCTATAACAAATAAGCACAATATTCTCCAAAGATATATTTGTTTCATTTTTCTTATTTTACATTATTTTTTTACTTATTATTATTTTGTGTTTTGTAATAAGGATAAACACATACCTGCACCAACAACCAGCATGCCAGAATAAGAAAAAAAATGTTAAACGAATCATGTTTTAAAACTCTTGATACAATTTCAACTTGATGCTCCCTTTAACGGCTTCTTTAGTCTCGTGTAGTTTAGTCTCTCCGTTTTTATATTGAAAACAAAAAATGCATTTCTCCTTTTGACACATCACATCCTCGAGTTTAATCAGTCGAAAGAACTAACGAAAAGGTAAATGAAGAATGACAATTGAAATACGTTTGCTAATATCCTTCTGTATACGTGCAATGTGCATCTAAGATAAAAAAACGAATGGAGAACTGATTGAAATAAATTTGCTTATTTAGTACTATCCTACAGTTTTTGACTTTTTTTTTGGTTTTTGTGAATGTAAGATAAATTCTATTCAACCTCACGAGTCAATCCATTGGTTGTTCTAATTTTCGACTTTGTTCAACCCAATAAAATATTGCATGACAGAAAAATTGGATGCATGGATTTTGTGTTAAAAGCCATTCGTTTTCAGCTAAAGCAAATATTTTTTCCGATTTTTGTAAAACATTTGAGACCAAAGAGTTGGTGAAAAATATTCAATGGTTAAGGGTCTCTCATAATATTTCCGATGATATTTAATTTATGTTTTCACTTTAATTAAAACATGTTTTAAACTACAAAAGTACGAGAGTTTGCTGATCCGTAGGGACAAGCCAGTTCTCAATTAAAACAAGTCCATGATCATACGATATGATCGTACGATATTAATTGTATATATATTGAAATAGTTTTTTATGCCAATAATTTGTTCTTGAAAATGGCCGTCGTTATTAAATAACATCAAAACAAAAATTGTTGTGTTCTTTTCCATGCTAATACAAAAGGCTACACACTCATGTACACTTTTTTTTTAAGTATTGTTTGGTAACGGGACCTATAGCCAGCTTGGTCAACATTTTTACGTCGGTCTATATTGTCCAGAATTCTCCTCTTAAATTGTTTATGACGTCAAAAGTCTTATAGGTAAGGTGTCAATGAATTGACAAAAATTACGATTCTACTGTATTACCAGACGTTAGCAGTTAAAGCAGGCAACAGTTAAAAAAGAACCAGTATAAGTCCAAATCGAATTGTATTGCATTTATTAAAAATGCTAGATTATTTAAATTCAATGTTCGATATAGGAGCTACTTTTAAATTAATTAAAATTTATTTTATATCATTATTACTAAATTTGGATTCCTGATCATATTATTTTTGACCTTGATCGGATCGAATGGAAAATTCTTCTACACATGCTCACTACGGGATGTGCTGCAATATGTTCGCTTTAACTACGATCCGTTTTGATGCAAGTAAAAGTTAAATCTACTTTTAAGGTTCTGCAAGAATCGATTATTTTCGTGATAATGCGCACAATTGAGACTCAAACAAAACAAGATGGCGTACCACAGAAGTAATTTAGGAATTACGTAAGGGTGCGAAGCAATGTAATTTTATAATTTAATGTTATTTTCATTTACATTGACCACGTCACCGAACTTGAAAAAAAGGCATCTTCGTAAGCTTATGATGGGTGTTATGTCCGCAGAGCGCCTTTTAAAATAAGACAGAATTTCAGAAGTTACATGTGGAGATAATCCTCGCTCAAACCATATCCTTCAATATTTTTTATCTTTTACACAGCCCGTGAACATCTCTATTTATGAACGTTTTGCAGTCGATGAAAATAATATTGTCGCTATTTTAAAAGCGTTGTGGGCAATGACAACGTGGTAAAGACAAAGACGCAAAAATGTCGTTATTACTGCGGGACATTTAGTTAGCATGCTCTGTTTTCTTCACGATACCAGAGGCCTCTATCAAAAAAATAGTTTGTCTAATATCATGTATGCCAGTTCTGAAACAGAATGAATACGACTGAACAGCTGCAGCAATTGTATTACCAGATAGCAAGAGCGGTTATTAAAATCAGTTTTGTGGTGCGTTGCACGTATCCCAAATGTGTTTTTCTTTGTCTATATTTATTCAGACGGGAAAATTGAGAAAAGAAATGAGACATCATTTCCACCAGGAAAAAATATAGCTTGCAGTTTCATAATGTGTAAATTTCCCAATTAGAAATGATAAGGACAGATGGGAAATGATTGTGCGTATTACATTGTGTGTATTGCATGCTAGCTGTCATGACAGTATTGTTTCTTTTTTATGGATGAAATCGTGCAAATGTTTACGAGATGCTTCGAAAAAGCTACAGGAACAGCATACATTACAAAGTTTAATGAAAAAATTACGGAAATTTCATCAGAGAACAGAAAGAAAGGGTCTACCAGAATTTACTCAAATCAGAAAACAGCCGTTACTTTACATGTTTCAAGAAGGTTTCTAAAAATTATAGAAAATATAATCTATCTTATAGTGTCTCTGCTTTTGAGGCTTATTAGTAGCTGCAAATAACAACTAGCGAATGTGACTAGATTCTTACACGAGTTAACGACTAGTACTTATATAGCAGACCGAAAAATATTTTATATGTTAATCGTACTTTAATATTACATGCAGCAATATTTAAAAACGCCAACTATCCTATCACTTAATCCTACACCTACCTGTTACTAACTCATCAAAATTCTTATAAACAACAAACGTGATTCGATTCGTCAATTCAATAGAAACTTGCAACCCACATTCGTTTACTTTATAAATTACTACGTAATTATATCTCACAATGAAATGTTTGATAAAAATTAACACAGTGCATACAATAATAAAAAACGAAACTTGCTGATAAACTAACGACGTGGTACCATTCACGAAACGCATCGTGAAAAAGGAATGATAAAATTATATTAGTAATATACTTTAAAGTAACTTTTACATGACATGACCCGAAATGAGATTTTACACTGCAGGGAAATTTCATTGTATTTTCGAGGTTTTTATATCAGTCTGTGCGAACTGCACATGCGTAATTTCTCTGCCCAAAAGGCGACAATTCTATCTAGGGTTAATCGTGTTTACGTGAATATGCTTAGGAAAAAATAAAATCTACATCGAAATAAGTTTTAATTTGGCCAAAATCATGTAAACATATACAAAGACTAGACAAGAGACCGAGATGAAGCTTTTATTTCGCTCCTGAAATGTTAAAACTACCTAAAAATTCACATTAAACGCTAGTCGAAGTATCCGCCACAGTAACATTACAAGCGATGTGAAAGGAATTGTGCTATAAGCCGCAAAAACTTTGATTAAGGCTAACAGAAATTGTAATGTATTTAATTGAATTTTTTTTTTATTATTATTATTAATTTTTTTTATCGTGTTATTGTGGCATAAACAAATATTACTTTTTCTTTACAATGAAGGCTAGACTTATTAAGTGGAATAGAAAGCATTAAACATATCAAAAATGTTGGGTTTTCTTTGCCAATCTAGGGCAAGCTACCTTAATGCTCTTTTTCGTTTTTTTTAAATTACTAGTCACCAGAAAATTGATTTCCAGAAAAGATTGATTACGTCACACCTTGATATCAATGAACACTAAGTTTGCAAGTTTTACGGCAGCAACATGGTAATTTGCATACGGTTTGTCAACTGATTTCGTGCCTGTGAACTAATGAACTTATCTAGAAGCTCAATTAATACAAAAGCAATAACGATTACGATAAGTAAAATGACGTT
This sequence comes from Hydractinia echinata, assembly GCA_030067915.1. Lineage (NCBI taxonomy): Eukaryota > Metazoa > Cnidaria > Hydrozoa > Anthoathecata > Hydractiniidae > Hydractinia > Hydractinia echinata. The sequence continues at coordinate 4,667,350 of JASGCC010000003.1, read as the reverse complement.
AAGACCAGTTATTTATGACTTTAGGCAAAATAATTTTCCCTAAAAGGCCAGGTCTAGATTGTATACAAAGGAAAAGTAGATTTGCTGATCTGAATTTGCTTTTAGAGGACGTATAAGAATTACCTCAATACCTCTAAGCGTAGTATCTGAATTACGATAAAACTGTGAGGAGTTAATATTGGACTATCTAAGATTTATTGGCAGTTTAGCTATTTTTGACTATCTAATGACCACAGAAAACACGAGAAGCAAGCCTTTATTATGAACTTAAAGTTAAATTTGTTGCTCTTACTTCTTTACTTTTAAAAGCAACTCTTGCGCAACAAATACGAATCACTGAATTCCAAAATGTTGTCGACCATATTTTGTCCTAACTTCTGCTGGGTTTAATAATTTTGACAGTTAATAAATGCACGCGTTGTTTACGAACGTCAAAATATTTCTCTTGCAAAATATAACACTATACACACTCAAAAGGATCGCAGTTATAATTCCAATAAATTATATTTTCTTCGGCCATTTAGTATAACTCATTATCTTTTTACTTTAATGCACAAAGGTTAGTATCTATTAGATATATGTAAATTTATTATTACTTTAGGTAGGCGTTTTGTTTACGTTGCGTCTGATGACGTTTCGGCTTTGAATTCCTTCTCACTCTTATTAAATACCTATTATCATTATATTACCGTTTCTAACTGTAATAAATGCTTACGCCGAAAATTCATGTATCAATGTCATTTTTTGTAAACTTTTGACCACTAAGGAAAATTACGGATCTGGTCTGAGGAAAATTACTTTCTTTTTTAATTTCTTTTAAAAAGGAAATTTATGAAAACAAACAACTTTCTAACAATTTGTAAAATTAGCTTTAAACTGAACTTTCTTTCAATTCCGAACAACATATAGACACAATTATGTCAGCTGTTTTGTAGTTAATTCATGTTTTTCACCGACTTTGTTGTCCCACATGTTTTACAAAAATTGGTCAAAATATTTGCAGCAGCTAACAACAAATTGCTTGTAACGCAAAAAGTTAGGCATCCTATTGTTCCGTTATTCAATATGTTAATGTTTTTTAATAAAGTCGAAAATTAGAACAACCAATGGAGTGTCTCGTTTGTATGAATAGGATTTAACTGACATGCACAAAAAACAAAAACAAAAAACTGTCAATAGCTGCAGGATATTACTGAATAGGCAAATTCATTATAATCTGTTTTTTCATTCATTTCTTATCTTAGATGCACATTGCACGTATACAGAAAGATTTCATTTGTTTTTCATCATTGGTTCCCTTTTTAACAAATTCCTTTATTCCGCATTGTTTTCCTTTCCGTTAGTTCTTTCGATTGACTAACTAGAGGATGCGATGTGTTAAAAGGAAAAATACATTTTTCGTCTCCAATATAAATACGAAGAGACTAAAGTTCTTTATCAGAAGCCTTTGAAAGGAGTATCAAGTTGAAGTTGCATCAGGAGTCTCAAAACATGATTCGTTTAAACATTTTTTTTCTTATTCTGGCATGCTGGTTGTTGGTGCAGGTATGCGTACATCCTTTTTGCAAAAAACAAAATAATCTCTTATAATAATACAGAGACTGTGTTTGTTTGTAACAGGCAAAGTGGATATCGTCATTTTCCTTTTGATGTAGCCAAAAATATTACATATTTTTTTACAACAATAACCAAAATTCTAACAAGGCTGATCATTAATTCTAATTTTCTATTGTTCTAAACAAATGGCCTATTGTTTTTAACCTAAAATCCCACTCTGATATTCTTATAAAGCATATTCTTATAAAAGAAAAAAAGCGTGTACGTCCTTTTTGCCAAGAAAAGCCGCGAGTTTTTGTTTGTTTACATCTTAAATAATGTGATTGCAATAAAACTATTTTATTTGCTGAAAAAAAACACGTGATTAAAATAAAGTAAATCTATTCGTCGGAAAATCCAAGTTTCCCTTGACGACGAAATCGGCCGTAAGTTTTTGAAATTCAGGAAGGCGAACGAAGGAAGTAGGTTTCTTGCTACATACATTTACAAATATCGAAGAAATACATAATTTATATGTTGTAACACGTTCTCTATTTTGGTTTAAGCGTGAATAAAAGTTAAAAGTTGAAAGTGCAGTCAGAGATACTTCAGAGATACTTCATCAAAATAATCAAGTTATAGCTAGCTTAGCTATAGCTATATACATTTTTAAAAGCAGTTTTTAGTAAGTAACCTATATCTAGGTTTTCTATAATTTTTAAATATAGCTGGCTAGCTAACCAGTTGATAATTTCCTTTGTCTTTTTTGTCAAGGATAAAGACGAAACGACGTTGGTTAGTGACAACAGTGTAAAAAGTAAGCAAGTTCAAATTTATCTTTAGCTAAACTTTTTAAACTTTTTAATTATCCTTAAATAATACTATTTGTGCAAGAAATTGACAAAACAAACCCATTCGTCAAACCCTTATAAACAAAATGTTCTTGCTCAATGCTTAGTTTTTTTGCAGAATACATTCATTTGTTTATTACAAGGAAATGTTTCACAATTTGCAGTACAATTTTTGGAAATAGCTACTCAGCAAAGTTTAACTATTTTCTTATTTTATTTTTTAGAATTTGTGGTAACTAGGTTGTGTATTTTTCTCCAATGTCAAACCCATTAGAAAGTAGTAATAACACTAACAACCCTGTACGTGGTTTTAGGCTTTTTAATAATGCTGGTAGGTTTGTCTTGCAACGCCCTGGAAATAATCAGAGGTTAGTAGGTCTCATTTTGGGCCAAATGCCAGCTCAACATGTTGAACTGGCACATGAAGTGCAGTTAAATCTCATACCACGTGCATCAATTAATGATGATGTGTCTTTAGCTAGACGTAGACTTGCACAACGTGTTGCATGTTTGCGTTGTACTGAAACTGTTGACCAAGTTAACAGTAGACGTCATAGTGCTGCTGTAAGGCAGGCAGCAGTTCGTTACGCTGAAAGTATTGAGCAAGCTGCCAATAGGCGTGCTCAAGATGCTGAAAGGCAAGCTGCTGCACGACAAAAGCAGAATGTCGAGCAGGTTGCAAATAGAAGACAGGCAAATGCACAACGACATCTTGCTGTTCGTGCTCGCCGAGATGCGCCGTATTATAATATTTCACGTCAAAATATATTGCCTAATTTATATTTTTTAGGTGCTATGGACAAAAAGTGTGAGTATTGTCAAGCTTTAAAGTTTGAAAATGAGAATTGTTTTAAATGTTGTCACACTGGTAAAGTTGCATTACATAATTTGTCTCCTTACCCTCAGCAGCTTAGGGAATTATTAACAAATACAGATACTGTTCAGGCAAAAAACCTTCAGGCAAATATACGTAAGTATAATAGTGCCGTTGCATTTGCTTCTTTTGGAGCAAACCTTCGCCCCCCACCTGGCCGTGGACCACCATGCTTTCGTATCTGTGGTCAAATATGGCATCGTGTTGGGGGTCTTCACCCTCCTGAAGGACAACCTCCTGTTTTTAACCAACTTTATATTTATGAAGCAGGTAGATCACTCAACGAAAAAATGGCACGCCAAGAAAATAATGGCTGTAGAGAAGATGTGATGCAAACGGTTCAAGATGTTATGAACAGAGTAAGCCCATTTGCTGCTGCCTATAGGTACATGGCTGAAGTTGAAGCTGAAGAATTAAATCAGGCAGCAGCACAAAACCGTGCTCCATCTGAAGTACGTATGTACATGAGAGTTGGCAATGACCGAAGACGCTACAACTTGCCACATCATGATGAAGTTGCTGCAGTATTTGTTGGCCAAGATGGAGCACCTCCTGGAAACAGGGATGTTGTTATCTATCCGCGTGGTGGTGATTTACACAATATTTCCACAATGTCTGCAAACTTGGAGCCAATGGTGTATCCTCTTTTTTTTCCAAGGGGTCAACCAGGTTGGCATAATAGGATACCTCATGTTGCTGTACGTGCAACCCGTACTCGCAACACTACTACAATGTTGCAGTATTATACTTACCGTTTAGCTGCTCGGGAGTATTTCAGCCCGATTCATTATGGTAAGAAATTGTTTCAGCAGTATTGTGTTGATTCTTATGTTAAAGTTGAAGGTAATAATTTAAATTACATTCGAGTAAATCAAACCAACCTTCGTGTTGATAGTTATGAAGGTTTAGCTGACCATTTGAATGCACGAGCTGAAGAGCGAGGCCTTCAACCAGGTCGTATTGTTGTTCTTCCTTCAAGTTTTCAAGGAAGTCCACGTACCATGGCTCAAAACTATCAAGATGCTATGGCCGTCATTGGTAAGTTTGGAAAACCTGATTTTTTTCTGACTTTTACGTGCAATCCAAAATGGCGTGAAATTACAGAAAATTTGTTTGCAGGCCAACGTGCACATGATCGGCCTGATTTAGTTTCTCGACTTTTTAAATTGAAACTAAATGAACTCCTTAAAGATGTAACTGAAATATGAGTTCTAGGTAAGACTATAGCACATGTGTATGTTATAGAATTTCAAAAGAGGGGTTTGCCTCATTGTCATTTGTTAATTCATTTAGATCCCAATGACAAACTTAGGGATGCAGATGACATAGACAGTGTTATTTCAGCAGAAATTCCTAATCAACAGGAACACCCTGAGCTGTTTGAAATTGTACGATCGTGTATGATTCATGGACCATGTGGACATCTGAATCCTAATTCCAGATGTATGGAAGATGGTGTTTGCATGAAAAGTTTTCCAAAGAACCTTTTAGCATCTACGGTAGCTGAAGTCAATGGATATCCATTATATAGACGTCGTGGTAATGGTATACATATCAATGTCAATAATGTTGACGTAGATAATCGCTGGATTGTTCCATATAATCCATGGCTTTCCAAGAAATACAATGCACATATAAACTTGGAGGCGTGCATATCTGTTAAATCCGTTAAATACCTCTATAAATATATTTATAAAGGTCATGATTGTGCCAACATTGAGATCAACGAACGTATTGATCATGATGAGGTGCAGACATTTTTAGATGCACGGTATGTCAGTGCACCGGAAGCAGTATGGCGTCTTTTTGAATTTAACATGCACCAACAATCTCATGTTGTCCATAGATTGCCAGTGCACTTGCCAAATAACCATATTGTTTATTTTCAGCAAGGACAGGCTGAAGAGGCTCTGGACAGAGCTGCAGATCAGGCTACAAAATTAACAGCTTGGTTTGTGCTAAATGCAGAGAATCATGATGCTCGCCAATACATGTATCCAGATATTCCTCTTCATTTTGTTTTTAATAAGAACAAAGTTTGGAAACCAAGACAACGCTGTCATGGTAAAATTGTATCCAGAATGTATAGTGTGAGTCCTCGCGCAGGTGAGCTTTTTTATTTACGTATGTTGCTATTGCATACACCTGGTGCACCTTCTTTTGAAGATTTACGAACTGTCAATGGCAATGTTGCTGAAACATTTCGTGACGCCTGTTTACTGCGTGGTCTCCTGCAAGATGATACTGAATGGAACAATACTTTGCAAGAAGCTGTTAACTTTCAGATGCCTCGACAATTAAGGCAACTGTTTGCTGTGATACTTACTCACTGCGAACCTTCTGATCCTTTTACTTTGTGGACAAGGTACAAGGATGCAATGTATGAAGATTATATTCGCCAAATGAATGAGGAACAGGCTGAGTACAGGCTGCTTCAAGATATTAATTCTGTACTTAGGCAATTTGGTAAATCTCTTACTGATTATAATCTTCCTCAGTTAGATGAATTACCCCAAACTGAAAACATTGATGTAGCTATGGAGGCTGAAAGAGCTTCTCAACTAAGGGTTCAACTTACTGACGAACAGACTGCACTGGCTAATGCAGTCATAGAAGCTGTTGTAAATGTTGCTAACAATGCAGCCCAAAACAACCGTCTGTTTTATTTAGAAGGTGCTGGTGGTAGTGGTAAAACCTTTACTTATAATTACCTTATTTCTGAACTTACAGGTAGAGGTTTTCAAGTTGGAACTGCTGCATTTACTGGCATAGCAGCAACACTTTTGAAAAAGGGTACCACCATTCATAGACTATTCCGGTTACCTGTTCCTATTGTAGAGAACAGTACATGCAGCATAACCCCGGTTTCTGCTTATGCTGCAGAATTGCGACAAAAGAGTCTCTTTTTACTTGATGAAGCTTCCATGATTCCTAAGCATGCTTTTCATGCAATAGATCGTCTTCTACAAGATATTTGTAATAATGAGCTTCCATTTGGAGGTAAAGTTGTTCTTTAAGGTGGTGATTTTTCACAGTTACTGCCTGTTGTCAGAAAAGGAAAACCAACTGAAATTGTGGACATGTGTTTAAAAAGTTCTCCATTATGGCACTTGGTTAAAGAATTTCGATTACATCGAAACATGAGAACAAGGCAAGGAGAACAACAATTTGCTGCATGGCTTCTGCAACTTGGGAAAGGTGTTTTACCTGTTCGGGAGCAAGAACCTTTCCAAGGTGCAATTGAAGTGCCATCCCAATGTGTGATACAAAATGAATGTATTGTTGATACTTTGTTTAGGGATCTTTCACCGGAGATTATGGCATCATCTGTGGTACTAACACCCACAAATGATGACTCACTTATCATTAATGATCAGGTGTTGGCGCTGTTGTCTGGTGAAGAAAAAGTTTATTTTAGCGCAGATGATGTTGTGTGTGATGATGAGGAGGAACAGAATCAATATCCGGTAGAATTTTTAAATAGTATCACACCTTCAGGTATGCCTCCTCATTGCCTTAAAATAAAAACTGGTGCCATTGTTATGTTATTAAGAAACATAAACATAAATAATGGTTTATGTAATGGCACTCGACTAATTATAAGACGTCTTCATGACAACTGTGTCGATGCTGAAGTACTCACTGGTAATGCCATTGGAGATAGGGTACTTATTCCAAGGGTGCAACTTGCACCTTCGGATACAGGTATGCCTTTTGTCTTACGTCGCAGACAGCTTCCACTAAGGCTGTCTTATGCTATGACAATAAACAAGGCACAAGGTCAAACCTTTGAAAAGGTTGGAATATTGCTGCGCAGGCCATGTTTTTCTCATGGTCAGCTGTATGTTGCTTTTTCTAGAGCAAGAGCATTTGGTGATGTTCGAGTAAGTGTTGTTCCCTCATCCAGGCAAGGATTTTTTAATAGGGAATGTTATACTCAAAATGTGGTTTACCGTCAGGTTCTTACATAATTTATTGAACAATTGGGAAATGTTATACTCAAAATATTGTTTACCGACAAGTTCTTACGTGATTTTCCAAACAATATATAAATATGTGCGAATCTAATTTTAAAGCAGTTTTGCTTTGGATTTGAAAATTATCTTTACTCCTTCCTTATCTGAAAATTACTAGAAGTTGTATTTATTATCCACCATGTTGTATAATATGACACATTTGTGCTGTCAAAAAGGGAAAAGTATACCTCTATAGAAGGTATATGGCCAGGTAACCTCTGACGCTGGCATGACCTTAATGTTATACAACATGAGAGTAGTTGTGCACCACCGTAGTTATATAATACTGTTTCACAAACATTGTTATATGCTGCGTATCAGTGTGCAATAATACCGACGTTGGGTGCACTTCCGTCACATACGTGTATATGGACGTGTCAGGTTTCTGGCTGTTGAACTACTCTTTGTGGGTATTTACAATTGCATGTTGAAAGTTCATTTACGTGTTTACTATTTTGAGTATTTTGTGTCCCATTTAATCCTAAAAATATTGTAAGGATGCATTTTATTTAATGTGTGTTAGACATGCATCTCTTTTTTTTAGGTGAAGTGCAAAGTCCTATGGCTTACCTTCACGTGGTGCACTTCGTTAAGTGATTAGCATGTTAGGTCGAAATTGTTAGAGACATAATACAAGATAAATTTAGAATTAACGTAGAACATTTGGGCCCTAATCTTTAAAAGTGGACGATTTTTTTACCTGAAGACTTAACAATTTAATAAATGTAAATGTTAAAATCATGCATCGCTTTTTACTTTTTTCTGTTCTTAAAACTTTAAAAATTGTAGCTATGTAATAGTAAAGCATGCTTAACAATCATCTCTTATAGTATTTAACAATCATCTCTTATAGTATTAACTTAGCAAAAAAAAAATTCGTTTCTTATTTTTATGGAAAAGATTTTGAAGAAAAGGTAAATGTTTCCAAACTTAAACATAACATTTTATCAGGAAGTTCCATTAAATTTTTTGAAACACAAAACATAACATAATCTATTAGGAAAAAATAAATTAAAACGTAAATTGATATTTTTAGTTCACACTTTCTTTAAACTTCAATTTAAACGATTTAAGCTTCGTTGAATTTCTACCTAACATGCAAATCATAAACTAAAAGCCAAGGCAAATTTTTAATATTTTTTATAGTTAAGGGAAAGTCAGACAATTTCTGTAGTATATAGTAAATATACCAGATCTAATTGGATGTAAAAATAAAATTTAAATTTGGGCATGGAAAAGCAGAGAAAATGGCCGTTTTATAATTAATTTGTCGTTTGGACTTTTGGTTTATTTTTACTTTGACAAATTTATTTTTCAGACAATATATAACAAAAATGGATATTAATGAAATTGAACTATTACAATCTCCAAAAAGGAAACCAGGTGCGTACTATGTTTAATAGTTATAATAATACAGAAGAAAAATATGCCAATACAAAATAAATCTAAGCTATTATTTTCAAATATTTTTTTCTTAAGAACAAACAAACGAACAAGAAAATACAGAAGGTCAGACAGTTGTAGAAGGTATGTCACATTTCTCTTCAATCATGATCTTACTTCCATTACTACCCTAATATTTTTCTTTATCAAGGGCAATATATTATTGGGAAAAGTTTATTGGAATGTTACATTTATTTTTACTACTATGTTAAAATTAACCGTACAAATATCAGTTTTATAAAACATATATAATTTCGCTTATTACTTAGGTAACGATATTGAGCATGATGGTACCAAAAAAGGTATAGTTATATACAGTAATTTTCCAGTACCTTACTTCCTTACATTTTTGACTTTATCTTACTATTTAGAATTGACGTATGATGCATATATCAAATTTAGGAAGGAGAATCCTGGCCCTCGGTCACGAAATTCGTTCCAATGGTGGGTGCGGCACGGGGGTCAGGATTCAGCCAACTTTAAATGACGAAAGTCGAAACAAAATAAAAAAATACAAAAAAATAACAACAATCAAAAGCATACACACGTCAATGCAAAATACATTAAATGCACCATACACATGCATTAAATTATATATAATATTTATTTATTTAATTATTTATTTATTTTTATTTAATAGCTATTTATTTTTACTTTAATTAAATTGTTTCATTAGTTAGACATTTTATGGAATTTTCGTTCTGAGCGCTGAAGGTATTTTTGAAATAGGTTAGCATCCCAGCAGTTTGTTAAGTATTTTTACAAATCAAATAATGGTATTAAATATAGATTAGTTTCTTCATTAAGCGGTTGATATTAATGAACCGCGTACTTAAAAAAAAAAAAGAATGTAATGAGCACAAACTAACTAAAGCAGTGTTTAGAGAAGGCGCGATGTTATGAAACTCAAATATATGTGTGTTAAGAAATATACGTTATCATATCCGAACATGTTTTTATTTACTGTGTCAAAGTAATATACCTTAGGGAAGAAATTTTTGGCAAACTTATTTTAGCAACTAGAACTTCTTCACTTTTCTTTTGTGATTAAAATGTCTGCTGATTATTGTGTAATTTATATTGGCGTTACGAAAGAAAACTGACCTCTGATGTGAATATAAATGTTATTGCCAAAAACATTTAATATTCAGAATGCGTAAGCTAAAACTGATGCAAATATTTCGTGTAGGAATGTAGCTCTATATTCTCATGTTGTCCATATACTAATCGTCTAAAAGTCGAGGCACATGTTCAAAGAGATTTCAAGTTGTAATCTTCCGTCATAAGCTTACTTAGCTCATATTTTGGTATATTGTTGACTGACTAATATTTGCTTTTGCTCAACACAATATTTTTCCTAATCTTTTTAACAATATCTTTTTTTATTTTTAGGTTGAAGCGCAAAGCCCCATGACTTGCCTTCCCGTGGCGCGCTTCGTTAAGTGACTTATTTCTTCTCTATAGAGATAAATCACAAACTGAAAGTCAGGGCATGGCATCTTATGCATCACAGATTTATGGGAGGTAAGTTGTTCACTATTTTTTTTAATGTATGATGCTTAATACGATGAGTCTGTGAAAGGCATATTGGATATGTTCATTTTTCTTTTTAGTTGCTAAAAATATGTCTTTTAAATGCTAATCGACAAATTAAACGTTACAACGTCAAAGACTTTAATTTAACGTCTATAACTTAATTTAAATTAACGAAGCCATTACAATGTACTTATAACTTGGAAGCGGTTGAAGATAACTATCATTATTATGTATTGACGGACAACATCAAAATGTAAGTTATGATTATCTTTTCCAATGTACTCTTGCCCGAGTGGATTTTTCCACGGGCCTTATCGACTAGTAATAAATAAAAGAGTAAATGATGAAAGGAAAAACAAATATATCTTTGTGGAATATTGTGCTTATTTGTTCTAGAGTAGTTTAAGTTACCTTGTATTCTTTCATGGAATATCTTTTTGTCATATAGGGATTCGGTCAAGAAAAAATGTGTCAAGCAAGCAACAAATTTAGTAAATACATGGCAGATATTTGCAGAACAATTGACGAAATCGATGTATCATTGAACTTGCAGCAGGAAAATGTTAATCTTAAACTAGTGGGAATTTCGAACATAAAAGTTAAAGTATCAAACAGAAGTTCAACAGCCGCTTCTTCCTTCACATTTCCACTTGGTTTCGCTAAATCTTACATGAAAAGCGTTAAGATTGAGTTACACAAATATGTTACGTGTTTAAAAGATAAATCAGACGACACATGCGGCCGATCAATTCTTAAAGACATTGTAGTGAATTGCAAAAGAAGAAAAGTGTCGATCACTTTACAAGCTGATAAATCAAAGTTTGGTTTTGTCATTACTTTCATGGTAAGTTTTAAAGACATGAGAAGAAAAAGATCGACAAAAGGTAGCATCGTTGAAAGATGTAAAAATAACACAGCATCCTGTTTTACATAAGGACTCAACGCATGTTACTGAGAAAGAAGTAAAGATATAATTGTGTATACTTAACTTAATATTTCATGATTTATAATATATCTTTATAATATATATAAATCAGGCATAATTTGTCTAGTTATGAACCTGATTGTTTTAGCTGGTCTGAAGCTAAAACAATCTCTTGTCTTTCAGCACTATTAACTTCACTGTCCTTGAAACATTTTTCTTTGCCAGATTTTCAAAGCGAGCTGAAACTTTATTTTCTGACCCAATATATAAGTTACCGCCACCATGCTCCCTATTAAGATCACTAACATTCTTTTTTCTTAGAAAACATATCTAAATTAGATCCAGCAGCTTTGTCTGACATGAGTGTTTCTATCAATTCTTATAATGGTCGTAACAGTACAAGTATTGAAATTATTTTTACAAATAACAACACTTCATTTTTTACACTTCATTGCATGTTTCGGTTCTCATAAACAACCATCTAGATAATAAAGTGTAATGTTAAAATCTATATATGTGTAAAAGGCTAAAAAAAGTTTAATTAACTAATAGATTCTCTAATGGTCCCATTAGGTAAATTTTATTTGCTAAAGGAAAAAATAGAACAAGAAAAACATAGAGAGACTACAATTATGGACAAAATATAATGAAACAAAACGGCTAATTTTGAATTTCGTTGACTCAAGTGATTACATTGGTTCTTTCCAAATAAAAGTGGCGCATTTTAAACTTGACAATGTTCACTTGTACACAGTGGATTATTTCAATGTTCAAGTGCGCACTGTTCACCTGGCCTACGTGTGCACAAAAAGTAGCAACTTTGCAGCATACCGGCTGCAGAATAATTACCATTTGACCGTTTTCACCGCGTTTGAAATATGACTTTTTAGCCTTATTTTTTTCTGCTATTGGAGATACTTCACGCTTTTAGTTTCAATCTTAATCCAGTTAGCAGGTTGCTACGATTACTGCTTGTCACTATGGGTACGTTTATACCCCCTCTTAGCCAAAGGAGACTGGGGCAAACATATTTGTTACCAAATGTGCATCCCCAATATCTTCCACGTTTAAGCAGGTAAAATGTGTCATTCTTCTTTTTTCCTTGTTGTATTGGTTTTTATTCTTTGACATGGTGTTGTACTTAGCTATTCTGTAATTTTTCCATTCAGCGAATAAAACCGTCATTTTTTTCAAATATCCTTGTCTCGAAAAAAATGCTAGTAGAAGTCTTTTGAATCATAATTTCAAACGTTAGAACCGCTCCTTGTATGACAGTTCTGTGTGATTTTTTAACAACAGTCCTTTCTAGTCTTTTAAGAACCTCTAAAAAAAATTTAGCTCACAAAAAGTGTTTCATAGAAAAAATTCGGAAACCGTGACTGAAATTAAAAAGCAGAGCCTCGATATTTGTGCATGGGCTTAGGTAAGAACCACTCATTAACGCCCTACGTAATTTTAACGGACTGTTCTAGTTATCGCTGTGAAACGTTCGAACTAATGTGGTTCATTTCCTGCATCTACTCCGAGCGCCTAGGTCAATTTATGTCCCAAGAATCTATTAAGATCTCTCAATTTCATTCGACACTTTTACTCAATAAAACTGTCTACGTGTTAAAGTGTTTTCTTTATTTTTAAACGTGAATGCTGTAGACACATTTTTGGTTTATAAGTCAAATATGAAAGAAAATTAAAAGGAAAAAATTTGCAGTAGGATCAACAAATGAATATGTTTTGTTTCGAATGCACTCCACGCGCTTGCTTATTATCGCGTATTATCCTTAATGATAAGGAAAAGTAATTAACATAATCAACTTTCAGCTATCAATAATAAGTAGTCTAATGTTTCGTAGTTTGTAAGTATGATAATGATTGTATGTATGTGAAGAGGGCAACAAAAGAAAATATTAACGCCTGTCTGAACAACAAGTTATTTTGTCGAAACTTGCCTCACACAAACGGCAGAAGGCGAAATATGAATGTTGATGACGTTAAAACGCTGTTTATTGATAATTAAATAATGACTTTTTAATTTCCATGACATCCCATATATCAACGCAAAAAGTTATGTTAAAAACAATTTGGTTGAAAATTAATGCTAAAGGTTACGAAATAAAACGGAAAAATGCACTTTTTGTATTTTATTTATTATACTTCAAGAAATAAACGTAGCAGTATGTCTTCTTTGTCGAAAGAAGCCGCGAATTTTTTTTGTTTATGTTTCCAATCACTTGATGAAAATAAAGAGGTTCCAATACGCGTTAAAATTTTGTTTGCGGATATGTCGGAGTTTCCATCAACAAGCAAAACAAAACTTAAAAGTTATTACCCCAATATGGGGCTTTCGTGGGCCTCGCAGTAAGTTATTTCATTGTTCGGGTTTTCCAGAATGTCACTAGCAAATTTTAAACACTCTCCACCTGGCCTACGTGTGCATAAAAAGTAGCGACTTTGCAGCATGCCGGCTGCAAAATATTGACCATTTGACCGTTTTGACCGCGTTTGAAAATGACGAAAAACTGCCTCTGTTTCATTATTTCTGTCCAACGATTGTAGATACTTCACGCTTGTTGCTTCAAGATTTTAGCTAAATCCAGTTAGTGTAGGTTGCTAACATCACTGTCTCTATAGGTACGTTTATACCCCCTTGAAGCCAAAGAGGTACTGTGGCAAACATACTTGTTACCATAATTACATCCATATTTCCATTCAGCAAATAAAACCGTCATTTTTTATAAATATTTTTTCTCTTGCAAATAAATTACTTATATTCGGCCAGTCTATGTTTTTGTGCTGCAATTGATAGAATCGGTAGAAGTCTTTAAATTATGATCTCAAGCGGCAGTTCTATGTGATTTCTTAACAACAGTCCTTCCTAGATTGTTAAGAATCTTTAAAAAAAATTTTTTCCCTCGCAGAAACTGTTTCATAGCAAAAACTTCAGAAACTTTGACTTAAAATAAAATAGCTCAACCATGATGTTTGCGTATGGATTTGGGTAAGAAGCACTCATTAGCACCTCTACGTATTTTTAACGGATGTTTTTAGTTATCGCTTTCAAACGTTCGGACTAATTTGGTTCATTTTCTGCATCTGCTCCTAGCCCCTAAGGCAATTTGTTTAAAATTCGTTTAAAACACTTACCCATGCTATTTTTCACTCCGAAATTTCTGTTAAAATAAAAAATTGTGCCGGAAAGATTTTCCGCCGAAAATTTTCGTTCTTAATGTATGATAATGACAGTATTTATGTGAGGAAGGCAACAAAAGAAAATATTTACAAATATAACGCCTGTCTGAACAACAAGTTATATTGTCGAAACTTGCCTCACACAAACAACGAAAAGCGGAATATGAATGTTGATGTCGTAAAAGCGCTGTTTTCAGATAATTGAATAACCACTTTTTAATTTTTATGACATCCTATATATCACCGCAAAAAGTTATTGTAAAATCAATTTCCTATAAAATTAATGCTAAAGGCTATGAAATAAAACGGAAAAAGGACACTTTTGTACTGTATAAAACCGTTAAAGCTTACCTCCTGTGATTGTAAGTCAGTGGATTTCATGTGAAAAAGCTTTAAAAGTTGTAGGAGATTATTTTTATCTCTTATGTTATTAGGCTACTTTCATCTGTCTGCCTATCTGTGACAGGCAAAATCGATGTGTTCTTTTTCCTTTAAGAAATAGCCGTAGCAGTATGTCTTCTTTGTCAAAAAAGCCGCGGGTTTTGATTGTTTATGTTTCAAATCACGTGATGAAAATAAAGAGATTCTATTTGCAGAATAAAACCACGTGTTTAAAATCTGTTTGCGGAAATGACTTTCCCTCGACAAGCAAAACAAACGTTAAAAGTTTGTTCAGGAATTACTAGGTTGCTAATATACTGTTTTTTCCTGCAGGAAGAGAAGTTTAAAAAAATTAAAAGCTTTAGAAATAAGTGGTATATGTGGAAGGTGTGCAAACAAATTTATTTTACTTAAATAAGTTTTAATTTTGATGAGCTAAAATAGAGAAGCAACAGCTGTTGTTAATGTCTTACTTTTTCTGCTTTTGCATACTTTCTTTTGTAATTATTCTATTGCCTACCTAGCGAGAGTGGAGTATTTCGAGACACGAAGAAGGAAAATATTTGTCTTGAAAAATAGAGCATTATAAACCCTCGAAAGGATCGCTGTTTAATTCCAATGAATTATATTTCTTTTAAAACGTGGACACTGTAGACACATTTGTTGTTTATGCAATAAAATATAAAAAAAAAATTAAAAGGAAAAACATTATTGTAGGATTTTTTCGAATGTGCATTTTCGCTGATTTGAATTTGCTCTTAGAGGAAGTATAATACCTCTGAGCGTAGTATCCGAATTACGGTAAAACTTCTAGGAGCTAATAATTGGTCTATCTAAGATTTATTGGCGGTTCGGCTATTTTTGACTATCTAATGACCACATAAAACAGGAGAAGAAAGCCCTTATTATGAACATAAAGTTAACTTTGTTGCTCTTACCTCTTTACTTTTTAAAAAGGCAACTCTTGCTCAAGAAATACGAATCACTGAATTCCAAAATGTTGTCGGTCATATTTTGTCTTAACTTCCGCTGGGCTTAATAACTTTGACAGTTAATAAATGCTCGAGTTGTTTACGAAAGTCAAAATATTTATCTTGCAAAATATAACATTATACACACTTAAAAGGATCGCTGTTATAATTCCAATAAACTATATTGTCTTTGGCCAGTTAGTATAACTCATTATCGTTTTACTTTAATGTACAAAGATTAGTATCTATTAGATATGTCAATTTATTATTACTTTAGGGATGTGTTTTGTCTACGTTGCGTTTGATGACGTTTTAACTTCGAATTCCTTCTCGCTATCATTAAATACTTATTATTACTAGATAACTGTTTCTAACTGTACTAAATGCTTACGCCAAAAAATGCATGTATCACCGTCATTTTTCGTTACTTTCGACCACTAAAGAAAATGATGTATCTGGTCTGAGGAAAATTACTTTCCTTTTTAATTTCTTCTAAAAAGGAAAAGTATGAAAAGAGACAACTTTCTCACAATTCATTTGTAAAATTAGCTTGAAACTCAATTTCCTTACAATTCTAACAGCATATAGTAAACAAGTTGACAATTGACATGTTTTTAATATTATCGGAAATACGATAAGAGGCCCTTTCCCATTAAATATTTTTCACCGACTTTTAAATCTAACATGTTTTACAAATATTGAACAAAATATTTGCAGTAGCTGAGAAAAAATTCCTTGCAACACTAAAAGTCATGCATCCTGTTGCTCTGGTATTCAATAGGTTATTGGTTTGGATAAAGTCGAAAATTAAAACAAGTGGAATGTCTCGTGAGTTCGAAAAGGTTTTAACTGACATGCACAAAAACCAAACTAACTGTGAAAAGCTGTGGGATATTACTGAATAAGCAAATTCATTCTAATCAGTTCTCCATTCATTTGTTATGTTAAATGCACATTACACGTTAACAAAAGGATATTCTTTGTTGGTAATTTTGAAAAACCGATTGAGTAAACGTATTTCATTTGTCTTTCATCATTCGTTCACTTTTTTAACAAATTATTTTATTGCGCATTATTTACCTTTTCGTTAGTTCTTTCGACTGACTAACTAGAGGATGTGATGTGTAAAAACAAAAACAAAATTTAAATTACTTTCAACGCTTAGTCTTTATATTTTATGGTCTCGCGGAGCTGATTTAGCGATGCAGCGTCGTCTGACGGGAGTGTTTCTATCAATTCTTCGATTGGTCGTAACAGTACAAAACTTAAAATAATTTTTACGAAAAGAACACTTTATTTCTTACATTTCATTGACATGTTTCGTTTCTCATAAACCATCTTCAGAATAAAGTATAATGTTAAAACTATATAGGTGTGGAAGACTAAAAATGTTTCAATTAACATCCTCATTACGGCAATTCCATCAGTTAAAAGAAAAAATAGAACAAAGAAGACATAAAATGGCTAGAATTAAGGCAAAATACAATTACGCAAGACGGGTAATATTGAATTTCGCTGCCACAAGTAATTACATTGGTTGTTTCATGTTACAGTGCCACATTTTGAACTTAGCAATGTTCACTTGTCGATTTCCCGGCAGTCCACACTCTTGGCATATAATAAGTTCTGCTGATATCAGCATGATCACTTCTCCCGAATATGGGGCTTTCGTGGCCCTCGCAGTGCATTATATTATTCTTTTGAACACTCTTCACCTGGCCTACGTGTGCACAAAAAGTAGCGTCTTTGCCGCATGCCGGGTGCAGAATAATGACCGTTTGACCGTTTTGATCGTGGTTGTAAAAACACTTCCTTTGTGTCATTATCTTTGTCCACGATTGTAGATACTTTAGTTTTGTACCTACAAAATTTTAGCTAAGTCCAGTTAGTCGTTTGCTAAGATCACTGTTTGTCTCAATTGGTATGTTTAAAGACTTACTGGGGGAAACATATTTGTTACCATAATTACATCCGCAATATCTTCCACATTTAAGCAGGTAAAACGTTTCATCTTTATTTTCTTGTTGTATTGGTCTTTATTCTTCAACATGGTGTGATATCTAGCTATCCTGTAATTTTTCCATTCAGCAAATAAAACCGTCAATTTTTATAAATATTTTTTCTCTTTCAAAAAATATGACTTATATTCAGCCGGTTTATGTTTGTGTTCTGCAAATGATAGTAGAAGTCTTTAAATTATGATCTCACGCAGCAGTTCTATGAGATTTATTAACAACAGTTCTTCCTAGATTGTTAAGAATATTTAAAACAAAATTTTGAGCTCCCAGAAACTATTTTATAGAAAAAGCTTCAGAAACTTTGACTTAAAATAAAAATGCTCAACCTCGATGTTTGCGTACGGATTTAGGAAAGATGCACTCATTAAAGCACCTAAGTAATTTTTAGATATCTTCCTTTTTTTCTTCTTTTTTTTAAACGGCGCAATGATAATCGCGGAGGCAGCAGCCGTAGCGACACGTCTTTTTAATTGGGAAACCACATTTCGAAAGACTTTCGTACCATGCGTTGTACGTTTAAACAGATTACGTGTAGACAAGGAACCTTTCACAACGTTTCCCCTACAGGTTATCCGTCAGGTTTTGACCTTCCGTTTAAACGGATCGTGTATTTCAGCCTTAAAAAGGAAAAATGCATTTTTTGTGTCCAATATAAAAACGGAGAGAGTACAGTACTTTATCAGAAGCCTTTGAAAGCAGTATCAAGTTGAAATTGTATCCAGAGTTTTAAAACATGATTATGAACAGCATTTTTTTTCTTATTCTGGCATGCTGGTTGTTGATGCAAGTATGTGTTGATCCTTCTTGCAAAACACAAAATAATAATAAGTGAATAAAGTAAAATCAGAAAGATAAAACAAATATATCTGCTTAGAATATTGTGCTTATTGCGGAGCAAAGCGGAGCTATTTTCCTCGTTCCCATAAATATATTAGAGCGTGACGTATTTCCGTGATTTTCTCCCAATACATCACAATTTCAAAACGTCGGCGTTTTTGGACCCATTTTTGCCCCACTTATCCAATTTTTTTTAAGGTCATTTCTTCCGTGAAAATCTGGTTGATCGAGACACGCCGTTTTCAGTTGAGATCAGGCCGGTACAGAGCTTTAGCCACGGTCACTCTTACTAATATCACGTGACATTTCTCCAGATACATAGCGCTTGAAATGAAAATTGCGTTGATATGGCCATATTGGCTTGTTGGTCGTAATGGACGGAAGGGCATTTTCAAGAAACGAAGAAAGCGTAGGGTTAGCTAGCTAATATATCACTATTTTTTTTACATGTACTGATCCCCTTCTTCGCCTTTCTCACACCTAAAGCTAGCTAGCATAAAACTGCCGACTTTAGCTGGAATAATAATAGAACTTAGATAGCATATAGCTATAGCTAGCTACCTAGCTACTTCTTGTTTGCTTATTTTTATGCTAACTAGCTAGCATAAAATAGAGCAAACAGTGCCATATAGCTACCATAATACACTAGCTACAAAGCTAGCATAGAATTAACTGCTTAACTGGGATAAAACTACCAATGTAGCTAACATAAAATTAGCTATTTTTGCTAGCATAAAATCAGCTACATAATAGCAGCATAGAAAAATTCTTTTGGACAGATCTTCTAACTATACATATACTACACAGTGAGTGAGATAATTCTACTCTGTAGGAATGTCCCATCACATAGCTTGTTCTAGCTACAATCATCCACAAAATTTCTTGTCTCTGCTGGCAATTTTATTCCAAAAACCAAGAACTAAAAAGTTTAGAAAGTCAGCAAAAAAGAACATAGCTAGCTAGCTAGATATTTTGCAGATAGTACGTTCATAAAGGTATGTCACGTGTAATCATTTACCTGAGCCACAAAGGTCAGTGTTAAACATGAGGGGGAATGGAGAGCCATATTTTTGTGGATGATTGTAGTTATATATATATTGTACGCACGTCCAGGAAATGTTTCATCAAATCGAAGATGAAACCGTTTGAACCGTTTTTCGCTTGCGAACCTAGGGGACTCAGTCCCACGCTCCGCAACACTTTCTATACTAGTTGCGGAGCGTAGCGGATCCCATTTCCTCATTAAATATAAGAGAAAAGTAGGTACGGTGGAGAGTATATAGCATTTCTATACGATTTCGTCCATATACATCCGAAATATAAAAATTCAAACAAGAAGTCACAGTAATCCAGCAGTTTAATATGGTCATTCTTTAGTACAGTGTTTAGTAAGCGAGACAATATGTTATTTTTAGGAACGGCGATGGAGTTGTTGTTGTTTTTTAAAGATAGTGCTAAGCGTAGCTAGCTACCTAGAAACAAAATGAGATTTTTCAAGAAAGAAGTGGAGGTTATGTACCTAGTATATTACTATTTTTTAAATGTTATGGACTCCTTCTTTAGCCTTACTTACAACTAAAGCTAGCTAGCGCAACAGTAGCTAGCTAGCTGCTGCACATTCTGCACAGTGGGTGACGCTGTAACTAGGAATGTACATCACCTAGCTTATGCTTAATAGCTACATCCGTTTTCACAAAATATGTTGGCCCTTGGCAATTTTAACTTGAATGTAGCATAAAATTAGCTAGCTAGCTAGCTACATACTAGCTTAAAAAATTCTTTCAGACAGATAAATAAAGCTAGCATAAAATTAACTACTTAACTGGGATGCAACTACCAATGTAGCTAGCATAAAATTAGCTATTTTTTGAGTGAGATATTCTACTCTGTATGAATGTCCCATCGCATAGCTCTTTCTAGCTATATAGTCATCCACAATCATCCACAGTTTAGCAAAGTCAGCAAAAAGCAAATATTTTGCAAATAGTATGTTTCGTCTCTTCTTAATGATCAATGTTTATTATAAAGGTTGATGTGGGTCACGTGTAATAGTTTACGCTGTTCATCCACAAGGGGCACTTTTTAACATTCAGGGGGAGTGAAGAGCTATATTTTTTACATTCTGTTGCGTGGTTCTCATGAAATCGTACTCGTACTGAAAATTGTACAGAAAATCTTTAGATTTATCACATTCATCATTTCTTATTTAATTTCCCAAGTACAAATAATTTCCCTTTCTGTAATTTGCCCTTAACTTTACACCAATACCGGATATCATGTGTAACTCCAGGCTCTGTCTAGGTACCGAGCTAGCCTAATTTATTGCTAAACTTTTGAAATTTTTATTCAGTTTGGAATAAGAGCTTTTTATTTATTTTCCATCAAAACTTAGTCTACAAAATAAAACTGTTGTGTGATTGTTTTTATTAAAGTATAACAATGACTTGTTTCTGGTTTTTTTATTTCAACTAAAGTAGCAATAAAAGTTTTTAGAAAAGGTATTACACCTATACAGATATGCTACATGGTTTATTTGTATATGCTAAAAGCTCACCCTCTCCATTAATTTTTGATTTTTTACTGAAACTTTTTTTACATAATAAAGCAATGTTGCATGCGTTTTTTAGTTTAACAGGATAAAAACAGGTTATAAACTGTGTTTATATTTTAAAATTTTATACATATTTTTCCACAAAATAAAATTGCTGCGTTTAACTGTACTGGGTAACAACTGGCTCTTTCGTGTGTTGTTAACAAGGGGCTTTTTCCTGTTTTTTAGTTAAACCGAAGTTGTTATAAAGTTTCTTAGAAAATAGTGTTACACCTATATGTACATATACAACACAATTTCCCTGTACTATGTGCTCACCTGGGATTAAATTAAATTTTAGAAATTTCACCGGGAACATTATAAGAAAAATTAAGGTTGGCTTAATATTTTAGGTATTAGGGTACAACGCATAAATTGTGTTTTATTTTCTAAAAAATATATTACACTCGAAACACCTTAAATGCTGTGTGCGCTTCACTCGATTTACCATATATTGCATACCTGCACTAAAGCGCTTCACCTGACTGTTTGGCACGGTTTATAATTTGTATTAATTCTTTCATCAAGC
The DNA here is from genome assembly GCA_030067915.1 of Hydractinia echinata. NCBI lineage: Eukaryota > Metazoa > Cnidaria > Hydrozoa > Anthoathecata > Hydractiniidae > Hydractinia > Hydractinia echinata. The sequence goes on along the minus strand of JASGCC010000003.1, from coordinate 4,645,657 downwards.
GTTTTATGCCAGGTAACACTGTTACTTGGGTTTATTCCAACTAGGGGGGGGACAAATGGTCCCCCTACCAGTTTTTGTTGCATAACTTTTTATAGGATTATGATATGGGCCTGAAATTTTCTGACTTTTTCTACAATTTTTGTCGTAATTGTTTTTTGGAAAAAATTATGCTCACCTTCAGCATTCATTCAATTCATTGAGGCTGTCAAAATCCAAAAAGTATATATATTTTTAATTTGGCTGAAATAAATCAATTTCAATACTTTTACTATAGTTTTAAAATATAGAATGGAAAAAGATACTCAAATATGACATTTACTCATTTTGGGTACATTTTCATGTCACTAATCCATTGTCATCTGTTATCATGGAAAAAAGACAATAAGTTGATAAAAAATGAAATATATACTATTATATATCATTGTTTTGAAAATTTTACAGAGATTTTATATATCTACTTAGTTTTTACTGTTAGCGAAGTCAAATAATTATCTTTTTATCAACGTATGTTGATTTTCGGTAAAGGGAAATTTCGACCTTTTTATCGATAACAATGAAGTCATAATATGCGTGACATCGCCAAAATAAATAGTTTTTTGAATTGTTTAAACAACAAATAACAAAACTAAAAAAAATAGAGCCGTAGCTAATGAAATCAATTCCGTCATTTGATTAAGTCCAAGAGTCCAATTTGAGGGGTTTTGATGACGTCATCTTAAAAATAATGACGTCATCATGAATTTTTTTAATCAAATTGATTTTATTTATCAAATACTAACTCCCTACCAAATTTGAAGTAATAAGCCTTTCTCCATCAGAAGATACATAGGGGGGACCAAATGGTTCCCCCCCCAGCGATTGAGAGCCCTTAAAAGCCCAGTTGGAATAGGGTTAACCCAGGATTTCTCTGTGGTGTAAATTCCAAGTGTATATAATATTCATCTGTAACGTTTTTTATATATATTTATGCCCTGCTGGTCTAATGGTTATGACACTCATGCAAATGAGAGATTCAGGTTCAAATCCTGGACAGGGCTAGGAAAAACATAATTATCTTGCACCTACAACAACTAGATTGTATTGTATTGGCACATTATTCTGCTAAAATGATTTACTGTATATAGACCTTATACAAATTTAATACCTTTTTCATTGAATTTGAACCTCGATATTTTCTATACTCCTGGACTAATATGACACAGAGCTTAGATATTTTTACCTTGCCAGCGCTGACCGTTCCTTTGCCTACTCTTCCTATGCCTTTTCTGGTGCCTGCCTACTATGCCCTTGCCTGTGCCTCCCATGCCTTCCCTATCCCTGCCTTGCCTACCCCTGCCTTGCTGATTCCTCTTCCTGTTTCCTTGCCTGCCTTTGCCGTGCCTTTTCCTTGCCGTGCTTAATGCGTTTGCCTTGGCAACCTCTCCGCAACACATTCTATATTGATTTGTTCTAGAATATCTTTTTGCCATTATAGGGATCCCATCAAACAAAAGTGTGTGAAGCAAGCAATAAATTTACTAAATACATTGCAGATATTTGCAGAACAATTGACGAAATCGATGTCTTATTGAAGTTGCAGCAGGAAAATGCTAATTTTAAACTAGTGGGAATTTCAGACATAAAAGTTAAAGTATCAAACAGAAGTTCAACAAATGCTTCTTCCTTCGTATTTCCACTTGGTTTCGCTAAATCTGACATGAAAAAGATTAAGATTGAGTTGCACAAATGTGCTATGTGTTTAAAAGATAAATCAGATGATACATGCGGCCGATCAATTCTTAAAAGTTTCATAGTCAATCGAAAAACAGAAAAAGTGTCGATCACTTTGCAAGCTGATAAATCAAAGTTTGGTTTTGTCATTACTTTCATGGTAAGGTTTAAAGACATGAATAGAAAAAAATTTATAAAACGTAGCCTCTTGGAAAGATGTAAAAATAACACAGCATCCTGTTTTACATTCGCAAGAAGGTATCAACGCATGGTACTAAAGAAGAAGTAAAGATAATATATTTGGGAGGCAGCCTTTCGACATAATATATAATTGTGTATATTCAACTGCTATTTTCATAACTTATTATTTTATGATTTAAAATATATCCAATAAATAATATTTCTAAATCAGACTGGTATTTCGTCTTGTTTTGAACCTACCCAGCTTAAACAGTTGTTTAAAAAATGGATTTGTTGATAAAATAGAACTGTTTAATGATTGTTTTAGCTGGTCTAAAGCTAAAACAATCTCTTGTATTTCATCATTATTGAGTTCACTGTCCGTGAAACATTTTTCTTTTCCAGATTTTCAAAGCGAACTAAAACTTTATCTTCTGACCCATTATTCGAGCTACCGCCACCATGCTCCTTATTAAGATCACTAACATTGCTCTTTTATCAAAAACAAAATTTAAATTATTTTTCAACGCTTAGTCTATATTATATTGTCTCACGGAGCGGATTTTGTGATGCAGCTTCATCTGACAGGAGTGTTTCTGTCAGTTTTTTTATTGGTCGTAACAGAACAAAAGTTGAAATACTTTTTACAAATAAAAACATTTTTTTTTTACATTTCATTGACATGTTTCGGCTCTCATAAACCATTTTCGGAATGAAGTATAATGTTAAAAACTATATCTATGTAGAAAACTAAAAATGTTTTAATTAACAGAAAAAACGAAACAAAGAAAACATAAAGAGACTACACTTATGACAAAATACAATAAAACAAGACAGCTAACTTTGAATTTCGCTGCATTAGATTATGACATTGGTTGTTTTATATTAGAGTCGCATATTTGACAATGTTTACTTGTTGATGTTCACGGCGAATCTTGGATTATTTAGTTAAGTCAACACTTTTGAAATATGGTGAATTTTGCTGATGTTAGCATGACCTCATTTCCCGAATATGGGACTTTTGTGAGTCCCGCAGTGAATTATTTCATTGTTCGCGTTCTCCAAAATGTCACTAGCAAATTCTAAACACTCTCCACCTGACCTAGGTGTGCACAAAAAGTAGCGACTTTGCAGCATGCCTACTACAGAATAATGACTATTTGACCGTTGTGACTGCGTTTGAAAAATGACGAAAAACTGCCTTTGTTTTATTATTTTTTGTCTACGATCGTAGATACTTCAGGCCTGTTGCTTGAAGATGTTAGCGAAGTCCAGTTAGCAGGTTGCTACGATCATTGTTTGTTTCTATTGGTATGTTTATACTTCTTGTAGCCCAAGAGTAAGTGGGACACACATATTTGTTACCATAATTAAACCCGCAATATCTTCCTCATTTAAACAGGTACAACGTGTCATCTTTTTTCCTTGCTGTATTGGTCTTTATTCTTCAACATGGTGTGATATTTAACTATCCTGTAATTTTTCCATTCAGCAATTAAAACCGTCAATTTTTATAAATATTTTTTCTCTTTCACAAAATATGACTTATATTCTGCCGCTTTATGTTTGTGTTCTGCAAATGATAGTAGGAGTCTTTAAATTGTGATCTCTCGCAGCAGTTCTATGTGATTTATTAACAACAGTCCTTCCTAGATTGTTAAGAATATTTAAAACAAAATTTTGAGCTCCCAGAAACTATTTTATAGAAAAAGCTTCAGAAACTTTGACTTAAAATAAAAACGTTTAGCCTCGATGCTTGCGTATGGATTTCGCACAGATACACTCATTAACGCACCTTCATTAATTTTTACGGTTTTACCCATTTACATCTCTTCCTTTTTTCTTTCTTTTATTTTTAAACGGCACAATGATAATCGCGGAGGCAGCAGCCGTAGCGACACATCTTTTCATTTTGTTATCCACATTTCGAAAGACTTTCGTACCATGCGTTGTACGTTTAAACAGATTACGTGTAGACAAGAAACCTTTCACAACGTTTCCCCTACAGGTTATCCGTCAGGCTTTGACCTTCCGTTTAAACGGATCGTGTATTTCAGCCTTAAAAAGGAAAAATGCATTTTTTGTGTCCAATATAAAAACGGAGAGAGTACAGTACTTTATTAGAAGCCCTTGAAAGGAGTATCAAGTTGAAATTGTATCCAGAGTTTTAAAACATATTATGAACAGCATTTATCTTCTTATTCTGGCATGCTGGTTGTTGGTGCAGGTATGTGTTGATCCTTATTGCAAAACACAAAATAATAATAAGTAAATAAAGTAAAATCAGAAAGATAAAACAAATATATCTTCTTAGAATATTGTGCTTATTTGTTCTAGAATATCTTTCTGCCATTATAGGGATCCCATCAAACAAAAATGTGTGAAGCAAGCAATAAATTTACTAAATACATTGCAGATATTTGCAGAACAATTGACGAAATCGATGTCTTATTGAAGTTGCAGCAGGAAAATGCTAATTTTAAACTAGTGGGAATTTCAGACATAAAAGTTAAAGTATCAAACAGAAGTTCAACAAATGCTTCTTCCTTCGTATTTGCACTTGGTTTCGCTAAATCTGACATGAAAAAGATTAAGATTGAGTTGCATAAATGTGCTATGTGTTTAAAAGATAAATCAGATGATGCATGCGGCCGATCAATTCTTAAAAGTTTTGTAGTCAATCGAAAAACAAAAAAAGTGTCGATCACTTTGCAAGCTGATAAATCAAAGTTTGGTTTTGTCATTACTTTCATGGTAAGGTTTAAAGACATGAATAGAAAAAAATTGATAAAACGTAGCCTCTTGGAAAGATGTAAAAATAACACAGCATCCTGTTTTACATTCGCAAGAAGGTATCAACGCATGGTACTAAAGAAGAAGTAAAAACAATGTATTTGGGACGCAGCCTTTCGACATAATATATAATTGTGTATATTCAAATGCTATTTTCATAACTTATTATTTTATGATTTAAAATATATCCAATAAATAATATTTCTAAATCAGACTGGTATTTCGTCTTGTTTTGAACCTACCCAGCTTAAACAGTTGTTAAAAAATGGATTTGTTGATAAAATAGAACTGTTTAATGATTGTTTTAGCTGGTCTAAAGCTAAAACAATCTCTTGTATTTCCTCATTATTGAGTTCACTGTCCGTGAAACATTTTTATTTTCCAGATTTTCAAAGCGAACTAAAACTTTATCTTCTGACCCATTATTCGAGATACCGCCACCATGCTCCTTATTAAGATCACTAACATTGCTCTTTTATCAGAAACAAAATTTAAATTATTTTTCAACGGTTAGTCTATATTTTATGGTCTCACGGAACGGATTTTGTGATGCAGCTTCATCTGACAGGAGTGTATCTGTCAGTTTTTTGATTGGTCGTAACAGAACAAAAGTTGAAATACTTTTTACAAATAAAAACATTTTCTTTTTTACATTTCATTGACATGTTTCGGCTCTCATAAACCATTTTCGGAATGAAGTATAATGTTAAGAACTATATCTATGTAGAAGACTAAAAATGTTTTAATTAACAGAAACAACGAAACAAAGAAAACATAAAGAGACTACAATTATGACAAAATACAATGAAACAAGACGGCTAACTTTGAATTACGCCGCATTAGATTATGACATTGGTTGTTTTATATTAGAGTCGCACATTTGACAATGTTTATTTGTCGATGTTCACGGGGAATCTGGATTATTTAGTTAAGTCAACACTTTTGAAATATGGTGAATTTTGCTGATGTTAGCCTGACCTCATTTCCCGAATATGGGACTTTTGTGAGCCCCGCAGAGAATTATTTCATTGTTCGGGTTCTCCAAAATGTCACTAGCAAATTCTAAACACTCTCCACCTGGCCTACGTGTGCACAAAAAGTAGCGACTTTGCAGCATACCTACTACAGAATAAAGACTATTTGACTGTTGTGACTGCGTTTGAAAAATGACGAAAAGCTTCCTTTGTTTTATTATTTTTTGTCTACGATCGTAGATACTTCAGGCCTGTTGCTTCAATATTTTAGCTAAGTCCAGTTAGCAGGTTGCTACGATCATTGTTTGTTTCTATTGGTATGTTTATACTTCTTGTAGCCCAAGAGTAAGTGGGCCACACATATTTGTTACCATAATTAAATCCGCAATATCTTCCTCATTTAAACAGGTAAAACGTTTCATCTTTTTTACCTTGCTGTATTGGTCTTTATTCTTCAACATGGTGTGATATTTAACTATCCTGTAATTTTTCCATTCAGCAATTAAAACCGTCAATTTTTATAAATATTTTTTCTCTTTCACAAAATATGACTTATATTCTGCCGCTTTATGTTTGTGTTCTGCAAATGATAGTAGAAGTCTTTAAATTATGATCTCTCGCAGCAGTTCTATGTGATTTATTAACAACAGTCCTTCCTAGATTGTTAAGAATATTTAAAACAAAATTTTGAGCTCCCGGAAACTATTTTATAGAAAAAGCTTCAGAAACTTTGACTTAAAATAAAAAAGTTCAGCCTCGATGCTTGCGTATGGATTTCGCAGAGATACACTCATTAACGCACCTAAGTAATTTTTACGGTTTTACCCATTTACATCTCTTCCTTTTTTCTTTCTTTTATTTTTAAACGGCACAATGATAATCGCGGAGGCAGCAGCCGTAGCGACACGTCTTCTCATTTTGTTATCCACATTTCGAAAGACTTTCGTACCATGCGTTGTACGTTTAAACAGATTACGTGTAGACAAGAAACCTTTCACAACGTTTCCCCTACAGGTTATCCGTCAGGCTTTGACCTTCCGTTTAAACGGATCGTGTATTTCAGCCTTAAAAAGGAAAAATGCATTTTTTTGTGTCCATTATAAAAACGGAGAGAGTACAGTACTTTATTAGAAGCCTTTGAAAGGAGTATCAAGTTGAAATTGTATCCAGAGTTTTGAAACATGATTATGAACAGCATTTATCTTCTTATTCTGGCATGCTGGTTGTTGGTGCAGGTATGTGTTGATCCTTATTGCAAAACACAAAATAATAATAACTAAATAAAGTAAAATCAGAAAGATAAAACAAATATATCTTTTTAGAATATTGTGCTTATTTGTTCTAGAATATCTTTCTGCCATTATAGGGATCCCATCAAACAAAAATGTGTGAAGCAAGCAATAAATTTACTAAATACATTGCAGATATTTGCAGAACAATTGACGAAATCGATGTCTTATTGAAGTTGCAGCAGGAAAATGCTAATTTTAAACTAGTGGGAATTTCAGACATAAAAGTTAAAGTATCAAACAGAAGTTCAACAAATGCTTCTTCCTTCGTATTTCCACTTGGTTTCGCTAAATCTGACATGAAAAAGATTAAGATTGAGTTGCACAAATGTGCTATGTGTTTAAAAGATAAATCAGATGATGCATGCGGCCGATCAATTCTTATAAGTTTTGTAGTCAATCGAAAAACAAAAAAAGTGTCGATCACTTTGCAGGCTGATAAATCAAAATTTGGTTTTGTCATTACTTTCATGGTAAGGTTTAAAGACATGAATAGAAAAAAATTTATAAAACGTAGCTTCTTGGAAAGATGTAAAAATAACACAGCATCCTGTTTTACATTCGCAAGAAGGTATCAACGCATGGTACTAAAGAAGAAGTAAAGACAATATATTTGGGACGCAGCCTTTCGACATAATATATAATTGTGTATATTCAACTGCTATTTTCATAACTTATTATTTTATGATTTAAAATGTATCCAATAAATAATATTTCTAAATCAGACTGGTATTTCGTCTTGTTTTGAACCTACCCAGCTTAATAAGTTGTTAAAAATGGATTTGTTGATAAAATAGAACTGTTTAATGATTGTTTTAGCTGGTCTAAAGCTAAAACAATCTCTTGTATTTCCTCATTATTGAGTTCACTGTCCGTGAAACATTTTTATTTTCCAGATTTTCAAAGCGAACTAAAACTTTATCTTCTGACCCATTATTCGAGATACCGCCACCATGCTCCTTATTAAGATCACTAACATTGCTCTTTTATCAGAAACAAAATTTAAATTATTTTTCAACGGTTAGTCTATATTTTATGGTCTCACGGAGCGGATTTTGTGATGCAGCTTCATCTGACAGGAGTGTTTCTGTCAGTTTTTTGATTGGTCGTAACAGAACAAAAGTTGAAATACTTTTTACAAATAAAAACATTTTCTTTTTTACATTTCATTGACATGTTTCGGCTCTCATAAACCATTTTCGGAATGAAGTATAATGTTAAGAACTATATCTATGTAGAAGACTAAAAATGTTTTAATTAACAGAAAAAACGAAACAAAGAAAACATAAAGAGACTACAATTATGACAAAATACAATGAAACAAGACGGTTAACTTTGAATTACGCCGCATTAGATTATGACATTGGTTGTTTTATATTAGAGTCGCACATTTGACAATGTTTATTTGTCGATGTTCACGGCGAATCTTGGATTATTTAGTTAAGTCAACACTTTTGAAATATGGTGAATTTTGCTGATGTTAGCCTGACCTCATTTCCCGAATATGGGACTTTTGTGAGCCCCGCAGAGAATTATTTCATTGTTCGGGTTCTCCAAAATGTCACTAGCAAATTCTAAACACTCTCCACCTGGCCTACGTGTGCACAGAAAGTAGCGACTTTGCAGCATACCTACTACAGAATAATGACTATTTGACTGTTGTGACTGCGTTTGAAAAATGACGAAAAACTTCCTTTGTTTTATTATTTTTTGTCTACGATCGTAGATACTTCAGGCCTGTTGCTTCAATATTTTAGCTAAGTCCAGTTAGCAGGTTGCTACGATCATTGTTTGTTTCTATTGGTATGTTTATACTTCTTGTAGCCCAAGAGTAAGTGGGCCACACATATTTGTTACCATAATTAAATCCGCAATATCTTCCTCATTTAAACAGGTAAAACGTTTCATCTTTTTTTCCTTGCTGTATTGGTCTTTATTCTTCAACATGGTGTGATATTTAACTATCCTGTAATTTTTCCATTCAGCAATTAAAACCGTCAATTTTTATAAATATTTTTTCTCTTTCACAAAATATGACTTATATTCTGCCGCTTTATGTTTGTGTTCTGCAAATGATAGTAGAAGTCTTTAAATTATGATCTCTCGTAGCAGTTCTATGTGATTTATTAACAACAGTCCTTCCTAGATTGTTAAGAATATTTAAAACAAAATTTTGAGCTCCCGGAAACTATTTTATAGAAAAAGCTTCAGAAACTTTGACTTAAAATAAAAAAGTTCAGCCTCGATGCTTGCGTATGGATTTCGCAGAGATACACTCATTAACGCACCTAAGTAATTTTTACGGTTTTACCCATTTACATCTCTTCCTTTTTTCTTTCTTTTATTTTTAAACGGCACAATGATAATCGCGGAGGCAGCAGCCGTAGCGACACGTCTTTTCATTTTGTTATCCACATTTCGAAAGACTTTCGTACCATGCGTTGTACGTTTAAACAGATTACGTGTAGACAAGAAACCTTTCACAACGTTTCCCCTACAGGTTATCCGTCAGGCTTTGACCTTCCGTTTAAACGGATCGTGTATTTCAGCCTTAAAAAGGAAAAATGCATTTTTTTGTGTCCATTATAAAAACGGAGAGAGTACAGTACTTTATTAGAAGCCTTTGAAAGGAGTATCAAGTTGAAATTGTATCCAGAGTTTTGAAACATGATTATGAACAGCATTTATCTTCTTATTCTGGCATGCTGGTTGTTGGTGCAGGTATGTGTTGATCCTTATTGCAAAACACAAAATAATAATAACTAAATAAAGTAAAATCAGAAAGATAAAACAAATATATCTTTTTAGAATATTGTGCTTATTTGTTCTAGAATATCTTTCTGCCATTATAGGGATCCCATCAAACAAAAATGTGTGAAGCAAGCAATAAATTTACTAAATACATTGCAGATATTTGCAGAACAATTGACGAAATCGATGTCTTATTGAAGTTGCAGCAGGAAAATGCTAATTTTAAACTAGTGGGAATTTCAGACATAAAAGTTAAAGTATCAAACAGAAGTTCAACAAATGCTTCTTCCTTCGTATTTCCACTTGGTTTCGCTAAATCTGACATGAAAAAGATTAAGATTGAGTTGCACAAATGTGCTATGTGTTTAAAAGATAAATCAGATGATGCATGCGGCCGATCAATTCTTAAAAGTTTTGTAGTCAATCGAAAAACAAAAAAAGTGTCGATCACTTTGCAGGCTGATAAATCAAAATTTGGTTTTGTCATTACTTTCATGGTAAGGTTTAAAGACATGAATAGAAAAAAATTTATAAAACGTAGCCTCTTGGAAAGATGTAAAAATAACACAGCATCCTGTTTTACATTCGCAAGAAGGTATCAACGCATGGTACTAAAGAAGAAGTAAAGACAATATATTTGGGACGCAGCCTTTCGACATAATATATAATTGTGTATATTCAACTGCTATTTTCATAACTTATTATTTTATGATTTAAAATGTATCCAATAAATAATATTTCTAAATCAGACTGGTATTTCGTCTTGTTTTGAACCTACCCAGCTTAATAAGTTGTTAAAAATGGATTTGTTGATAAAATAGAACTGTTTAATGATTGTTTTAGCTGGTCTAAAGCTAAAACAATCTCTTGTATTTCCTCATTATTGAGTTCACTGTCCGTGAAACATTTTTATTTTCCAGATTTTCAAAGCGAACTAAAACTTTATCTTCTGACCCATTATTCGAGATACCGCCACCATGCTCCTTATTAAGATCACTAACATTGCTCTTTTATCAGAAACAAAATTTAAATTATTTTTCAACGGTTAGTCTATATTTTATGGTCTCACGGAGCGGATTTTGTGATGCAGCTTCATCTGACAGGAGTGTTTCTGTCATTTTTTTGATTGGTCGTAACAGAACAAAAGTTGAAATACTTTTTACAAATAAAAACATTTTCTTTTTTACATTTCATTGACATGTTTCGGCTCTCATAAACCATTTTCGGAATGAAGTATAATGTTAAGAACTATATCTATGTAGAAGACTAAAAATGTTTTAATTAACAGAAAAAACGAAACAAAGAAAACATAAAGAGACTACAATTATGACAAAATACAATGAAACAAGACGGTTAACTTTGAATTACGCCGCATTAGATTATGACATTGGTTGTTTTATATTAGAGTCGCACATTTGACAATGTTTATTTGTCGATGTTCACGGCGAATCTTGGATTATTTAGTTAAGTCAACACTTTTGAAATATGGTGAATTTTGCTGATGTTAGCCTGACCTCATTTCCCGAATATGGGACTTTTGTGAGCCCCGCAGAGAATTATTTCATTGTTCGGGTTCTCCAAAATGTCACTAGCAAATTCTAAACACTCTCCACCTGGCCTACGTGTGCACAGAAAGTAGCGACTTTGCAGCATACCTACTACAGAATAATGACTATTTGACTGTTGTGACTGCGTTTGAAAAATGACGAAAAACTTCCTTTGTTTTATTATTTTTTGTCTACGATCGTAGATACTTCAGGCCTGTTGCTTCAATATTTTAGCTAAGTCCAGTTAGCAGGTTGCTACGATCATTGTTTGTTTCTATTGGTATGTTTATACTTCTTGTAGCCCAAGAGTAAGTGGGCCACACATATTTGTTACCATAATTAAATCCGCAATATCTTCCTCATTTAAACAGGTAAAACGTTTCATCTTTTTTTCCTTGCTGTATTGGTCTTTATTCTTCAACATGGTGTGATATTTAACTATCCTGTAATTTTTCCATTCAGCAATTAAAACCGTCAATTTTTATAAATATTTTTTCTCTTTCACAAAATATGACTTATATTCTGCCGCTTTATGTTTGTGTTCTGCAAATGATAGTAGAAGTCTTTAAATTATGATCTCTCGTAGCAGTTCTATGTGATTTATTAACAACAGTCCTTCCTAGATTGTTAAGAATATTTAAAACAAAATTTTGAGCTCCCGGAAACTATTTTATAGAAAAAGCTTCAGAAACTTTGACTTAAAATAAAAAAGTTCAGCCTCGATGCTTGCGTATGGATTTCGCAGAGATACACTCATTAACGCACCTAAGTAATTTTTACGGTTTTACCCATTTACATCTCTTCCTTTTTTCTTTCTTTTATTTTTAAACGGCACAATGATAATCGCGGAGGCAGCAGCCGTAGCGACACGTCTTTTCATTTTGTTATCCACATTTCGAAAGACTTTCGTACCATGCGTTGTACGTTTAAACAGATTACGTGTAGACAAGAAACCTTTCACAACGTTTCCCCTACAGGTTATCCGTCAGGCTTTGACCTTCCGTTTAAACGGATCGTGTATTTCAGCCTTAAAAAGGAAAAATGCATTTTTTTGTGTCCATTATAAAAACGGAGAGAGTACAGTACTTTATTAGAAGCCTTTGAAAGGAGTATCAAGTTGAAATTGTATCCAGAGTTTTGAAACATGATTATGAACAGCATTTATCTTCTTATTCTGGCATGCTGGTTGTTGGTGCAGGTATGTGTTGATCCTTATTGCAAAACACAAAATAATAATAACTAAATAAAGTAAAATCAGAAAGATAAAACAAATATATCTTTTTAGAATATTGTGCTTATTTGTTCTAGAATATCTTTCTGCCATTATAGGGATCCCATCAAACAAAAATGTGTGAAGCAAGCAATAAATTTACTAAATACATTGCAGATATTTGCAGAACAATTGACGAAATCGATGTCTTATTGAATTGCAGCAGGAAAATGCTAATTTTAAACTAGTGGGAATTTCAGACATAAAAGTTAAAGTATCAAACAGAAGTTCAACAAATGCTTCTTCCTTCGTATTTCCACTTGGTTTCGCTAAATCTGACATGAAAAAGATTAAGATTGAGTTGCACAAATGTGCTATGTGTTTAAAAGATAAATCAGATGATGCATGCGGCCGATCAATTCTTAAAAGTTTTGTAGTCAATCGAAAAACAAAAAAAGTGTCGATCACTTTGCAGGCTGATAAATCAAAATTTGGTTTTGTCATTACTTTCATGGTAAGGTTTAAAGACATGAATAGAAAAAAATTTATAAAACGTAACCTCTTGGAAAGATATAAAAATAACACAGCATCCTGTTTTACATTCGCAAGAAGGTATCAACGCATGGTACTAAAGAAGAAGTAAAGACAATATATTTGGGACGCAGCCTTTCGACATAATATATAATTGTGTATATTCAACTGCTATTTTCATAACTTATTATTTTATGATTTAAAATGTATCCAATAAATAATATTTCTAAATCAGACTGGTATTTCGTCTTGTTTTGAACCTACCCAGCTTAATAAGTTGTTAAAAATGGATTTGTTGATAAAATAGAACTGTTTAATGATTGTTTTAGCTGGTCTAAAGCTAAAACAATCTCTTGTATTTCCTCATTATTGAGTTCACTGTCCGTGAAACATTTTTATTTTCCAGATTTTCAAAGCGAACTAAAACTTTATCTTCTGACCCATTATTCGAGCTACCGCCACCATGCTCCTTATTAAGATCACTAACATTGCTCTTTTATCAGAAACAAAATTTAAATTATTTTTCAACGGTTAGTCTATATTTTATGGTCTCACGGAGCGGATTTTGTGATGCAGCTTCATCTGACAGGAGTGTTTCTGTCAGTTTTTTGATTGGTCGTAACAGAACAAAAGTTGAAATACTTTTTACAAATAAAAACATTTTCTTTTTTACATTTCATTGACATGTTTCGGCTCTCATAAACCATTTTCGGAATGAAGTATAATGTTAAGAACTATATCTATGTAGAAGACTAAAAATGTTTTAATTAACAGAAAAAACGAAACAAAGAAAACATAAAGAGACTACAATTATGACAAAATACAATGAAACAAGACGGTTAACTTTGAATTACGCCGCATTAGATTATGACATTGGTTGTTTTATATTAGAGTCGCACATTTGACAATGTTTATTTGTCGATGTTCACGGCGAATCTTGGATTATTTAGTTAAGTCAACACTTTTGAAATATGGTGAATTTTGCTGATGTTAGCCTGACCTCATTTCCCGAATATGGGACTTTTGTGAGCCCCGCAGAGAATTATTTCATTGTTCGGGTTCTCCAAAATGTCACTAGCAAATTCTAAACACTCTCCACCTGGCCTACGTGTGCACAGAAAGTAGCGACTTTGCAGCATACCTACTACAGAATAATGACTATTTGACTGTTGTGACTGCGTTTGAAAAATGACGAAAAACTTCCTTTGTTTTATTATTTTTTGTCTACGATCGTAGATACTTCAGGCCTGTTGCTTCAATATTTTAGCTAAGTCCAGTTAGCAGGTTGCTACGATCATTGTTTGTTTCTATTGGTATGTTTATACTTCTTGTAGCCCAAGAGTAAGTGGGCCACACATATTTGTTACCATAATTAAATCCGCAATATCTTCCTCATTTAAACAGGTAAAACGTTTCATCTTTTTTTCCTTGCTGTATTGGTCTTTATTCTTCAACATGGTGTGATATTTAACTATCCTGTAATTTTTCCATTCAGCAATTAAAACCGTCAATTTTTATAAATATTTTTTCTCTTTCACAAAATATGACTTATATTCTGCCGCTTTATGTTTGTGTTCTGCAAATGATAGTAGAAGTCTTTAAATTATGATCTCTCGCAGCAGTTCTATGTGATTTATTAACAACAGTCCTTCCTAGATTGTTAAGAATATTTAAAACAAAATTTTGAGCTCCCGGAAACTATTTTATAGAAAAAGCTTCAGAAACTTTGACTTAAAATAAAAAAGTTCAGCCTCGATGCTTGCGTATGGATTTCGCAGAGATACACTCATTAACGCACCTAAGTAATTTTTACGGTTTTACCCATTTACATCTCTTCCTTTTTTCTTTCTTTTATTTTTAAACGGCACAATGATAATCGCGGAGGCAGCAGCCGTAGCGACACGTCTTTTCATTTTGTTATCCACATTTCGAAAGACTTTCGTACCATGCGTTGTACGTTTAAACAGATTACGTGTAGACAAGAAACCTTTCACAACGTTTCCCCTACAGGTTATCCGTCAGGCTTTGACCTTCCGTTTAAACGGATCGTGTATTTCAGCCTTAAAAAGGAAAAATGCATTTTTTTGTGTCCATTATAAAAACGGAGAGAGTACAGTACTTTATTAGAAGCCTTTGAAAGGAGTATCAAGTTGAAATTGTATCCAGAGTTTTGAAACATGATTATGAACAGCATTTATCTTCTTATTCTGGCATGCTGGTTGTTGGTGCAGGTATGTGTTGATCCTTATTGCAAAACACAAAATAATAATAACTAAATAAAGTAAAATCAGAAAGATAAAACAAATATATCTTTTTAGAATATTGTGCTTATTTGTTCTAGAATATCTTTCTGCCATTATAGGGATCCCATCAAACAAAAATGTGTGAAGCAAGCAATAAATTTACTAAATACATTGCAGATATTTGCAGAACAATTGACGAAATCGATGTCTTATTGAAGTTGCAGCAGGAAAATGCTAATTTTAAACTAGTGGGAATTTCAGACATAAAAGTTAAAGTATCAAACAGAAGTTCAACAAATGCTTCTTCCTTCGTATTTCCACTTGGTTTCGCTAAATCTGACATGAAAAAGATTAAGATTGAGTTGCACAAATGTGCTATGTGTTTAAAAGATAAATCAGATGATGCATGCGGCCGATCAATTCTTAAAAGTTTTGTAGTCAATCGAAAAACAAAAAAAGTGTCGATCACTTTGCAGGCTGATAAATCAAAATTTGGTTTTGTCATTACTTTCATGGTAAGGTTTAAAGACATGAATAGAAAAAAATTTATAAAACGTAACCTCTTGGAAAGATATAAAAATAACACAGCATCCTGTTTTACATTCGCAAGAAGGTATCAACGCATGGTACTAAAGAAGAAGTAAAGACAATATATTTGGGACGCAGCCTTTCGACATAATATATAATTGTGTATATTCAACTGCTATTTTCATAACTTATTATTTTATGATTTAAAATGTATCCAATAAATAATATTTCTAAATCAGACTGGTATTTCGTCTTGTTTTGAACCTACCCAGCTTAATAAGTTGTTAAAAATGGATTTGTTGATAAAATAGAACTGTTTAATGATTGTTTTAGCTGGTCTAAAGCTAAAACAATCTCTTGTATTTCCTCATTATTGAGTTCACTGTCCGTGAAACATTTTTATTTTCCAGATTTTCAAAGCGAACTAAAACTTTATCTTCTGACCCATTATTCGAGCTACCGCCACCATGCTCCTTATTAAGATCACTAACATTGCTCTTTTATCAGAAACAAAATTTAAATTATTTTTCAACGGTTAGTCTATATTTTATGGTCTCACGGAGCGGATTTTGTGATGCAGCTTCATCTGACAGGAGTGTTTCTGTCAGTTTTTTGATTGGTCGTAACAGAACAAAAGTTGAAATACTTTTTACAAATAAAAACATTTTCTTTTTTACATTTCATTGACATGTTTCGGCTCTCATAAACCATTTTCGGAATGAAGTATAATGTTAAGAACTATATCTATGTAGAAGACTAAAAATGTTTTAATTAACAGAAAAAACGAAACAAAGAAAACATAAAGAGACTACAATTATGACAAAATACAATGAAACAAGACGGTTAACTTTGAATTACGCCGCATTAGATTATGACATTGGTTGTTTTATATTAGAGTCGCACATTTGACAATGTTTATTTGTCGATGTTCACGGCGAATCTTGGATTATTTAGTTAAGTCAACACTTTTGAAATATGGTGAATTTTGCTGATGTTAGCCTGACCTCATTTCCCGAATATGGGACTTTTGTGAGCCCCGCAGAGAATTATTTCATTGTTCGGGTTCTCCAAAATGTCACTAGCAAATTCTAAACACTCTCCACCTGGCCTACGTGTGCACAGAAAGTAGCGACTTTGCAGCATACCTACTACAGAATAATGACTATTTGACTGTTGTGACTGCGTTTGAAAAATGACGAAAAACTTCCTTTGTTTTATTATTTTTTGTCTACGATCGTAGATACTTCAGGCCTGTTGCTTCAATATTTTAGCTAAGTCCAGTTAGCAGGTTGCTACGATCATTGTTTGTTTCTATTGGTATGTTTATACTTCTTGTAGCCCAAGAGTAAGTGGGCCACACATATTTGTTACCATAATTAAATCCGCAATATCTTCCTCATTTAAACAGGTAAAACGTTTCATCTTTTTTTCCTTGCTGTATTGGTCTTTATTCTTCAACATGGTGTGATATTTAACTATCCTGTAATTTTTCCATTCAGCAATTAAAACCGTCAATTTTTATAAATATTTTTTCTCTTTCACAAAATATGACTTATATTCTGCCGCTTTATGTTTGTGTTCTGCAAATGATAGTAGAAGTCTTTAAATTATGATCTCTCGCAGCAGTTCTATGTGATTTATTAACAACAGTCCTTCCTAGATTGTTAAGAATATTTAAAACAAAATTTTGAGCTCCCGGAAACTATTTTATAGAAAAAGCTTCAGAAACTTTGACTTAAAATAAAAAAGTTCAGCCTCGATGCTTGCGTATGGATTTCGCAGAGATACACTCATTAACGCACCTAAGTAATTTTTACGGTTTTACCCATTTACATCTCTTCCTTTTTTCTTTCTTTTATTTTTAAACGGCACAATGATAATCGCGGAGGCAGCAGCCGTAGCGACACGTCTTTTCATTTTGTTATCCACATTTCGAAAGACTTTCGTACCATGCGTTGTACGTTTAAACAGATTACGTGTAGACAAGAAACCTTTCACAACGTTTCCCCTACAGGTTATCCGTCAGGCTTTGACCTTCCGTTTAAACGGATCGTGTATTTCAGCCTTAAAAAGGAAAAATGCATTTTTTTGTGTCCATTATAAAAACGGAGAGAGTACAGTACTTTATTAGAAGCCTTTGAAAGGAGTATCAAGTTGAAATTGTATCCAGAGTTTTGAAACATGATTATGAACAGCATTTATCTTCTTATTCTGGCATGCTGGTTGTTGGTGCAGGTATGTGTTGATCCTTATTGCAAAACACAAAATAATAATAACTAAATAAAGTAAAATCAGAAAGATAAAACAAATATATCTTTTAGAATATTGTGCTTATTTGTTCTAGAATATCTTTCTGCCATTATAGGGATCCCATCAAACAAAAATGTGTGAAGCAAGCAATAAATTTACTAAATACATTGCAGATATTTGCAGAACAATTGACGAAATCGATGTCTTATTGAAGTTGCAGCAGGAAAATGCTAATTTTAAACTAGTGGGAATTTCAGACATAAAAGTTAAAGTATCAAACAGAAGTTCAACAAATGCTTCTTCCTTCGTATTTCCACTTGGTTTCGCTAAATCTGACATGAAAAAGATTAAGATTGAGTTGCACAAATGTGCTATGTGTTTAAAAGATAAATCAGATGATGCATGCGGCCGATCAATTCTTAAAAGTTTTGTAGTCAATCGAAAAACAAAAAAAGTGTCGATCACTTTGCAGGCTGATAAATCAAAATTTGGTTTTGTCATTACTTTCATGGTAAGGTTTAAAGACATGAATAGAAAAAAATTTATAAAACGTAGCCTCTTGGAAAGATGTAAAAATAACACAGCATCCTGTTTTACATTCGCAAGAAGGTATCAACGCATGGTACTAAAGAAGAAGTAAAGACAATATATTTGGGACGCAGCCTTTCGACATAATATATAATTGTGTATATTCAACTGCTATTTTCATAACTTATTATTTTATGATTTAAAATGTATCCAATAAATAATATTTCTAAATCAGACTGGTATTTCGTCTTGTTTTGAACCTACCCAGCTTAATAAGTTGTTAAAAATGGATTTGTTGATAAAATAGAACTGTTTAATGATTGTTTTAGCTGGTCTAAAGCTAAAACAATCTCTTGTATTTCCTCATTATTGAGTTCACTGTCCGTGAAACATTTTTATTTTCCAGATTTTCAAAGCGAACTAAAACTTTATCTTCTGACCCATTATTCGAGCTACCGCCACCATGCTCCTTATTAAGATCACTAACATTGCTCTTTTATCAAAAACAAAATTTAAATTATTTTTCAACGCTTAGTCTATATTTTATGGTCTCACGGAGCGGATTTTGTGATGCAGCTTCATCTGACAGGAGTGTTTCTGTCAGTTTTTTGATTGGTCGTAACAGAACAAAAGTTGAAATACTTTTTACAAATAAAAACATTTTCTTTTTTACATTTCATTGACATGTTTCGGCTCTCATAAACCATTTTCGGAATGAAGTATAATGTTAAGAACTATATCTATGTAGAAGACTAAAAATGTTTTAATTAACAGAAAAAACGAAACAAAGAAAACATAAAGAGACTACAATTATGACAAAATACAATGAAACAAGACGGTTAACTTTGAATTACGCCGCATTAGATTATGACATTGGTTGTTTTATATTAGAGTCGCACATTTGACAATGTTTATTTGTCGATGTTCACGGCGAATCTTGGATTATTTAGTTAAGTCAACACTTTTGAAATATGGTGAATTTTGCTGATGTTAGCCTGACCTCATTTCCCGAATATGGGACTTTTGTGAGCCCCGCAGAGAATTATTTCATTGTTCGGGTTCTCCAAAATGTCACTAGCAAATTCTAAACACTCTCCACCTGGCCTACGTGTGCACAGAAAGTAGCGACTTTGCAGCATACCTACTACAGAATAATGACTATTTGACTGTTGTGACTGCGTTTGAAAAATGACGAAAAACTTCCTTTGTTTTATTATTTTTTGTCTACGATCGTAGATACTTCAGGCCTGTTGCTTCAATATTTTAGCTAAGTCCAGTTAGCAGGTTGCTACGATCATTGTTTGTTTCTATTGGTATGTTTATACTTCTTGTAGCCCAAGAGTAAGTGGGCCACACATATTTGTTACCATAATTAAATCCGCAATATCTTCCTCATTTAAACAGGTAAAACGTTTCATCTTTTTTTCCTTGCTGTATTGGTCTTTATTCTTCAACATGGTGTGATATTTAACTATCCTGTAATTTTTCCATTCAGCAATTAAAACCGTCAATTTTTATAAATATTTTTTCTCTTTCACAAAATATGACTTATATTCTGCCGCTTTATGTTTGTGTTCTGCAAATGATAGTAGAAGTCTTTAAATTATGATCTCTCGCAGCAGTTCTATGTGATTTATTAACAACAGTCCTTCCTAGATTGTTAAGAATATTTAAAACAAAATTTTGAGCTCCCGGAAACTATTTTATAGAAAAAGCTTCAGAAACTTTGACTTAAAATAAAAAAGTTCAGCCTCGATGCTTGCGTATGGATTTCGCAGAGATACACTCATTAACGCACCTAAGTAATTTTTACGGTTTTACCCATTTACATCTCTTCCTTTTTTCTTTCTTTTATTTTTAAACGGCACAATGATAATCGCGGAGGCAGCAGCCGTAGCGACACGTCTTTTCATTTTGTTATCCACATTTCGAAAGACTTTCGTACCATGCGTTGTACGTTTAAACAGATTACGTGTAGACAAGAAACCTTTCACAACGTTTCCCCTACAGGTTATCCGTCAGGCTTTGACCTTCCGTTTAAACGGATCGTGTATTTCAGCCTTAAAAAGGAAAAATGCATTTTTTTGTGTCCATTATAAAAACGGAGAGAGTACAGTACTTTATTAGAAGCCTTTGAAAGGAGTATCAAGTTGAAATTGTATCCAGAGTTTTGAAACATGATTATGAACAGCATTTATCTTCTTATTCTGGCATGCTGGTTGTTGGTGCAGGTATGTGTTGATCCTTATTGCAAAACACAAAATAATAATAACTAAATAAAGTAAAATCAGAAAGATAAAACAAATATATCTTTTTAGAATATTGTGCTTATTTGTTCTAGAATATCTTTCTGCCATTATAGGGATCCCATCAAACAAAAATGTGTGAAGCAAGCAATAAATTTACTAAATACATTGCAGATATTTGCAGAACAATTGACGAAATCGATGTCTTATTGAAGTTGCAGCAGGAAAATGCTAATTTTAAACTAGTGGGAATTTCAGACATAAAAGTTAAAGTATCAAACAGAAGTTCAACAAATGCTTCTTCCTTCGTATTTCCACTTGGTTTCGCTAAATCTGACATGAAAAAGATTAAGATTGAGTTGCACAAATGTGCTATGTGTTTAAAAGATAAATCAGATGATGCATGCGGCCGATCAATTCTTAAAAGTTTTGTAGTCAATCGAAAAACAAAAAAAGTGTCGATCACTTTGCAGGCTGATAAATCAAAATTTGGTTTTGTCATTACTTTCATGGTAAGGTTTAAAGACATGAATAGAAAAAAATTTATAAAACGTAGCCTCTTGGAAAGATGTAAAAATAACACAGCATCCTGTTTTACATTCGCAAGAAGGTATCAACGCATGGTACTAAAGAAGAAGTAAAGACAATATATTTGGGACGCAGCCTTTCGACATAATATATAATTGTGTATATTCAACTGCTATTTTCATAACTTATTATTTTATGATTTAAAATGTATCCAATAAATAATATTTCTAAATCAGACTGGTATTTCGTCTTGTTTTGAACCTACCCAGCTTAATAAGTTGTTAAAAATGGATTTGTTGATAAAATAGAACTGTTTAATGATTGTTTTAGCTGGTCTAAAGCTAAAACAATCTCTTGTATTTCCTCATTATTGAGTTCACTGTCCGTGAAACATTTTTATTTTCCAGATTTTCAAAGCGAACTAAAACTTTATCTTCTGACCCATTATTCGAGATACCGCCACCATGCTCCTTATTAAGATCACTAACATTGCTCTTTTATCAGAAACAAAATTTAAATTATTTTTCAATGGTTAGTCTATATTTTATGGTCTCACGGAGCGGATTTTGTGATGCAGCTTCATCTGACAGGAGTGTTTCTGTCAGTTTTTTGATTGGTCGTAACAGAACAAAAGTTGAAATACTTTTTACAAATAAAAACATTTTCTTTTTTACATTTCATTGACATGTTTCGGCTCTCATAAACCATTTTCGGAATGAAGTATAATGTTAAGAACTATATCTATGTAGAAGACTAAAAATGTTTTAATTAACAGAAAAAACGAAACAAAGAAAACATAAAGAGACTACAATTATGACAAAATACAATGAAACAAGACGGTTAACTTTGAATTACGCCGCATTAGATTATGACATTGGTTGTTTTATATTAGAGTCGCACATTTGACAATGTTTATTTGTCGATGTTCACGGCGAATCTTGGATTATTTAGTTAAGTCAACACTTTTGAAATATGGTGAATTTTGCTGATGTTAGCCTGACCTCATTTCCCGAATATGGGACTTTTGTGAGCCCCGCAGAGAATTATTTCATTGTTCGGGTTCTCCAAAATGTCACTAGCAAATTCTAAACACTCTCCACCTGGCCTACGTGTGCACAGAAAGTAGCGACTTTGCAGCATACCTACTACAGAATAATGACTATTTGACTGTTGTGACTGCGTTTGAAAAATGACGAAAAACTTCCTTTGTTTTATTATTTTTTGTCTACGATTGTAGATACTTCAGGCCTGTTGCTTCAATATTTTAGCTAAGTCCAGTTAGCAGGTTGCTACGATCATTGTTTGTTTCTATTGGTATGTTTATACTTCTTGTAGCCCAAGAGTAAGTGGGGCACACATATTTGTTACCATAATTAAATCCGCAATATCTTCCTCATTTAAACAGGTAAAACGTTTCATCTTTTTTTCCTTGCTGTATTGGTCTTTATTCTTCAACATGGTGTGATATTTAACTATCCTGTAATTTTTCCATTCAGCAATTAAGACCGTCAATTTTTATAAATATTTTTTCTCTTTCAAAAAATATGACTTATATTCTGCCGCTTTATGTTTGTGTTTTGCAAATGATAGTAGAAGTCTTTAAATTATGATCTCTCGCAGCAGTTCTATGTGATTTATTAACAACAGTCCTTCCTAGATTGTTAAGAATATTTAAAACAAAATTTTGAGCTCCCAGAAACTATTTTATAGAAAAAGCTTCAGACACTTTGACTTAAAATAGAAACGTTTAGCCTCGATGCTTGCGTATGGATTTCGCACAGATACACTCATTAACGCACCTAAGTAATTTTTACGGTTTTACCCATTTACACCTCTTCCTCTTTTCTTTCTTTTATTTTTAAACGGCACAATGATAATCGCGGAGGCAGCAGCCGTAGCGACACGTCTTTTCATTTTGTTATCCACATTTCGAAAGACTTTCGTACCATGCGTTGTACGTTTAAACAGATTACGTGTAGACAAGAAACCTTTCACAACGTTTCCCCTACAGGTTATCCGTCAGGCTTTGACCTTCCGTTTAAACGGATCGTGTATTTCAGCCTTAAAAAGGAAAAATGCATTTTTTGTGTCCAATATAAAAACGGAGAGAGTACAGTACTTTATTAGAAGCCTTTGAAAGGAGTATCAAGTTGAAATTGTATCCAGAGTTTTAAAACATGATTATGAACAGCATTTATCTTCTTATTCTGGCATGCTGGTTGTTGGTGCAGGTATGTGTTGATCCTTATTGCAAAACACAAAATAATAATAAGTAAATAAAGTAAAATCAGAAAGATAAAACAAATATATCTTCTTAGAATATTGTGCTTATTTGTTCTAGAATATCTTTCTGCCATTATAGGGATCCCATCAAACAAAAATGTGTGAAGCAAGCAATAAATTTACTAAATACATTGCAGATATTTGCAGAACAATTGACGAAATCGATGTCTTATTGAAGTTGCAGCAGGAAAATGCTAATTTTAAACTAGTGGGAATTTCAGACATAAAAGTTAAAGTATCAAACAGAAGTTCAACAAATGCTTCTTCCTTCGTATTTCCACTTGGTGTCGCTAAATCTGACATGAAAAAGATTAAGATTGAGTTGCACAAATGTGTTATGTGTTTAAAAGATAAACCAGATGATGCATGCGGCCGATCAATTCTTAAAAGTTTTGTAGTCAATCGAAAAACAAAAAAAGTGTCGATCACTTTGCAAGCTGATAAATCAAAATTTGGTTTTGTCATTACTTTCATGGTAAGGTTTAAAGACATGAATAGAAAAAAATTGATAAGACGTAGCCTCTTGGAAAGATGTATAAATAACACAGCATCCTGTTTTACATTCGCAAGAAGGTATCAACGCATGGTACTAAAGAAGAAGTAAAGACAATATATTTGGGAGGCAGCCTTTCGACATAATATATAATTGTGTATATTCAACTGCTATTTTCATAACTTATTATTTTATGATTTAAAATATATCCAATAAATAATATTTCTAAATCAGACTGGTATTTCGTCTTGTTTTGAAGCTACCCAGCTTAAACAGTTGTTAAAAAATGGATTTGTTGATAAAATAGAACTGTTTAATGATTGTTTTAGCTGGTCTAAAGCTAAAACAATCTCTTGTATTTCCTCATTATTGAGTTCACTGTCCGTGAAACATTTTTATTTTCCAGATTTTCAAAGCGAACTAAAACTTTATCTTCTGACCCATTATTCGAGCTACCGCCACCATGCTCCTTATTAAGATCACTAACATTGCTCTTTTATCAGAAACAAAATTTAAATTATTTTTCAACGCTTAGTCTATATTTTATGGTCTCACGGAGCGGATTTTGTGATGCAGCTTCATCTGACAGGAGTGTTTCTGTCAGTTTTTTGATTGGTCGTAACAGAACAAAAGTTGAAATACTTTTTACAAATAAAAACATTTTCTTTTTTACATTTCATTGACATGTTTCGGCTCTCATAAACCATTTTCGGAATGAAGTATAATGTTAAAAACTATATCTATGTAGAAGACTAAAAATGTTTTAATTAACAGAAAAAACGAAACAAAGAAAACATAAAGAGACTACAATTATGACAAAATACAATGAAACAAGACGGCTAACTTTGAATTACGCCGCATTAGATTATGAAATTGGTTGTTTTATATTAGAGTCGCACATTTGACAATGTTTATTTGTCGATGTTCACGGCGAATCTTGGATTATTTAGTTAAGTCAACACTTTTGAAATATGGTGAATTTTGCTGATGTTAGCATGACCTCATTTCCCGAATATGGGACTTTTGTGAGCCCCGCAGAGAATTATTTCATTGTTCGGGTTCTCCAAAATGTCACTAGCAAATTCTAACCACTCTCTATGCCAGATAGAGAGTGGTTGTGCACAAAAAGTAGCGACTTTGCAGCATACCTACTACAGAATAATGACTATTTGACTGTTGTGACTGCGTTTGAAAAATGACGAAAAACTGCCTTTGTTTTATTATTTTTTGTTTACGATCGTAGATACTTCAGGCCTGTCGCTTGCAGATGTTAACTAAGGCCAGTTAGCAGGTTGCTACGATCATTGTTTGTTTCTATTGGTATGTTTATACTTCTTGTAGCCCAAGAGTTAGTGGGGCACACATATTTGTTACCATAATTATATCCGCAATATCTTCCTCATTTAAACAGGTAAAACGTTTCATCTTTTTTTCCTTGCTGTATTGGTCTTTATTCTTCAACATGGTGTGATATTTAACTATCCTGTAATTTTTCCATTCAGCAATTAAAACCGTCAATTTTTACAAATATTTTTTCTCTTTTCAAAAATATGATTTATATTCTGCCGCTTTATGTTTGTGTTCTGCAAATGATAGTAGAAGTCTTTAAATTATGATCTCTCGCAGCAGTTCTATGTGATTTATTAACAACAGTCCTTCCTAGATTGTTAAGAATATTTAAAACAAAATTTTGAGCTCCCAGAAACTATTTTATAGAAAAAGCTTCAGAAACTTTGACTTAAAATAAAAAAGTTCAACCTCGATGCTTGCGTATGGATTTCGCAAAGATACACTCATTAACGCACCTAAGTAATTTTTACGGTTTTATCCATTTACATCTTTTCCTTTTTTCTTTCTTTTATTTTTAAACAATGATAATCGCGGAGGCAGCAGCCGTAGCGACACGTCTTTTCATTTTGTTATCCACATTTCGAAAGACTTTCGTACCATGCGTTGTACGTTTAAACAGATTACGTGTAGACAAGGAACCTTTCACAACGTTTCCCCTACAGGTTATCCGTCAGGCTTTGACCTTCCGTTTAAACAGATCGTGTCTTTCAGCCTTAAAAAGGAAAAATGCATTTTTTGTGTCCAATATAAAAACGGAGAGAGTACAGTACTTTATTAGAAGCCTTTGAAAGGAGTATCAAGTTGAAATTGTATCCAGAGTTTTAAAACATGATTATGAACAGCATTTATCTTCTCATTCTGGCATGCTGGTTGTTGGTGCAGGTATGTGTTGATCCTTATTGCAAAACACAAAATAATTATAAGTAAATAAAGTAAAATCAGAAAGATAAAACAAATATATCTTCTTAGAATATTGTGCTTATTTGTTCTAGAATATCTTTCTGCCATTATAGGGATCCCATCAAACAAAACTGTGTGAAGCAAGCAATAAATTTACTAAATACATTGCAGATATTTGCAGAACAATTGACGAAATCGATGTCTTATTGAAGTTGCAGCAGGAAAATGCTAATTTTAAACTAGTGGGAATTTCAGACATAAAAGTTAAAGTATCAAACAGAAGTTCAACAAATGCTTCTTCCTTCGTATTTCCACTTGGTTTCGCTAAATCTGACATGAAAAAGATTAAGATTGAGTTGCACAAATGTGCTATGTGTTTAAAAGATAAATCAGATGATGCATGCGGCCGATCAATTCTTAAAAGTTTTGTAGTCAATCGAAAAACAGAAAAAGTGTCGACCACTTTGCAAGCTGATAAATCAAAGTTTGGTTTTGTCATTACTTTCATGGTAAGGTTTAAAGACATGAATAGAAAAAAATTGATAAAACGTAGCATCTTGGAAAGATGTAAAAATAACACAGCATCCTGTTTTACATTCGCAAGAAGGTATCAACGCATGGTACTAAAGAAGAAGTAAAGAAAATATATTTGGGAGGCAGCCTTTCGACATAATATATAATTGTGTATATTCAACTGCTATTTTCATAACTTATTATTTTATGATTTAAAATATATCCAATAAATAATATTTCTAAATCAGACTGGTATTTCGTCTTGTTTTGAACCTACCCAGCTTAAACAGTTGTTAAAAAATGGATTTGTTGATGAAATAGAACTGTTTAATGATTGTTTTAGCTGGTCTAAAGCTAAAACAATCTCTTGTATTTCATCATTATTGAGTTCACTGTCCGTGAAACATTTTTATTCTGACTATTTGACCGTTGTGACTGCGTTTGAAAAATGACGAAAAACTGCCCTTGTTTTATTATTTTTTGTCTACGATCCTAGATACTTCAGACCTGTTGCTTCAAGATCTTAGCTAAGTTCAGTTAGTGTAGGTTGCTAACATCTCTGTCTCTATAGGTACGTTTATACCCCCTTGAAGCCAAAGAGGTACTGTGGCAAACATACTTGTTACCATATTTACCTCCCCTATATCTTCCGCATTTAAGCAGGTAAAATGTTTCATCTTTCTTTTTTCTTTGTTGTGTTTGTCTTTATTTTTCTACATGGTGTCGTACTTAGTTATTCTGTAATATTTTCATTCAGCAAATAAAACCGTCATTTTTTATAAATATTTTTGTCTCGCAAAATATATGAGTTATATTCACCCGGTTTATGCTTTTCTTCTGCTTATGATAGCAGAAGTCTTTTAAATTAATGATCTTAAACGTAAGGACCGTTCCTTTTATGACAGACAGTTCTATGTTTTTCAAAACATTCCTTCCTAGATTGTTAAGAATTTTGAAAGAAAAATTGTAAGCTTGCAGAAAGCTTTTTATAGACATAAACCTGAGAAACTATGGGTGAAATAAAAAAGCTCAGCCTTGATGTATGGATTTAGGTAAGAATCCTTAACACCTCTGCGAAATATCAACGGGCGGTTCTACTTATCGCTTTGAAACGCCCGGACTAATTTGGTTCATTTTCTGCATTTGTTCTTTAACGTACAAAGATTAGTATCTATTAGTTATATGTTAACTTATTATTACTTTAGGTAGGCGTTTTGTCTACGTTGCTCCTGATGACTTTTTAGCTTTGAATTTCTTCTTGCTATCATTAAATACCTATTATCATTATATTACCGTTTCTAACTGTAACTAGAAGCTGAACAGCTTGAGACGGGAGAGCAACGCCTTTGAAAGTATTGTTGTTATGCTTAAAAGAAATATTTTGGAATAGAATACTGAAACTGTCTTTGTCAAGTAATAGACGCATAGTATCATTCCATTAAAATCATAAGATAGAAAAAATTTCACGAATCTAATAGTTCTTAGTCAGGCGATTATATCCGTAAATGGTGCTATCTTCTAACAAAATATTATACTCCCTGATCTGAACCATTTTTTTAACTTTCTCCACAAAATCATACAATTACTTTTAAAAATCACAAGTCAAAAGGTATATTATGTAAAAGAGATTTTTTTACTAACATGTTTTCAAATTTATGGTCGAAAATAGTGAAAATTAATGCTAATGGTTTGTGTTTATAAAACAAAAAAACTTCAAAAAGTTGTCTTAAAAAACAAAACAACAAATGAAATGTTTGTGTCAACAAAAGGAACTATTTCAAATTTTGTGCTGAACTAAATGGAAATAGATGTAAATAGTATAAATCAATAAGAAGTCTAAAACATAAGAATCATAAGAGAAGAAAATAACAAAAGAAAATATGCTGTGTTAAAAAAATACAACTTTAATAAAAAACTAATGCTCTGACATAGATGTAATAACGTTCTTATTGTTATATTCATAATCAATGTTTTCTAAATAAAGGATATTTTCCTTTAGTTCGTCCATATTGTTTTTTCCCATTTGAATAATATCTAATTTAAAAAAAGATTCCAGAACAGCAAGTGGCAATACCAGTGTATGTTCGTTAAAACATAATTTGCAATGAAAAAAGCACGAAGTTTTATCACTACGCATTGTGTGTTTGCAATGTGGGCATGTAACTATTTTGACTCCAGGCTGAAGAACCACAGACTTTTGGCAATTTGTACACCCAGGGTAGAGTTCAAGCTCTAAATTTATGATCTCTGGACAACATAATTCATTTACGATTTTTGTTGTCATTTCATCTGACAGATAAGTTTGATATCTAACAGGGCTCAAAATCGGTGAAGTATCGTTGGAATCTGTAACCGAAAATGTGGTCATTTTTGTAGTCGACAGTTTCTGTCCATAAAAGTTCCTTAGACTAAGATTTGTGATACTGTATTGCTTTTCCTCAATAACAGAATTCATTAAATCATTCCACACTGTGAACTTTATGTCTCCTATTCCGTCATAAAGAACCGCCTCACGTAGAGGCAATTCTCCATTTGAAGTTGTTACCATTATCGATTCTTTGAGCCATTTTAACGATCCAACAACATCATAGGTTCCAACGTTTTGACACAGGATTTCTTTTATTGGTGTAACTGCACTAGAATCATACGAGAATGTCACCTGATTCGAAGTTTGAATCCTGCTCCCCCGGAAAGAATTGAAGAAAAAAGTTCCTGTGGTGGAAGAAGGTGAAAGGTTTGAAAACTGCACTGGTTGCGATGAAGACTTGTAACCTGTTAACAATCCAATTGATATGCTTGGATTTGAGTTTTTCATGATTCGAATGATTGAATTTTCCATTTCCGTGGTTTTCATCAAAACATCAATGAATTCATTACCAGATTTAGATACATTTGAGTTAACCGTCACTATGTAACCATGAATATCTGTAATATAATGTACAAAAAAAAAATTGAAATGCAAATAAAGCTCTGGTCATCAAATAGCAGAATGTAGATTTCTTAATTATACATACAAATGTATTTGTGTTATGTCTAAGCAAAACAGTAAAATTATATTTAAGCTTTAGAGGGACTTGTATTAATAACAGATTAACGGTTTCTGATTTGATTGCTAAAACAATGACAATGAGTAATATAATAATTACTTTGAATTATTAAAGATAAATCATACCAATTAGAGTTGGAGAAGGAGAACTTTTAAATCGTTTATTTGGAGATGGCGACATTGGTGGAGAGAATCCAGTGAAGGGCTTTGTTGGAGTGAAGGGTGGTGATTTCAGGTCATTTGAGGTTTGTAGATTCTCAGCATCTTTACGTGTGACCTTAATAGGAGTGACTTGTGTTGATTTGGATGGATCGAAGTTACTTGGTGACTGAATATTCTTGTTATTTTTGCTGGTGAGCTTGGTTGGAGTAACTTGTGGTGATTTGGATGGGTCCAAATTACTTGGCGATTGAATATTCTTGTTATTTTTGTTAGTGAGCTTGGTTGGAGTAACTTGTGGTGATTTGGATGGGTCCAAATTACTTGGCGATTGAAGATTCTTGTTATTTTTGTCATTTAGCTTCATTGGAGTGACTGATTTGGATGAAGTTTTAGTATCAGGAGAGAGATCGCTGTTTTTGAGATGAGCTGCATTTAATAGAACAAACAAAACATTTAAAAGAGTTTTAAAACATTGTATTACGTATATGAAAAGTTGAAATTTTACATGAAGACGGGATGGAATTGAGCAATAACAAAAATAAATAAAAATAATAATGAAAAAGAAAGAAAGAAAGAAAAGAAAAGAAAGTAAAACTTACATGTAGATTGGGAATGTGTCGGCTGTTGCTGCTCGAATTCCAAAGGATTTTTTGTTCTCGATTTTTTCCCTTTATATTTAAGTGATTGTTGCGGAGCGTAGCAGAGCCCATTTCCTCATTAAATAAGCCAAATATAAGGGAAAAGGAAGGACGGTGGAGAGTATATAGGATTTCTATACGATTTCCGCGCCTCGTCCCCCTATACATCAAAAATATCAAAAATTCCGTCGTTATCAAAAATTCCGTCGTTTTGGGTCAGTTTCCCAGCGATGTAATATGGTGATTCTTTGGTACATTTGTTAGTGAGCGAGGCAACATGTTTTTTTTAAGCACGGCTTTTTTTAAATATGGTACCAAGGGAAAATCGGACGCAAGGACAATTTCAAGAAAACGAAGAAATTGTATGGAGCTAGCTGGCAAATATATCACTATTTTTTTACATTTGATGAACTCCTTCTTATCCTTACTAACACCTAAAGCTCCCTAGCATAAAACTGCCGACTTATCTGGAATAATATTAGAACTTTAGATAGATATAGCTAGCTACTTTTTTATTGAGTTATAGCTACAGCTAGCATAAAAATGAACAGATTTTCTACCTACAGTTACCTAGCTATACATATACTACACACTGAGTGAGATAATTCTATTCTGTATTCTGTAGGAATGCCCTATCACAAAGCTTACCGGTACCGGTACCGGTTCTTTAGCCACGCCGTATATTGTACGCACATCAGGAAATAAACTTTTTTGGCATACACCAGTGTGGGTCAAGTTACAAAAAAGGAAATTATTTTAATTCTATATATATCAGGAAACTTTTTCAACATCTAAATTTGTTATTACTGAGGCGTTTTAAATTCTCGTGTAATTGTCAACATGTATTGAAAATCTTTAAATATATTCATTATTTCTTATTTAATTTCCTGATATGTATAATATACAAATAATGTCACGGTAATTTCTGTTTCTGTAACTTGACATGAACTTTCACCAATGTGGGATATCAAGCTTCAGTCCAGCTCTAGCTGGGTAGCAAGCTAGCCTAATTAATTTTATTCTTTTAAAGTTTTTGTTCAGTTTGGAATAAGAGCTTTTTATCCTCATGAAAATAAACATATATAACTGTTTGATTTTTACCTGGACTGGGTAACAACGGGCTGTTTATTTAAGCTGAGGTTGCAATAAAGTTTTTATGGAAAATGTGTTACGCCTATGTGATGTCACGATTAATTTTTGATGTAAAACAGGTTATAAAGTGTGTTTTTATTTTTAAATGTTACAAAACGTTTTTCACAAAATAAAATTGCTGAGTGATAGTTTTAGTTGCATAGGGTAACAATAGGATGTTTTCTGTCTGTATATTTGAACCAAAGTTAGGATAGTTTTTTGGAAATTTGGAAATGGAAATATTATGCTGCAACGTTTTGGTGAAGGGTCTCTTTAAGAGACAAGAGAGGAGTTGAACGTCCTCCACCATACCTTAGTTTAAAGGGGCGATTGTGGAAGTCCCATGAAATGCCACATAGTGATGGTGTCACTTTAAAAAACACCCAGTCCGGTCTGTGAACGGTTGGCGCTAGGAAGGGCATCCAGCTGTAAAACAATGCCAAAACTCTTTATTAATGGCCGTAAGAACAGTTGATCAGACAAACTGCGTAAACGGGGCTGGAACTCTAAGGAGTGAAGGTGTCGCGCACGGTAGGACAGATGTCAGGTGTGAGCATCGTCAGACCGTTACCCAGCTATCACATCACAAGGTAGATAACACTAGGTTGAGGATGGCTAGTGTAAATGTTGGTACTCTGAGAGGTAGAGCAGGTGAAGTAGTTGAAATGTTAGAACGTAGATCTGTTGATATGTGTTGTGTTCAGGAAGTCAGGTGGAGAGGAGCTTCAGTGAGATTTGTGGAAGGTAGGAGGGCAAGGTATAAGCTTTTTTGGATAGGTAATAGTGATGGATATGGAGGAGTTGGCATATTCGTTGCAGAGAAGTGGGTAGAAAAAGTAATAGATGTTATACGTGTTAATAGTCGTATTATAGTGATAAAGTTTTTGATAGGTAATAGGATTGTCACTTTTCTGTCAGTTTATGCTCCACAGTGTGGACTCAGTGAAGAAGATAAAGATAAGTTTTATGATGAGTTAATAGCAGTCACATCGAAGTTTGGAGACACTGAACTTGTCATGGTGGGCGGCGATTTTAATGGTCATGTTGGGAAGTCATCTGAAGGTTATAGAGGTGTGCATGGAGGCTATGGATTTGGGAGCAGAAATAAGGAAGGGGAGAGATTGCTTGAGTTTGGAATGGCAACGGACATGGTGGTTTGCAACACATCATTCAGTAAGAGACATAGTAGGCTGATAACATATGAGTCAGGTGGTTGTAAGACACAGATAGATTACTTCCTGGTTAGAAAGTCAGACAAGAAAGTGGTGAAGGACGTGAAAGTTATATCGGGGGAAGAGTGTGTTTCCCAGCATAGGTTGCTGGTTTGTGATATTATCTTGAAGAGTGTTAAAGAAGCCAAGGGAAAGTACAGGCCCTGTCGTAAAGTCTGGAAGCTGAAGGAAGAGATTGTAGCAAGACAATTTAGTGCAAAAGTTCAGCAGTTAGCCCACAATGGTCAATGTGATAGTGACAATGTTGAAAGTACTTGGACTACTTTGAAGAATTGTCTTCTAGAAGCTTCTGATGATACCTGTGGGTGGACGAAAAGACCAGCTAGACATAGACAGACCTGGTGGTGGAATAATGAGGTTGACCAGTGTATAAAGGAAAAGAGGAAACTTTGGAAAGCGTGGAAGTCAGGTGGTAGTAAAAATATTTACTCAGAAGCTAAGCGTCGTGCTCGTACAGCAGTGTATAAGGCAAAATCAGAAGCAGAGAGAAACAGATTTGCAGATGTGTTAAGAAGGGAAGACCAGCGCAATGAGGTATTCAAGATAGCAAAGCAAATGAAGAAGACTAATCAAGATGTTGTAGGTGAGAAGTGTATACGTAATGATGAAGGTGTTTTGGCTAGCACAGAGGAGGAGAAAAGGGTAGCTTGGAAGAATTATTATCAGAGGTTGCTTAACACTGAGTTTGATTGGGATGAGGATAATTTGTCTGATGATGATGTTGTAGAAGGGCCAGCTATGCAGATCAAGACAGAATGGGTAGTGGAGGCTATTAGGAAATTGAAGATTGGCAAGGCTGCAGGAGTATCAGGTATTGTTGCAGAGATGGTAAAAGCATCTGGATATATTGGAGTTGAGCTTATTACAAGTCTTGCTAATCAGATTATAAAGGATGGTGCTATTCCGAGTGAGTGGCAGTCGAGTGTAATAGTGAATTGTTTCAAGGGCAAGGGTGATGCATTAGAAAGAGGTAACTATAGAGGTTTGAAGTTGGTTGATCAAGTAATGAAAGTTATTGAAAGAGTGATTGATAAGTTACTTAGAGAAAGAATTGATATAGATAAGATGCAATTTGGTTTTGTTCCAGGGCGTGGCACTACAGATGCAATATTTTTACTCAGACAGCTTCAGGAAAAGTATTTAGGAAAGAGAAAGAATCTCTATTTTGCCTTTGTAGATTTAGAGAAAGCTTTTGATAGAGTGCCACGTAAAGTTATTTGGTGGGCTATGAGAAAATTAGGTGTGGATGAGTGGCTAGTTACGATGGTACAGTCTATGTACAGCCATGCTAGAAGTCGTGTCAGGATTAACGATTCACTTAGTGATGAATTTAGTGTAAATGTTGGTGTACATCAGGGTTCTGTACTTAGTCCTTTGTTGTTTGTTCTAGTCTTAGAAGCGCTGTCGATGGAGTTCAGAACAGGTTGTCCATGGGAGTTATTGTATGCAGATGATTTGGTTCTCATAGCAGAGTCGATGGAAGAATTAGTTGAAAAGTTTGAGAAGTGGAAGAAAGGACTAGAAGAGAAAGGGCTAAGGGTGAACACAGCAAAGTCTAAAGTCATGATTAGTAGCATTGCAGCCAAGTGTGACCTTGTAGTTGGAAAGTGGCCCTGTGGAGTTTGCAGGAAAGGGGTTGGTAGTAACTCAATTTTTTGTCAGACTTGCAAGCATTGGGTACATAAGAAGTGCAGTAGTATTGGTGGAAGGTTAAGAGCTGACATTCAGTTTGTATGCAAGCCTTGCAAAGGTGAGATTATAGAGAATGAAGTATTTCCAGCTTTAATGATGTACAACAGTGGCTCGTTAGAGATAGTTGAGAACTTCTGTTACTTAGGTGATATGTTGGGCAGTGAAGGGGGTGTTGGAAGAAGTGTGACTTGCAGGATAGGTTCTGCTTGGAAAAAGTTCAGAGAGTTACTTCCTTTGTTGACTAGCAGAGTCTTGTCAATTGAGGTAAAAGGTAGGTTGTATGAGGCCTGTGTAAGAAGTGTTATGTTGTACGGTAGTGAGACATGGGCAGTGAAGCAGGAAGATCTTGACCGTTTAGAAAGGAATGATATGAGAATGGTTAGGTGGATGTGTAACGCCAGTCTGAGAGACAGAAAGAGTTCAGATGAGATAAGAAGCAGGCTAAGTATCTGTAGAATTAAAGATGTTATCCAGATAAGAAGATTGAATTGGCTGGGGCACTTGGAAAGAATGGAGGAGGATAATTGGGTAAGAAAGTGTAGAGACTTGATAGTTCCTGGGGCAAAGCCCAGAGGCAGACCGAGAAAGACTTGGCAGGAGGTTATAAGGACAGACTTGATACAGAGGAAGTTGAGTTTAGATCTAACACAGTCTAGATCAGATTGGAAGAGGGTCATTAATATATCCCGTCCAACCCATGCTAGCATGGAAAACGGACGTTAAGCCGAGAATGATGATGATGATGATGAACGTATGTGTGACACAGTTAATCACTCAGCCCAGTGTTAACGACAAACTGTTACCTGTGTTTCTATTTAAAAGAAGTTGCGCTAAAGTTTTTTTGAAAGGGTTTGTTTCACCGGGAACATTTCGTGAAAAGGTTTGCTGACTTTTTTCGCTATGACATGGCACAATATGTAAATTGTGTTTTTATTCCAGCTTAAGTTGAAGGAAAGATATTTTCTGAAAAATATAATTACACCCAGAACACCTTAAATGTTGTGCGTGTTTCACTCGATTTACGATATACTGCATACCTGTACAAGGCGCTCCACCTGAATGTGTGGTACAGTTTACAATTTGTATTAATTGTTTCACCAAGCGTTTTACGCCAGGTAACACAGTTACTTGTGGCTTAACCAGCATTTCTCAAAGTTTAATTAACTAGGCTGTGTGCTGTAAATTCCTAAGTGTATATAATATTCACCTGTAAAGTTTCGTATATATATATATATTTATTTATGCCCTGCTGGTCTAATGGCTATGACACTCATGCAAATGAGAGATCCAGGTTCAAATCCTG
Organism: Hydractinia echinata; assembly: GCA_030067915.1. Lineage (NCBI taxonomy): Eukaryota > Metazoa > Cnidaria > Hydrozoa > Anthoathecata > Hydractiniidae > Hydractinia > Hydractinia echinata. The sequence goes on along the minus strand of JASGCC010000003.1, from coordinate 4,609,606 downwards.
GACAGGGCTAGGAAAAACATAATTATCTTGCACCTACAACAACCAGGTATTCATAAGTATATGATATTTACTATATTGAGTACAATAGGTAATCTTTGAGTCATAGAGGGGGAGTTGCATACATTCATCACTTTCATTTATAGAGCCTTATAGAGCCAAATGCTTTGTTTTTGTAATAGATCTATCACTTTATGCTAAAAAGTTTCTAATAGGCACAAGAAACCAAAAAATGCGTTCTTTACTAAAACATTTTGCCTTTCTCGTGGACTTCTCTGATTATTTCTATATCTTGACTTTTTTATGTTGTTGTCATTGGAACCAGGTTACTTTTAATCTCAGATTTATCAAAAAATGATAGTTTTTTTGGCGTTATGACCGATTGTTTAAATACTTGTATTGGCACATAATTCTGCTAACATGATTCACTGTATATTGACCTGATATAAATTTGAGACCTTTTTTATGAGCTATTGAATTTGAAATATTTGCACCTTAATATGTTCTATACTCCTGGCCTAATATGATACATATCTTAGACATATTGAGTATACACAATCTTTCAGTTGTAGGGGGGAGATTTTCTATTAGGTGCCTGCCCCTGCCTTGCTGTTCCCTGGCCTTGCCAGCACTGACTGTTCCTTTGCCTACTCTTCCTATGCCTTTTCTGGTGCCTGCCTACTATGCCCTTGCCTGTGCCTCCCATGCCTGTGCCTCCCATGCCTTGCCTACCCCTGTCTGCCTACCCCTGCCTTGCTGATTCCTCTTCCTGTTTCCTTGCCTGCCTTTGCCGTGCCCTTTCCTTGCCCTGTTTAATGCCTTTGCCTTGGCAACCTCTCCGCAACACTTTCTATACTAGTTTCTCTTTTTTATTCATTTTTACTTTAAATCTAACATTTGAAATATATAAATATATATCTTATGACAAATCCTCCAAAAGCTATCAAATCACATGGCAAATTTTGACGGGATTTACGAAAATTAGAACTTAACCAAAACTTTTCCCCTTAAAACACTGTACAATTTATGGCATCATAAAATTAAAAAAATCGTTACTTTGACAGAATCAGGTTGTGAAAAAAAGACTTTCGCAACTTCAGCCTCCACCCTATATTTTGAAAAAAGTGATTGTTTAACATAAACATGATCCAAAATAGAACCACTAATGAAAGTTGGTCTTTCAATTAATTGGTCATACAAATTTAAGACATTTCTTAAATTTTCATTTGGTTGAATATTAAAGTCACCTACAATTAAATCAATATCATGTGTGCTGGTTAAATATCTCAAAAGGTCGTAAAACTCAGGAATCAAAGTGTTGTTTTTCCTATAAAGAAGCATTACTGTCAATTCAAATGTTCCAACATTTGTTTTGAAAATTGAAAAACCATTTCCATCAAATTCACGAACCAAATCTATTTTATCTTTATAATAAACAGCCAAACCTAGAAATCTATCCTCATTGTTATTTAAAATATAATTAAAATTGTCTATATGAACATCAGTTAGTTCGCTTGTTAATTGGGTTTCAGTACAAAGGATGATGTCACTATTTGTAAATGATGAATCAGATCTCATATCAACGATATGTCTACTTAAAGATTGTACATTACAAATTTTGAATTCTAAAAATATATTATTTTCTAATTGATCTTCATCATTTAGACTTTCTAATATTTGTTCTTGTCTAAGATAATCATATTCTGTTTTTACCCTTTCATCTACTACTATAACTTTTTTATCAAATTTGCCTGTTAAAAACAATCCCTCTAGTGAAGTTACACGGCTTATTCCTACATAAAATTGACCTGGATTAAATGACTTTTGTTTTAATAAATCACAACTTAAAACGATTTGATCCAAACTAAGACCTTGAACTTTGTGTACTGTACATCCCCACGATAATGTCAAAGGAAATTGAGTTCTTTTAATAGCTGGTGCACTATCACGCTTTGCATTTGTTCTAATATCAAGTGTTACTCTTTCAATAGGAACAGCATCAAAATGTCTTCCTAATTGACTCTGCTTTTTTTTAAGTCCAGCTTTAGGATCATCAAACTTAATGATAATAGCTTCAACTTTCTCATTCTTGTAATGAATGTGCATAATAGTTCCAATTTGCCCGTTATTTAGATTGTCAGATAAGTCAACGTTGCTTGTAAGCATAGTTCTGGCCCCAATTTTTATTTTTAGATGAAAAATTAAACCTTTAGTTTGACTCAAAGACATGTTCAAAATTCTATCGTATATATGATTTGGAACAGAATTTGGTACTTGGTCTATAGCTTCAATTGTTAGAACAGTTTGATCGATCATTTCCAACATTGTCTGATTATGTACCCGTGCTGGTTCATTTTCTGCAAAAATATGTAAGGCATCTACAGGGTAATTGTCATCTGTTTTATCAATAACCCTTGAGCCTAAAACATTGATATCACTCTCACTTAATTCACCAATACGAACATTATTCAGTAAATCAATAAATGAAGAATCCTCTCTTTGTCTCATGACCTCAGTCAATTCACAAAATTTGAAAGTTCTCCACAGATGATGTATATTAAATATTTCATCATAGTAGTCAGCATATATTGGTTTTTGGAGAACTGGAGGAAGTTGATAAAGATCACCAACAAAAATCATTGTAATCCCAGCAAATGGAACCGAACTGTTTTCAGCATAGCCAAAAACATCGACTAGTCTCTGATGAACATATAGCATTAATTTATTAGATAACATTGAAATCTCATCAATTATTATCATCTTCAGTTCCTCATATTTGATTTTCAAAGCACATCTTTTTTTATCAGACAATTTGGGCACATGCATTCCTCTACATTCAACTGGGATTCCTAATCCTGAATGAATTGTTGTTCCTGAAATATTAATAGCAGCTACACCAGTTGGGGCTAATAACAAAACTTTGGGTTTCTCAACAGATGAAGTTCTGAAATTTAATGTTTTAGAAACGGATGAATATAATGTTTTAATCAAAAAACTTTTTCCAGTACCTGCATTTCCTGTAACAAAGAGTCTTAATGGTGGAATTTTCAAGGTACTGTCAGCAGATCTGTTTTGTACACTTTGCCTTGCCCATCTATTAACAACATTAAATATCGCTCTTTGTTTTGGGTTTAATTGAGAAATCATTAAGTTTATTTCTTCATTAGAAAAAGATGAATTTTCCGAAACTGAAGCAGTAGGAAAATTTTCACTGACTTGAAAATCAACAATATTTTCATCTTCAGAATCACAAGCTTCTTCAACTAAATTTTCTTGCAAATCATCATTTTCTTGCTCAGCAAAACTATCAGTTGTTCTAGAGTGAGACGTAAAGTGAACTAATGAATCCTCAACTAGATTGCCAAATGGTTCAAATTTTTCCCTGTTCTGATTTACAATAGCTAATACATCTGGTTGGTTTAATTTTATCGAAAAACTCTTTTCTTCGCTTGACAAAAGTTCTTGTTCGTGTCTAAATGGGTAAAATAGCATTAGTAAGTGATGTGCATGTTCTTCGGGTTTCAAAGTAGCACTTGGAGTGTGATAACGTAGAATTTTTTTAACCGAACGACATCTCATCTTATCTTTTGATTTCATCAATGGGATAATTTTAGGGTATGAGAGAGGACCTTCAATATTATCATCAACAAGTACTTCAGGTTGACTATCATTGTCTTCCCGAGGTTTAGTTTCAAGGACATAAAATGCTAGAAATTCTGCATAACAAATTTCATCTAAAACACTAAATTTTCCTCCTTTGAAATTTTTATCTGGGCGCTCCATGTATCTATCTAAATTGTTTTTTTTGAAAACATCAGTACTATCCTCTGGAAGTTGAGACAACTCATCTTTAGATTTACAAACTTTGTATCTCTTTTCAGGCAAGTTAGAATTAGCAAATGTTACAACAGGAAACGTTTTTCTCAACCAAAGTTCTGGCATTAGCTGATAAACTGCTTCTTGTAAAGAACATTGCCGGTGTGTCAAAAAAGCTATTGCCAATTTTTTTATTCAATCTTTATAAGAAAGGTTTTCAGATTCATTTGCTGCATTTTTCATTGCTACAGAAGATTCAGTTTCACATTTAGAAAAATACGAACACATATAAGTTACAGCTTTGTAATAGTTAAAAACAGGCTGTATATCAATATTCGCCTCCCAAGCTTGTAAACCGGTTGTAAAATAATTATTTACGAAACACGAATTTGGCGGTCTAAAAATATGAATTTCAAAGTCAGTATCGGGGGAAATAGACAAAGCCCAATAGTAATCATTTTCTGTAATTCCTAATGCATCCAAAATATCAGATATAGAACTTTCTTTATAAGATGGCCTGTGTGGATCAAGGTATTCATCAATATACAACTTAACTTCCTTTAATATTGATTTCCGTTTGTTAAGTATCTCTAATTTTTCATTTTCTGGAAGTTCATCATTGAGAGGTTCAGCACAAATTGTTCTATTAGTAAAATACCTGCCATAACGGAAGCGACAAGGAATATTCTTATATTTTCTACAAGATCGTGAATGGCAATGTGATTGATATTTGCTAACTAATTGATTAAGCTCAGGCTCAGTGTCTTTATCAGGCAAATCTACTCTAACAATAGAATTAATAAAATCAATATATTCTTGTTTGGTTTCTCTTGTTAACAAAGGAGCATCTTTTACCCATATAAAGCAATGTACATGAGGTGAACCTCGAAACTGAAATTCAACTTTTATTGCATAGTTTTCTACATTTCCTAAAGGACTGTTTTTGTGGATAATGATTTCCTTAAAAAATGTTTCAACTCTATATTGAAAGTGCCTAGCCACTAACACAGGGTAACTATTCAAAATTTCACATTTTTGAAAGTAGTCGATTTCACTGTTTTCATCTAAGTTCAAGCCGTTTAATCTAAAAATAATTAGAATCAACTCTTTCCAGCGCAAGTGAGCACAAGATAACGTAAGAAAAAATGTTGGTAGTCCCAATTGTTTAACCATTGCAAGAACATCATGTAAAAAGTTTTTCCAGTATGCAGGAGTACCTTTAATAGCTTTCATGAAAGAATAACCCTTATCTTCACAAACAATTGAACGAACTGTTTCATTTAAATTATTATTTAATTGACCAGCATTTATGCTTCCCTTTACCTTTGTCGTAGCAATATTTATCTGGTTAAATAAATTGACCTGTTGCAAAATATAGTGGGCAAAGAAAATGTAGTCACCATTGGAGGAAAACCTTTGAGTATAATTAAGTAGTCGCTGATTGAAATATTTGACAGGAGACAACAAGACTTCTCTTGTTACTTTATAACCAAATCTACCTTTGGGTAAGAGAAATGGAAATGCCTGTTCTTCACAAAATTGGTCATTGAAAAATGATTCAGGGGTTTTGTTTTGACCTGGACCTATATCTAACACATTTTGTGAATTGTCATAAATATTCGGAATAACACACATTTCATTATTATTTGTTCCTTCTAAATCTAAAGGATAGTTACCTTCTAAATGCTCATCGTTTTCATTCTCAACAACAATTTCAAATTCACCTTTTTCTACAATACTTTCTATATCAGATAAACAAAGAAGATCTCGATTAATATTATCTATATTGATAAGAACGTTAGAATAAAAACGATTATGTTCCTTCAGATAGTTCAAAGCAATTTCAACAAAACGTGGGCGAACACTTTCAAAGTAAACATGTCCTTTAAATTCGATTTTTCTTTTCAACTTAACTAGTACAACTCCATCATTGTCAGCAGATCTAGGTAAAACATTTGAAACTGCATCAGCTTGAATTGGAATATTGCATACGGCACCTCTAATTTTTGGCTGTTGACCTTTCGGCATAATGGTTATTTTTTTGAAAAGAATTCTTTTTGAGATTAAGGTTCTTTCTAAACGATTCAAACGTTCCAAAATGTCTGGAATGGGATCTAGCAATAATTTATTGACTACAGCTTGTGGAGGAGTATTGTTTTTTTTAAGATGTTTATCACAAGTAATGCAGACATATTTACATTGGTCAAAGCTTTCAATTTCATGGAATAAGTATGGAATAAGATGCTTGATATTGTGTGGAGACAAATTTCTTCACAGACTTTTTATAAAGACATCTATGACAAACAACACATATATAATATGGTCCTTCCTGAATAGCATTTTTGAAAACAGATACTCTCGAAACATTAAGATTTTTTTTGCTTTTCGTTCTCTACATTTTGCTTTTTCAGTTTCTGTTTGTTTACGTTTTCTACATTTTGCTTTTTCAGTTTCCGTTTGTTTACGTTTTCTACATTTTTCTTTTTCAGTTTCGGTTTGTTTACGTTTTCTACTTTTTTCTTTTTGAATTTCGGATTGATTGCGTTTTCTACATTTTTTTTTTACAGTTTCAGATTTTTTTCTTAGTTCCTCTGTTTCTAATCTGTAAGCTAATTTAGCATCAAAATTAGGTGCATTATCCAACTGAATCTTTATATATTGAACAGCAAAACATACATATTCTTCATTAACATCTATAAAATACGTTTCTAAAATGTGTTGTTCTAAAGATTTCCTCGAGGAAAATTTTAATAAAACTGAAAAACCATCAGGAATAATTTCTCCATTAATGTTACGACTATGTGAGTCAAACAAAAAGTAATGTCTAGAATTCCAAGTGACTGACATTGTTAAGCCCCTTAAAGTAAATAAAAAACCTGAAGTATCTATTGGAATGTCCTGGAATAAAAAAGACAAATGCAAATTGGTTATGTAAACAGGGTGAACACGATACTCTTGGAAAACAGCCTTAAAATTTGTAGAGTTTTTGAACATAAACTGTCTAGGTAATTCATCCATAGCAACATAACCATCAATTTTTAAACTTTCGTAAATCGCATCACCATTTTCTAGAATAAAATCCATATCTTTACTATTCCAAGTACCTTGGCTTTTAATCAATGTAAACGCAACTGAAGATAATGCATTACAAGTACATTGCCTACCAGCTGTTAATCCAAATCTCTCGTTTCCTTGATTGTAAGAACCTTGAACTGACTTTAAAATGTTTCCTTGCAACGACATGTTATATAAATGTTAGAATTAACTTTGTTACTTTATAAATTTAACTTGTGATTATTGTAAATTACTTTTTGTGACTTGTTGTTCCCAGATAGTCTTTATCTGAGCTATAAACACCAGCTAGTCTTTAGCCAATGTTGTTCCCAGATAGTCTTTATCTGAGCTAAAAGAAACACTTGACCGTCTTGTGACAAATGTTGTTCCCAGATAGTCTTTATCTGAGCTAAAGAAACACTTGACCGTCTTGTGACAAATGTTGTTCCCAGATAGTCTTTATCTGAGCTATAAACACCAGCTAGTCTTTAGCCAATGTTGTTCCCAGATAGTCTTTATCTGAGCAAATTTCAAGCAAAATAAAATTTTCTCAATTCCCAGTGGAAAGAGAGAACAAATTAAAAAATATAAATATGAGCAATTGGTTTTGATTTCACAGATTCAGAAAGATTTGACACCACAATCTTGACTTCTATTCCAGTGAAAAATTGAAGAAATTCTAAGGCTTCAATTCTTCGTCAGCCGGCAAAATCTTTACCAAAAATTCATACGCCCTTACTTCCGTCCGACCGCCTGCCGAATTTCGCGTAGGAGGAGGAGGAGGAGTCGCGGCTGAAATTAAAACGGGATACGCTACGCTCTCCCGTAATAAATGTTTACGCCAAAACTGCATGTATCACCGTCATTTTTCGTTACTCTCGATTATTAAAGAAAATGACGTACCCGGTGTGAAGAAAATTGCTTTCCTTTTTAATTTCTTTTAAGAAGGAAAAGTATGAAGAGAAACAACTTTCTAACAACTTATTTGTAAAATTTTAACTTTAAACCTAACTTCCTTAAAATTGTGAACAGCATATAGTGACAATATTGTCAGTGTTTTTGTAGTTAATTCATGTTATTAGTTAAATATGTTTCACCAGCTCTTTGGTCCCACAAGTTTTACTAAAATTAGTCAAAATATTTGCAGTAGCTGAGACAAAATTGCATGTAACGGTCAAGGCCATGAATCCTATTGTTCTGTTATTCAGTACTTTAATGCGTTGGACAAAGTCGAAAATTAGAACAACCAATGGAGTGTCTCGTGAGGTCGAATAGAGTTCAACTGACATGCACAAAAACCAAAAAGAAACTGTCAAAAGCTGTAGGATATTACTGAATAAACAATTTCATTTTAATCAGTTCTTCATTCATTTGTTATGTTAAATGCACATTACACATTGACAGAAGGATACCTTTTGTTGGTAATTTTGAAAAACCGATTGAGTAAACGTATTTCATTTGTCTTTCATCATTGTTTCCCTCTTTTAACAAATTATTTTATTCCTCATTATTTCCCTTTCCGTTAGTTCTTTCCACTGACTAACTAGAGGATATGATGTGTAAAAAGGAAAAATGCATTTTTTGTTTCCAATATAAAAACGAAGTGACTAAAGTACTTTATCACAAGCCTTTGAAAGGAGCATCAAGTTGAAATTGTATCAAGAATTTCAAAACATGATTCGTTTAAACATTTTTTCTTATTCTGGCATGCTGGTTGTTGGTGCAGGTATGTGTTGATCCTTATTACAAAACACAAAATAATAATAAGTAAATAAAGTAAAATCAGAAAGTTAAAACAAATATATCTTTGTAGACTATTGTGCTTATTTGTTCTAGAACAGTTAAAGTTATCTTGTATTCTTTCATCGAATATCTTCTTGCCATTATAGAGATCCCATCAAACAAAAAGGTGTCAAGCAAGCAACCAATTTACTAGATACATTGCACATATTTGCAAAACAATTGCCGAAGTCGATATCTCATTGAAGTTGCAGCAGGAAAATGTTAATTTTAATCTAGTGGAGATTTCAGACATAAAAGTTAAAGTATCAAACAGAAGTTCAACAAACGCTTCTTCCTTCGTATTTCCACTTGGTTTCGCTAAATCTGAAAAAGATTAAGATTGAGTTACACAAATATGTTCCGTGTTTAAAAGATAAATCAGATGCATGCGGCCGATCAATTCTTAAAAGCTTTGTAGTGAATCGCAAAGGAGGAAAATTGTCGATCACTTTGCAAGCCGATAAATCAAAGTTTTGTTTTGTTATTACTTTGATGGTAAGTTTTAAAGACATGAGAAGAAAAAGTTCACCAAAAGGTAGCATCATTGAAAAATGTAAAAATAAGACAGCATCCTGTTTTACATAAGGAATCAACGCATGTTACTGAGGAAGAAGTAAAGAGAGTACATTTGAGATGCAGACCTTTCCACACAATATAAAATTGTGTATATTCAACTGCCATTTTCATAACTTATTATTTTATGATTTGAAATATATCCAATAATCAGACTAGTATTTCGTTTTCTTCTGAACCTACCCAGCTTGAACAGTTGTTAGAGGAAGTATTTGATGATAAAATAAAATTGTTGAATGGTTGTTTTAGCTGGTCTGAAGCTAAAACAATCGCTTGTCTTTCATTATTGAGTTCACTTTCCCTGAAATATTTTTCGTTGCCAGATTTTCAAAGCGAACTGAAACTTTATCTTCTGACCCATTATTCGAGCTACCGCCACCATGCTCCCTAGTAAGATAACTAACATTGCTTTTTTATTAAAAACAAAATTTAAATTATTTAAGACTTAGTCTTTATATTTTATGGTGTCACGAAGCTGATTTAGTGATGCAGCTTCATCTGACAGGAGTGTTTCTATCAATTTTTCGATTGGTCCTAACAGTACAAAACTTGACATAATTTTTACGAATTCAAGTTCTCATTAATCATCTTCAGAATGAAGTATAATGTTAAAAACTGTATATGTGTAAAAGACTAAAAATGTTTTAATTAACATTATCAAACATAAAGAGACTACAATTATGAAAAAATACAATGAAACAAGACGGTTAAATTTGAATTTCGCCGCATTAGGTGATGACATTGGTTGTTTCTATATTAGAATCGCACATTTGAACTTGACATTGTTCACTTGTCGATGTTCACGGCGAATCTCAGGTTATTTAGTAAGTCAACATTCGTGAAATATGGTAAATTTTGCTGATGTCAGCATGACGGTATTTCCCGAATATGGGGCTTTCGTGGACCCCGCAGTGAATTATTTCATTGTTCGGGTTCTCCAGAATGTCAATAGCAAATTTTAAACACTCTCCACCTGGCCTACGTGTGCACAAAGAGTATCGACTTTGCAGCATGCCGGCCGCAGGATAATGACCATTTGACCGTTTTGATCGCGGTTAAAAAATAAAGAAAAACTCTCTTTGTTTCATTATTTTTGTCCTCGATTGTTGATACTTCAGTCTTGTACCTACAAGATTTTAGCTAAGTCCAGTTCGCAGGTTGCTAAGATCACTGTTTGCCTCTATTGGTATGTTTATACTTCTTGTAGCCCAAGAGTAAGTGGGGCACACATATTTGTTACCATAATTACATCCGCAATATCTTCCTCATTTAAACAGGTAAAACGTTTCATCTTTTTTTCCTTGCTGTATTGGTCTTTATTCTTCAACATGGTGTGATATTTAACTATCCTGTAGTTTTTCCATTTAGCAATTAAAACCGTCAATTTTTATAAATTTTTTCGTGGTTGTGTTTGTTTTTATTCTTCAACATGGCGTGGCGCTTAGCTATCCTTCAATTTTTTTGTTCAGCAAATAAAACCGTCATTTTTTATAAATATTTTTTCTCATGCAAAAAATATGCCTTATATTCGGCCAGTTTATGTTTGTGTTCTGCAAATGATAGTAGAAGTCTTTAAATTATGATCTCACGCAGCAGTTCTATGTGATTTATTAACAACAGTCCTTCCTAAATTATTAAGAATCTTTAAAAAAAATTTTTTTGAGCTAACAGAATCTGTTTCACAGAAAAAACATCAGAAACTTTGACTTAAAATAAAAAAGCTCAACCTTGCTGTTTGCGTATGGATTTAGGTAAAAAGCACTTATTAACACCTCTACGTAATTTTAACGGATGTTTCTAGTTATCGCTTTTGAACGTTCGGACTAACTTTGTTAAATTTCTGCATCTGCGCCTAGCCCCTAGGGCAATTTTTGTCCTTAGAATCTATTAACATCTATCAATTTTATTCGAAAACTGTATACATGTTAGAATATATTTTTTGTTTTAAAAGCGTGGACGCTGTAGACACATTTGTTGTTTATGCAATCAAATATGAAAAAATGAAAGGAAGAAAATTAATGTACGATGACTAAATGAATTACGTTTTGTTTCGAATGCACTCCACGCGCTTGCGTATTATCCTATTAAGTCAAAGTAATTAACACACAGCAAAAAAGAAAGGTCAACTGTCCCCGAATAATATCAGATATCAAATTTCAGCTATCAATATTATCTAGCCTAATGTTTCGTAGTTTGTAAGTATGATAATGATTGTATGTATGTGGGGAAGGCAACAGAAGAAAATATTTACAAATATATCGCCTGTCTGAACAACAAGTTATTTTGTCGAAACTCGCCCCACGCACAATAAAAAGCGGAATTTAAATGTTGATGTCGTTAAAACGTTGCCTTTTGATAATTGAATAATCACTTTTTAATTTTTATGACATCCTATATATCACCGCAAAACGTTATCGTAAAAACAATTTCCTTTAAAATTATTGCTAAAGGTTATGAAATAAAACGGAAAAAAGCAACATTTGTAATTTATAAAACCGTTAGAGCTTACCTCCTGTGATTGTAAGTTAGTTGATTTCACGTGAAAGAGCTTTGAAATTGGTAGGAGATTATTTTTATCTTTTATGTTATTAGGCTACTTCCATTTGTCTGTCTGTGACAGGCAAAGTCGATGTGTCCATTTAACTTCAAGAAATAGCCGTAGCAGTATGTCTTCTTTATCAAAAAAAGTCGCGGGTTTTGTTTGTTCATGTTTTTTCTAGAGATTCTATTTGCCGAATAAAACCACGTGTTTAAATTTTGTTTGCGGAAATGAGTTTTCCTTGACAAGCAAAATAAACGTGAAAAGTTTGTTCAGGAATAACTAGGTTGCTAATATACTGGAAAAAATATCATTTTGATGTTTTTTGTGTTTTTTCGTGGAAGAAGAGAAGTTCTAAAAAACTAGAAGCTTTAGCAGAAGTAGTATATGTGAAAGGTGTGCAAAAAAAAGGTTTATTTTATTTAAAGAAGTTTTAATTTAGAAGAGCTAAAATAGAGAAGCAACAGTTGTTAGTGTCTTACTCTTTTCTGCTTTTGCACACTTTCTTTTGCAAATATTTTATTGCCTACCTAGCGAGAGTGGAGTATTTCAAGGCTAGCCACACGAAGAAGAAATGTTTTTTATAAAAGTAAAAAAAATCCGATTTTAGCGAGGTGGTAAAGCAAATATTATAACTTTTATAAGTTATATAAATATGTTTTATTTTCTGTTATTGTTAAGTGCGCTTTTTAAGGTAGATACTAGGTGCACCTTATCTCCCTAACCTTCAAGTTAGTTTGCATCATTAGCTAGCTACAATATCTTTCCCTCATTTTTTGTTTATTATTTTTAGTGTTTTTGGACCCCGGTAGGGAGAAGAAAGTAGGGCGGTGGTCCAGCTCATCCTTATTTTGCTTGTTAAAGAAAGAATGATACCTTTTTAAACGGGACAAAAAAAACGGAATCAACAGAAAATTTATACAACAGCAGTTGGTTTCCTTGGTTGAGATCTATTAGTCTATCGTCCTTCTGATTTGATATCCAACTACATTACTTATTCCTTTCTTTTCTTTTCTTTTAGATTATTATGCTGGTAGATTTGTATTACATCGCCCTGGTAATAATTAAGGCTCACTGAAGAACATAATTATATTCCTCAGGCAATTGAGCTGCCATAAGACGGCCTGCATCCAGTTGGTTTACCACATATAGGCCAGGTAAAGTGTTATGTCACATGCGTCAAATGTTTCTTCAGCTAGGAGCATATATGCAGAACGTGTTGTATACATATAACAAAATGAAATAAGTCAAAACAGCTATATAATCTCACTACACTTCATGCACATGTAACAAATATTATAATACTAGCCGGGGGAGGGGGGGTTTGCGTTGAAACGCTGGGTTAAGCCGCAAGTCGAAACTTCGGGTTAAGCCACAAGTAACTGTGTGATCTGCCGTTAAAACGCCCTGTGGAGAGCTTAATAAGATCCGCAAACTGTTCTACACATTCAGATTGAGCGCTATAGTACAGATATGCAGTATGTCGTAAATCGAGTAAAGTGCACATATCATTATAGTGTTTCAAGTTGAACATATTTTTAAAAAAGTAACTTTACTTCAACTTTAGCGGAACTAAAAACACAGTATACAACCCGTTGATACCCCATCATAGCGGAAATAATCAGTCAATATTATTTCATTTTGCGGAATAAGTTTCAGCGAAAGTTTAAAAATTAATCGTTACATCGGGCTGAGCACTTAGTACAGGTAAACCATGTTACACATGCACATAGGCGTAATACCCTTTTTTAAAAAACTTTATCGTAACTTCGGTTTAAATAACAAACAGAACACAGCCCGTCGTTTAATACCAGGGTAACCACTTAGTACAGGTACATACACCATTTGGCACACTATATAGGGGTAATACTCTTTTCCAAGAAAACTTTATCGCAACCTCGGTTAAAATGAAAACACAGGAAACAGCCTGGCGTTAACACTTGGCTAAGCGTTTAGTGTAGGTAGACCTTGTCGCACATGCATATAGGTGTAATACCCTTTTTCAAAAATGCTTTATCGCAACATCAGTTTAAATAAAAACACAAGAAACAACCAGTTGCTAACCCTAACATGAATTTAAATAATGTTGGCTAGGATAAAAAGCTGAATAAGAAAACCATAAATGCAATAAATAAGCTAGCTGGCTTTAGAATGCTCTCTCAAAAACTACTTTCGTAGACAAAATCTTACAATTGGTGGTGATTTGTACGTGGCTAAAAAACGTGTCAATATATTTACACTAACATGTGAAAACATACAGAAAACAAGCAGTACATAAATGAAAATCTTTTAGAAGAATAAAAAGTCAAAATGACCGTCGTGGTTCTGCTTTACACTTTCCTTTATCGGCATATCGAGGTCGCAAAAATCTCGGCATTGTTTTTCGAAAAAATCGGGCGTTATGATTGGTTACTACACGCAGGCGATCAAAACAAAGTCAGTAAAAACATATCGCTGACCAAATATGATTAATATATTGCATTTCTTTACTAGATAGATCTGTCATTTATTATTATTTTTCCGAATATTTATACATGATGTATCAAATTCAGTGTTAGAAACACTGTTATCAATGTGGGTCCTGTGTTCTGAATGTATACATTAAATATACACCGCTACTGCCTACCCATTTTCCCCCATATAGCAATGGATGACCGGTAGCTGAAAGATACTTGCTAAACATGTCCGCGCTGTGGACCGAACCACGGACCTTGTGATTACGCAACAAACTTCATAACTACAAGTCTATGCGGCACAACAGTGAACTTAATGACGTTAGTAAGGACTCTTCGATTCTGATCAAAATATTGTGCAGGTTCAGGCGGTTTTAATCAGCGGTTAAGGAGATATAAGAGCTTAAATATTTTACTGACGTCAGCCAATATACAAACGTTTTTTTTTAGAAATTTGTTTACCAGTTGATTCTATTATTTTTTTGAGAAAACTGCAAGCATATACTCTGGTTATGGCATAACCAGCCAGTAAAAACTTTTACAATGAAATATATAATTTAAGTGGACACATTAAAGTGAAAAGAACAGTATATTTTATTGCAGTTTACATTCAACTTGACACAATAAACTTCCAATGGACATTCATATTTTAACCTACCCATCCAGCTTGCTGGATGTTCAACTGTTTCAGAGTGGATCTCTTTATGATTACAATTTCAGAGGTCTCTAATCTAAACAATGCCTGGCAGTATATCTAGCTATATAATTAAGCAGTAACATGCTGTATAATCACCTAGCGCGAGCTGTAGCAAAGTCAATGTATATACAGCCCTTCCAATTCATGTCAGCACTTGGCAACTGCTTGGGCAAAAAAATTTTAACTTATATCGGGTAATTTTTGCTGAAGTTGTATTTATTCTCCTTTTCTTGTATGGAACCTGCAGTCTTCTCTTATTATCTAAAAAAACTTTTGTTTGGGTATAAGAACGTGACAATGACACCGAAACAGAAATATGAATTGCTAACACGCCGACGTAAAGCAGGTAACTAGCATTTCACATCGTTGATCTTGCCAATGTAAAATATCTTGATTTAGATAAGCTGACGTTTAATTGGCAAGACCTTATATGTCTTCTTTGCATGCGAAGTTTTAAATCTTGACCAATGTTAGAACAACTTTTAAAGTTATTTTGTCTATTTACTAAATTGAGAACTTTTGTTTTAACGGTAAAAAAGGATTCAATATGGGACATGTTACAACGTGTGAGAATTTTCTCTTCTTTAATATGCCTCTTTTATTTAGATACACCAACAAGAAACATGTGAGTACATGTACCGAAAGCGATATAAGCTAAAAGTGCCAAGCAATGTCGGAGCTATAAAACATACTTTCCGTTCAAAACTGTTCTTTTCACGCTTGCTAATATTTGGAGCTTGTAAAACCAAAATTCCGGTCGCTATCTCACAAAAAAAACCACTCTGGCTATAAAAAAACTCTGCCGTGATTTGTTCTTGTAAAATTCTGCTGCAGAATACCCTTAAAAGAAAAGTCAACAAATTTCAGTTCGGACAGGCCAATATTCAACATACAGCAGTTTTTTAAACAGATGGCACACTGGTAAAAATAAAATCTTAATTAGAAAATCTTTCTCAGGCTAAGTAAATTTTACTCAAATCAAGTTCGGTAAATTTTCAGCTTTACAAGTTTTCTTGCCGCGAGTAAATTTTCTTGAAAAATCACACAAAGTGAGTATTTAATTAATTCACAAATCATTTTCCTATTTTAAGTAAATAAATCTTGGTTTTAAGTAATCAGTTATATCTTCTGTTGCTTTATTTTAAATATCCTCATTTTTTCTCGCAATCTTTTCTGACTTTCTTACATCGTTGAGAGATATCGTGATTTCATATAATTTGAAAGTAAGGATGAAAGTGATATATAAAGGAAATTTTTTTTATCCCACAAAAACTTCGCAAGAAATAACTGTCGCGGGTAGCCTACTTCAACATATTTCGCGGGAATAAACTTTGCGATCAAGCCTTTTCAAAATTTTCGCGGGGTCTAACTTTCGCGATTTGAACCAAAAATCGCGAAATCGCAAAACTTTCGTCCTTTAAAGTAGCACAGAAATAGAACAACGACAGAATTTTCGTTTGAAGTTAATGTGCGCTTCTTAAGCCCGGGGCAAATCGATCAACATTCTCGGTCAACATTCTCGGTCAACATTCTCGTCAACATTTTGAGCAACATGTTGATATGATTTGCTACACCCTCGTCAACATTCTCGTCAAAATTTTGAGCAACTACATTCTACTGAAACGTGGCCATTCATTCTCAATTCAATCATGATGTTGATGGCTATAGCAAATCGTAGCAACATACAAAACTCATCAACAATGTTGATCAACATTTATAAAAAAGTTAATAAATGTTGATCAACAGTTTTAGAGGTTTTTTTTCTTCGTCAACATGTTGATACCCATAGCAAATCGAGTCAACATGTTCATCAACAAAGGTTGACGGACAATGTTGATCAAAAAGTTGCCTCGATTTGCCCCCGGCCTTTACAATCACACATTATAATAATTTCAAAGCTGAGCTGATGCTCAGCGCGAAAGTCACATCTTCGTTGCACTTCCCCGTGTTGTTTCTCCACGGGGGAAAAGCTAGTACAATGCAGAACAACGTAGAGCACACTCAACTTGGTGCGGCCGCACTGACAATAATTATTGACAATGGCGACCGTAGGTAAAATAAATATTGCCAGGCTGGCCAGCTACGTTAAAGGTACAAGCGAAGAACTTTTCCGCGGGACTTCATCTTTATCTATGTTCGGGAAAGGATTGAGAGCATGGTTTTCCTAGGAAGAAATTCAACTGTTCTTCCTTTCTCTTTCAACCAAGTTACTAGCTACGACCTGTTGGCTACCTTTAGCTAGCTATATTTTCTATTTACATTCACTGCTGCTTGATTGATCAGTTGTTTGATATATACCACTAGCTAGCTAGCAATCAGTTTTCAGCAATCAAAAGAATCGACACCACGCGGGGTGAGTGTATTTACTTTATTTTTAGAGCTCACTTGAGCTTAAGGAGGTCAGTCTTGTCTTGAATAACCTAGGCCAGTCAGAGACAATTGCAAATTAGGCTATGCTAGTTTATAAATAAGCTACAATAATAGTGGATAATAGTTATAAATCGTTGAAACTTTTTTTGCTACTTTTTGCAATTTCCTTTAATTTCAAATCGAAAAGTATATGCTAACCGTCAATCCGACGTTTAGATTTTACCCCCATCCCTCACTACCCTAAACGTCAAAATAAAACAATGTAAATTTGAGTATCACCAATTCCTGATCACAAGCACTGGAACATACGCTCCTGTGTGAAGCATTTAGACAACATGTTTTACGGTATAAATATTTAATCGTCAAAGGATTTAACCCTCTCCGATCTTAAAATCCTATAAAAAATCACCTGATTAAGATACTATCCTAATTTGGTGTGACAGTCTAATTTGCAGTTGTCCAACCCTCATCGGAATAATTTACACATTCTTTTACTAACCCTAATTTGTCTTCATTAGATTTCAAGATGTCTGACAATATGTCCTTAAAAAATTCAAAAATTTCAGAAGAATTCAGTGAAAAGTTTAAAGGTATGATACTATATTATTATATACAGACTAGTCATTCGTCGACAAACAGAAAAAATATGGTAATGATTAATATAGAGATATGTTTCTAAGGCATGTTGACATTTCGGTATTATGTGTGTGAGCCAGTAGCATGATTTGTTTTAACATTAACATTTTGAACTTGGTCATCATAATGGGTATCATTCCATTAGTAAGCTATCCTCGGTAAAAGTAATCAGAAAAATACAATATATATATAATTCTTTAAAAATTATTTGAAAATTTTCTACACAATTACATTTTGCATTTTAGTACTCAGGATAGGGCGTTACTTGCCAAACCTTCCACATTTGTGTTGAAAGGTTTTTGATGTATTGTGAATACTTTCTAAAAATAAACAACTTAATTTTGTATATATAGATCATTTAAAAAAAAAAAATTCTGAAAATTTTCTACACAATTACATTTTGCATTTTAGTACCCAGGATAGGGTGCTACTTGCCGAACCTTCCACATTTGTGTTGAGAGGTTTTTGATGTATTGTGAACACTTTCCAAAAATAAACAACCTAATTTTGTATAGTTCCGAAAAAAATATAACCCAAAAATAACCATATTCTGTACTGTTGTATTTTGTATAGTTCATTTTTAAAAAAAAATCATTGGAAAATTTTCTACACAATTACATTTTGCGTTTTAGTACTCAGAATAGGGTGCTACTTGCCGAACCTTCCACATTTGTGTTGAGAGGTTTTTGATGTATTGTGAACACTTTCCAAAAATAAACAACCTAATTTTGTATAGTTCCGAAAAAAATATAACCCAAAAATAACCATATTCTGTACTGTTGTATTTTGTATAGTTCATTTTTAAAAAAAAATCATTGGAAAATTTTCTACACAATTACATTTTGCGTTTTAGTACTCAGAATAGGGTGCTACTTGCCGAACCTTCCACATTTGTGTTGAGAGGTTTTTGATGTATTGTGAACACTTTCCAAAAATAAACAACCTAATTTTGTATAGTTCCGAAAAAAATATAACCCAAAAATAACCATATTCTGTACTGTTGTATTTTGTATAGTTCATTTTTAAAAAAAAATCATTGGAAAATTTTCTACACAATTACATTTTGCGTTTTAGTACTCAGGATAGGGTGCTACTTGCCGAACCTTCCACATTTGTGTTGAGAGGTTTTTGATGTATTGTGAACACTTTCCAAAAATAAACAACCTAATTTTGTATAGTTCCGAAAAAAATATAACCCAAAAATAACCATATTCTGTACTGTTGTATTTTGTATAGTTCATTTTTAAAAAAAAAATCATTGGAAAATTTTCTACACAATTAAATTTTGCATTTTAGTACTCAGGATAGGGTGCTACTTGCCGAACCTTCCACATTTGTGTTGAGAGGTTTTTGATGTATTGTGAACAATTTCCAAAAATAAACGACCTAATTTTGTATAGTTCCGAAAAAAATATAACCCAAAAATAACCATATTCTGTACTGTTGTATTTTGTATAGTTCATTTTTAAAAAAAAAAAATTGGAAAATTTTCTACACAATTACATTTTGCGTTTTAGTACTCAGGATAGGGTGCTACTTGCCGAACCTTCCACATTTGTGTTGAGAGGTTTTTGATGTACTGTGAACACTTTCCAAAAATAAAAAACCTAATTTTGTATAGTTCCGAAAAAATATAACCCAAAAATAACCATATTCTGTACTGTTGGATTTTGTATAGTTCATTTTTAAAAAAAATTCATTGGGACACATTACATTTATATACTAGGATAGGATATGGTGCTACTTGCTGAACTTTCCACTTTATTGAGACGTTTTTATGTATTTTTTTAATCAGGCTTGAAAGCCAATGGTTCTCATGTGAGTCAAGTTTAAATAAAATTTTAACAAAATCAATAAAAGATGTAGATGTTTGATTTGAATTGTCCAAATACCGCTTAAGGATAACTGCTTTGTTAATTTATTAAATTCGTGCAATTAATACAATTTAATCTTCTCCAGATATAATAAGCTAACAATGTGTTATTCTTGACTTCATATTCCAGAGTGGATATTATAACAGAATGAAACTTCGTTTGCAAAACAAGACCATAATTCATATTTTACAGGTAATTCTTTGAGATTTAAACTTGTTCAGCGGAATAACCACTCCATGTCTATTTGTAAACCTTGTAGAATTTTTTGTGAGGTTTTCATGATTATTCAAATTTAGATAATAAGTAATTAATAAAATGTTACCAAATTAAGTTGAGATTGTGTGGATAGAATATTTTCAAATTGATTGATTATTCTCTTTCTATTTTAGAACTCGGAAAATCCAGATAAATTGCGACAAAGGATTCCTGTTGGAATCCCAAACTTATTCATAGTCAACGCTTCTGCAAAATCATTTATATTTGTTGGGTCAAAAAAAGTGTTGTCCACTGATGATTTAAGCTTAGGCTACTTGGCATTCCACAGTCTGTTCTATGTGTTGGATGTGGAGTACCCAAAGGAGTATACACTACCTTTGTCTATACTTCATTGAATCGTATTTAAAGATAATCATGTGACTGCAACCGAACGGAAGGTTATAAAATCGCTTGCGCAGAAGTAGAAAAGTTTATTCCTACTGCGCTGACTTTATGATTATAGGTATTATACCGATAGATTATTTCGACTTTGCAGAGTGCTAATATATTACCTTTTATTGTGCGAGCCTGATTGATAACTTTAAGTTGTATGAGTCTACTGTAACAACCCGATTAAGCGCCTTAAGATATTATACGCAGTTCGACATTAGTCACTCAGAAATAAACAGCCCGTTTTTGCAGCACAAAAGGAAATGAGAATACCACTCAATAATCGATTTTGAAAGTTTAAACAGCGGCACTCATTCTTTGTTTGTACGAATCGTTCCATATACTGTATGTAAAATATTTGAACCATATATTTCGTATGCCAACTATTGTATTTGTGTTGTTTTTTTTTAAAAATCGCTAAAGTTTTGTGCAAAGAATATCTTATCATTTTGTGTTTCCCCTACTAGTGAGAGGATACCGAACTTGATTAAAGAATTCATATTTATTCAGACTAAGAAAAAATTACTCGAATTAAGAGTTAAAATTACTCCAATCGATAAATCTGATTTACTCGGACTAAGAAAAAATTACATTACTTAAGTAATCTTTATCTAAAATTATAAATTAATAATTTCTCATTATGAGTAAATTAATCTTGAATTTTCTTAAGTAAAGTTATCTTATTAAGTTAATTTTTCTAACTCCTTATAATAGATAATTTTACTTGTTGCAAGGTGAATTTACTTGATACTCGTAATTTTTTACTTGAATTAAGATTTGTATTTTCAGCAGTGCAGGTTAATTTTATCCGTTTTATCATGAATAGGAATAATCCTCTTATAGATCTGCCTTTAGGTATGCTGCATTTGTCTATGTATACTTATATTGTATATATATTGTTGTTAATTTATGATTCCAAATAATATTGCATATTAGCACCATTTTGAAACACAGTCGTACTCTCTTATAAATAAAGAAAAAACTTGCAAGAAAAAAAAGCTTCGTGGCATCAAATTCAAAATTAACCCAACAACCTGTTTTTAATTGCCCTAAGGACTAATATATATTATACTTATTTTAGGATATGTTAATAAAATATATGTACAATAAAGAATGCATATATAATATATATTATAGACAAGAACTTAATTTGAGAGACATTGTCACAATGTCTCCTGTTCAACTTCTACGCAGTTTAGCGAAAACTTAATTGACGAATGCTGTTCCCAACTATTTCAACAAACACCACAAACCATTAAAATTAAAAAAAATTGAAAACATGCATTAAATTGTTCTTATTGGTAAAAATGTTTCCGCTTTTTTACTGTTTTTGAGCGCGATTGTTGAACTTGAACTTTTATTCCATATTGGTCCATACACAAGAAGCTGTAAATTCGAAATCCTTTACCCTGCAGGGGGTTTTCATTTGAGTTAACAAGACGTTTTAAAACAACAAAATAAATGTAATAGCTAGCCAGCTGGTTACTTTTTATAGCTGGTAAAGGTGTAATATATAACAATTTGTTGGTTCGTCACAACTTTGTACGTTTACCTTTGTAGATTCAAAGCTTCTGGCAATAGACACTTTTCAAACGATTTTTTAACATGCTACAAGCCGTACAAAGAGAACACTAGTTTGGGAGGAAGGCTTTGACAAGACTTTGGTATGTTTTGATTTAAAATCTCTAGCAGTACATGGAGATAATTCCTGGAAATGGTGCTAATTAGATACGTTTCGGATAAGAAAGAGCCATGGTTTTATTTGATGGGTAAAATGGCAAAAGCTTGTCACATATTTAGTAAAGAAGTTATAATGACAGGTGTGGAAAATGGTTGTGGTTCTTACTAACATGGCGAAAACGACTTTAGCATATAATACTATTGCAAGCCTAGGCAGATGGACACAAAAATGTGTATAATGTAGGTAACGATATCTGTTTTTAGAAGATTTTGTTGTGTTAACAGTTATTCAAGCATTTATAGCCATTATCGCATAACAACTACAAAGTATTTTCAAGTTTGACTCAATATTTTGAGCCAGAATAAGTTTGAGCCAGAAATCATACCTTAACAAGTTACGAAATAATTTTACCGAAAAATAAAAACAGTGTTTTGCTTGCTATTCGACTAATAAGGCTAAATATTTTTAGGACTGATTGTATATACTAAATCAGTGTTGGTTCTTTCCTTTTTAAAGTTTATTGCGTTGAGCTTGTTTTTAATTAGTTATTACTGCTTCAAAATTTAAATTTTAAGTAGCTGGCCTATACCTGCACAAAATCTTGATATAATCTTGTCATTTTTTAAAACTATTGTATATTCTGTTGTTGTTATGATCTAATAAAATAAATAAAGCCTATTTCCATGTATATACATTTTTGTGTTGTTGTTTTCTGCTTATTCTGGTCTTCATATTTTTCCTTTCTGTTATGAAGCCTTTACTTTTGTTCTTAAAGTGCTTCTCTTACAGGATGTTTTGCATAAATTACAGAATCTATTTTCTAAGAATTATTAGCTTTACAATAAGTCAAAAAATTTGGAATATACCTCGGCCATTATTTTCACCTAAAACTTGCAAACACGAACCTGTAAAGTTATCAGACCGTACTTAGGGGCGTTAACACCAAGACCACTGACTTTCTTTTTTTTAGTTCTGCAAAAAATACGCGTATGTGGATCCGCCTCTGGATTTATTTCAATAACTTTTTGTCTGTCCAGGTGGGAAATTGAGAAATTCTTTTTCGATTTTTTTTTTCATTATATGTCTCTATCTATCATCAAGAGTTTTTGAAGATTCTGCCCCGCGTGACGACGGCGGAAAACAATTAGGAAATTTAAAGTGAAAAGATGAAAAATTCTGTTTTTTGAGAAACTGAGATGACTTCAGCAACAAGTAAGTTCGTCAACGCTCCAAGTTGTGGGCACCGTGCGATCGAAGCCAATCGCTTCCAGGCAATATGTCAGCAATGTGACAAGGTAGTTATACCTTTATATTATATATTATAATATATTTATATCATAATTCCGTAAACACGTTATTCCCTCAAAAAAACTTTTGTCTATCATTGTCATAAAACGTTTATGTTGTTTTACTTGCATATTGGCCATTGAAAAAGCTTGTTACTTCTTGTAAAAAAAATCACGGCGGTATATATGCGACCGAAAACGGGCACCAAAAATCGTCAGCCGTTGTGGTCGTTGTAATGAGTGAGGGGCCGAAACGGGCTATGGGCAGCTTTACGTCACTGTGCTTTTGATAAAAATACATAAAAAGTATAAACCTAGTCAGTTGGGAAATAACATAAACTGACTCAGCATTTATTTTCCCTTCCATAACAACAATTTCATAACAGGTCGGTTTGGTTGACTTGGGGTTACCGTTGACTTTGTGAGCAATGGTTTTGTTTGTTTTCGAATTTTCCCTAACTTCACAGCTTATAAAGATTTCCAAAAGCATATTTTTTGTGTACTAGAGTATCTTTTTAATTAAGTACCAGGCCTTTATCTGTAATTATATCGTTTTATTTTTCTCATTTTCTGTTTCTGAAGGCCAAATTTTGTCTCCAAAACTGGTTGTTTTTTTGCATCTTTGCAAATCAAAACTGGTCGTCAATCCGCCATTTTTTGTAGTATTAGCAGCAATAATATTCAGTTGCAGCTGCCTAGGTAGTAAAATTATATATTATACCAATGATGGATTCATATGAAATCATAAAAGTTGAAAAAATTGAGGTGGCCGAAACAGTACAGTTTCATCTACGCCGTCTTTTATCGTCTGTAAAGCGAAAGCTGACATTTAAACTTAAGTTTAAAGATCCGTGGGTAGTGCTAGCCAGTGAAACTTTGTCCCCTGGTATTTTCTATAGATGGTTTCGTGCATTACGAGACTATTCGACAGCTTTTGGACGAACCGTGAGCGTGACACGAGATAAAAAGGCGCTATCAAGGAATACGTGGTCCATTTTAGCCACATTGGAGCCCTAAAACTCCATTTAATGAAAGGTGCTGGATTAGAAAATGTCGATCATTTTTTGGAGAAAACAATTGCTCTTGACGGTGTGGGGTATGTGGTAGTCAATGAGGAAAACACTGCGACTCTGACATACAAAGTAAACACAGGCCAAATATCTTCGAAACTTAAATATATTGTCAAAAATAAGTTTGGCTTTATTTGCGGTTTCTGAGTTTACATATTTGAAGGTCAATATATATATATCCGTAGTTTTATACTTTAATCGTACTACTATACTATACTCGCGGACTTTTTCAGATAAACTTTCGCGAATTAAAAAATTTACTATCATGCCTCCCAAAGGCAGTAAAGCATTATATGCGAAAAACAAAAAATTTGCACAAGCTTTAAAGAGTAAAATAAAAAGAGGTTAGTTTATCTGAAATAAAATTAGAAGAGAGAAAAAAAGAAGTTACAGAGCTTAAATGTAAAAACGATAGTGAGGAGAAAAAAGTAGGGCAGCGCAGACAAAGTCAGAAGCTGTCTATCAAAAACAAAAGCATGTCATAGAAAAATTCGGTAAAATGGTGACAGACATTGTAGTAAAGAAGGATATATGTCATAATATAACAGGAAGGATCGCAGTTAAAATAACAAAAAGTAAAGCTCTGAAACGAAAACAAATCCCACCACTAATTTTCTTGCTAATAAAGCAAAATCAGTTAGACGAACAAAAACTTTTCTTTCTTGCTCCAATATTTATTTATTTTATTTACTATTTATTCATAGTTGGTTTTACATAGTTCATAGACTAATTTACACCAACTGATATAACTAATATAACAAAAGAACAAAAAATAAAAAATGAGACTACGAACTGTCACTACTCATTTGCATAACTTGCATGAACACAAATTTGACATCTTTATGGTGCTTAAAGCTGCTTTAAAAGCCTCTAGTGAAATTTTGTTCTTCACCAAATCTGGTAATTCATTCCAAATAAGACTTCCTCTAAATACAAAAGATGATGTTCCAAAATTACTTGTGGTTGCTCTGGGTAATGACATTAAATGATTTTAGATTAAAAACAAGATAGCTGTACAGCTATGAAGCTGTGGAACCAATGTTAAAACGGAGCTGGGTTTTTTTTGTTACTCTAGGATACACAAAGCCTATTTCTAATCATCAACGTATCGCAAGCCAATAAAAAACTTAAGCCCGCTTGCCTAGCATTTGCAACAGGTGATGCTAGACTAATTACTAAATATCGTTTTTTTAAACCTTTTCACAAACGCAAGACTGAAATATAATGAAATAAAGTTACATCATTTTTTGAATAAATAAGGTTTCTAATAAAAGTTGTACCAGTAAAAGCATGTTTTAATAAAACAAAATCCCTGCATAGGAGCTAGTTTATGTCAATAAAGTATATGCAGCATCAAGAAAACACTTTAAATCATGGAAGATAAGAAATTCATTAAAGCAACAAAAGGATTGCAATTTAGGTTGACCACATAGTCCAGTTAAACCATTTCGCACAACCAGTGTGGAGTGCTTCCAGTAAAACTCTTACGGAGGTCTGCTATAGCAAAAACTGTCAGAAGACATATTTTATTTCAATTAATCTGTTTCCCTATAAAGGTTGCAAAACTAATGTTAAACAATGACCGGTCAAGCAGTCAATACAATAAACCACATTGACCATCAGGATACAGGTATATGTGTTACACATCCAATGAGAAGCCCTTTTAGAAATGTCGTTTCAAAAAAAAAACACCCATGTAACTTCAGATCAAATAAAATATAATAAACAGGCTACAGTCTGTCGTATACCATGCCAATTAATTACCTCTCACAGACAAGATTGAATATATATACTGTACACGCTGTTTTTTTTATAAGAAACCAGTTTTGGCTACTGAGGCTCAAGTTTCTTATTTTTTTCTGATTTTGAGGCTAAAAGTTTCTTAACAGTTTCTTAATTTTGACGACATGGAAGTAGACTTTATTCATAGCATAACCAAATGAGCTTTTGGTGCTTGTTTTACAGAGGAAAAATTAAACAGGCTGGCAAAATTGTAGAACCCCTCCTGTTTAGTCACTGAGCAGCAAGCTCAAATTTCTACAAATCTGAGCAATTTCAGACTAGTTTCATATATTCCCAAGATCTTTTGTGCAAATCGACAGGCATTAAGCCGTAGACCAACCAGCCTATTACAAACTTTAATTTTGAGTGGAGGCATTTTTTGATCTTGAAATTAAAATCTAGTTTTTGCATGCAGATTAATTTACAACATCAGTGAAAAAATACTACTAGCCTAACAATTTTTTTAATCATAACTTAACCAGTCTGGAAGAACTGATAATTAGCCTGTAAAGGACAGTTAGCCATTACAGGAAATTATACGGTACACAGTAAAATTAGCTGCTTGTGTGGCTAATTATACGGTAGAGATCTTATTTCTTCAATTTCTACACTTTTCTTCGACATCGATCTTCCAATAGTCATCTACCTAGTTTCATAGCATGTTATGCTCCAATAAAAAACAAAATAAGAACAAGAAATGACTGCGCATGAAAGATATTCATTTTCAAACTAATACCGGCTAATTAACCATATAAATACGGACTTTCCTGGTACTGGTATTTTTATTAAGGCATTATGTATTTTGAGGCCATGGTCATGCTAAGAAAATATTAAGAATAATGAGGATAGGATTTGTCAAGAAAGTTAAGACCATGAAGGCTGAAACGAAAACACAGTATTCTTATAAAATACAGCGTGTATATCCTAGAGAATGATTTATATAAAATGTAAAAAGTAATTTTTCCGTTGTTACTGTTTTTAACGCTACGAAGTGGTTGATGTCGTTATAATAAACCTTAATGTAAACAAAGTTAAATCAATGTTTACATCTGTTACGTTACGATCGTTTGAAATATTATTCGATTCTTAAATTCGAAAACGCTGCATTGTTATCATGCACGGCACGTTTGCGCATTGGGAGGGTTCTGTATGCAATAGACTACATAGGTGATTTGGTATGATGCATTACAAACTGTACATTGTGGAAATTTTGCAATAACCTTTTTTGTGTGCTAAACGATTTTTCCTAATGTCTGGTATACTATTTTCCCTGGTGTACTTCTGGCATGGCAAAGCAAGCATATAGTTTTAGCAGATTTAGCTTTTTACATAACCGTTGTTAGACACCTTCGATTGTGTTAGACCTTTTGCATTTTTATTTTATTTTATTTTTATTTTGTTGCATGACCTGCTTATATTTTTAAACGTTTTGTTTCAGCGGGTATAAATATAATGCAGATTGTGAGCAACCTCAATCCCAGGGCTTTTTTTCTCTTTTATTTTATTTTATTTTATTGCTGCACATGCTTATTTTTTTGGACGTTTTGTTTTAGCGGGTATAGATATAGAATAATGCAAATTGTGACTTTTAAAAATTCAAATTACTGTGTTCTATGTTTTTATTTTGCACCCATCATGTGGACTCGATGAGAGATTCAGTGGATTCTTCCACGGGACTTCGGCTAGTATATTATAAGACTCCAAGTTTTTAACAGTGTTTTTAGCTAGCTATATGTTCCATTACGTTTTATTTTGGATTAGATTAGCTAATGAACAGTAGCTAGTATGATAGATTTTGATAGCATTTATATATTTGTTGGTTGTTAGTTAATTTGTAGTAGTTCTTTGTTAAAAATAAGATATATATTAGTGCTAGCTAGCAACTATGTTTCTCAATTTTTATTTCTTGTTCAACAATAAGAATTTCCTGATTGTTGCAAGCTTCAAATAAAACATCTACTAGCTATGAGCTGGCTTATAACAAATAGAATTTTCGACAATATTTATGGTTGTGTTTACCTATCAAGATCATTCCTCTCGTCATCTCAGCACATAACATTTTTTATAAAAGTAAATTTAGCACAAAGTTCAATTAAGTTCACAGTAAAAACTTTCGTGGTAAAATTAAACATGAACACCGCTACATTTCTGATCGGCTAGACAGCCATTTCAAAAAGCTTCTTCGTTGGTAAAAGTAGACGAAATTTTTCTTTTAATATGAAAATTAATACACGGTGGAGCGCATGGCTTATGCGCAATGTAACAGATCACCAATAAACCCCGTATTTCGTGTCCACAAGGTCCGCATATCTGAGTTGCGTATTTTTGCTTCATTTTTGTCGGCAGTGAATTTATGTTGTACAGTCTATTTCATGGAATATCTCCATTGAAAATAAAAATAATTGATGTAGCGACATTGAGAAAAATATCCAAATATATAAAATTAATATAAATATTTTCTAGCTATAATCCTAGATAAAATTCTAGATAAATTCAAGCCTCTACTTCTAAAATCGACGAAAAAAAACAAAGCAGGTGGCTACATTCTTTTATGTCAAGAAAAGTTAAGCTAGACGTACCAGAAGCTGATTTCTTTTAAAAACAAACCGCCAGATAAGAAACAACAAAACTTCTTAGTTAACTTATTTTAGATGTTTAATAACACACAAAAAAAAATTAAAAAAAAATAAGCAATAACTAAATTACAATCATGTTCATGAATTTTTAGAAAATGGCTATTTGGCCATTTTTTGACATGGTAGAACAGCGGGAGTTCTGCTGTTTTTTGTGAAACATTTTTGGATATGATTGTAGTTCTTGCAATTTGGACCTTCCTAAAACAGGACCCAATACTATAAATGGATACTATGGTTTAACCAATTGACACAACTAAGTCACAAAACAGGGCAGGTTTGAGTTCAAGGTAGAAAATATGACAATCTTTTAATTGCATTAGTTACAACGATGTGGTAATGCTGGAGATACGAGTACTCAAACAAATCTATAGGCGCCTTTTTACTTGACGCACCGTAATAATTTTACTATAAGAAATTAAAATGATTTAAAACGTTTGTTGGATCCTCCTCATACTATTTTTTGTTGGCTTCCGTTACGATCTGTTCTGATGCGAGTAAAAGTTAAATCGTGTTTAACTTTTTTTAAAGTATTCCACTGGAAATTAAACATAGCAAAATAATTACCAATCCGAATCGATTATTTCCGTGATAATTGCGCACAATTGGCACTCAACAAAACAAGGTAGCAAACAACAGCAGTAATCAACAAGACATGTTACAAAATTACAGTTTCCCAGACTACTTTGTGGCGGCTAAACAAAAGGAACAGCAAAAGAATGCCGATGGTTTTTTGAAACAATTCTTATCGAGAACGTGAAAAATATCCTTCGTCAAGGTACCTAAATGCGAGTCTAAAAAGACGCGAAAGAAGAAGTTGACTTAAGACAAAGTGGGGAAACTAC
The DNA here is from genome assembly GCA_030067915.1 of Hydractinia echinata. Taxonomy (NCBI): domain Eukaryota; kingdom Metazoa; phylum Cnidaria; class Hydrozoa; order Anthoathecata; family Hydractiniidae; genus Hydractinia; species Hydractinia echinata. The sequence continues at coordinate 4,579,873 of JASGCC010000003.1, read as the reverse complement.
TTGCCACCTATGGTATATATTTTCAGAAGGTACTTTTAGGATTTTTCCTTAACGGATACAATGTAAAGGGGGTCGTTGCTGTATAGCTACGTGCGCACGTCTGACTAACAAATACCGTCTATATTACGTGACTGTGGTTTAAAATATGCAACAAAGAAGGACGCACGTTTATGAGTTTTGTGAATTAAACAAAGATGATAAATGAGAAGAACTTCTTTGTGTTGATTTATATTTCGCAATTGTATATGGTTTAAAGTTTATTCTACATGCAATCTACGCTATGTATATTTGTTTTTCAATGTCAAAATTATTATAAACCTAGCTAATATACTCCATTTGTCAAGGTATCTGGTTATTTTCTGTTGTAAAAAGTCTCTGAAGTTTTCCCGCACTTTTTTCCTATCTCCAGAACAATTTTTTGAGTAAATACATAACATGTACCAGTCCAAAAAACGTGTTTTTTGTAATATTCCCATGCTTCCCATCTTTTTTGAATACATAACATGAAAGCTTCAAAGTCCGTGAGATTCTTGGCTAGCCAAATTTACTTCAATACTCGCCTTGCCTGAACTTTAAACCTATTCGGCCCCGCCCTGCTCGATTTTTTAATAACTCTATCTTGCTATGCTGCATGGCTATGATACCTAAAGACTTTTATTTATCTATTAGACACCTGCAGGAAAAATGTTTAGGTCCCGTATCTCTCACAGCCCTAGACATTGGCTATTAGTCAAAACTATCCCTAAAAATCTTTATAAAATCCTTGTAAACGGGAAAATATAATAACTTTCTTAAGGATTATCCTTAGAACTTGAAACCTACAACACAACTTTCTTTCGTCAAGTGGAACATGCTGTAAATTTTGGACACATGCTTAATTCAATTTTCCGATTTTTAGGATTTTACCAAAAAATCTGGAAAAAATCGGAGTTTCGGGCGTTTTTTTATGCGAATTATGTGAAAACCAGAAAATTTGTGGAAATAAATTTTATTTGGCTGTGAAAAACTTTAAACAGAATGTGGAAATCAGCTCTAGAACAATTGAATTGAAAGCAGATTGTGGTTTTTTTGGACAAATTTCTGACACAAGCAAAAATTTATTGCTGCCAGTTTGTTTGTCTAATGACGCACTATAAGTGTGCCAAGTTTGATGCAATTTCGATAAGCCTCTCAAAAATTGTAATATGTTCCAAAAACCCGGACCGTGTAGGGTTAAGTTGGACATATAACATTGTCCTGGCTAAAAATAGCGAACTTCCGATCACTACGACGTTTTTTTAAATGAGTCAATCTGCAAGTATTCTAGAACACCTTAAGATTAACCAAGATTTATTTGTACAGGTGTTTTAGCACACCCTTGATTTTTATTACACCTTCTGTAACAACTTCACAACTTATGAAGTTCATTTGTTTTGTTTACGCCCTGAGACGTTTCACTAATGTAGCAAAAATGACAACAAAGTCTTTACAAAAAGTTACCTGTGTAAATTAAATAAAGAAGACGGATACGGGGACTGTAGCACATATGAAAAGCTACAGCCTGAGTCACAAGTTCTGGCGCAGAGGAAGCCTGTATTTACATTTCTTATATATCTTTGTCATATATATTGTTCTATTTTTATTTTCATCTGTAACCAGTCGGTCTAAGTTGTCAGTTCTTTCTTGTGCTATATTTTTTTATTTGTAATAGAAGTATTTTTTATCTTTTAAAGTTTTTTTCAAGAAATAGTTAAGTTCATGTTAAACTGTACTAATGCTTTTAAAAAGCAAAACGTGTGTTAAGCACCTTCTTCTGGGAGACTAATCCAAGTGTTATATACAACTTCCGTCTATGCAGACAAGATACTTTAGTGCGGCTACTGCCCTATTGTAAACCTTTTTAATTAATCGAAACTTGTTTCGCTATATCTTGTCACTATTATTCAAGTTTTAATTACAAAAATCTGTTTTAAAAAATAATTTTTTTGAAATTTCTGAGCATAGGTCTTTTGATGAATATCTGGCGGGAAAGTGTTGAAATTGAAAAGCATATTCGTGCCTATGAAAATATTTCTAAGATATATAAACTGAACTCATTAGCTACGTTATTTCGGTAACATTCAACACAGATGATAATGGCTTTTTGTGGCAAATTCATTCGAAACAAAAAAACAACAAAAAAATCAGATCAGATCAGATCGATATAAGTAAAGTTGACTACCTATGGATACGTAGCAGTTGGTTTGTTAGCACAACAATAACAATTTTTTTCAGAATGGAGAAAAATCATCCGTGTATAAAATCATTATTCCTTACTCCGAAAACTTATGTAGCTAAACAAAAAATATATTGAAGTACAAGATACATACCAATTACAAATAAATAATGTCCAAACTTGAATCCTTTACCTTGCCGATGTGAACATAAAATGAATGCGTATGCAAAGTGGAAGGTAGTTGAAATAAGTTGCGATATTGTTGACTCCCTATTTTGAATTAAGAAGGCCAATTTATGTCGTGGCCACACTAATCTCACAACAACAAGACTGGTCAAAGAAACACATTTTGATCTCCATCGCATGTCTGAATCTCCTTCGAGGAGAATATTCCTTTGATCGAAAATTCTTAAAACAACGAATTAACTTTTTACTTTTTGACTAATGTTGCGGCGGGCAGATTTCAAAACATTTTTATGTGATTATGTTATATTAAACAGTATTTTTCAAGTGTGTTGTTTACAAAATTTGTTGCGCATGACATAGTTTGTGCTATATCGGCTAGTAAGAATCCAGTATTCGTATAAGAAACAGATAATGAACTGTTTACAGATGATGTTTGAATTTTTCTTCAACATCTGAAGCCGTGTACTAACTGATGACTCTCTAAGCATCAACTAGCTGAGTGACCCTGCGTAGAACGCCAGGTTGAGCACTTTGGTGCAAATAAACCGTGCCCTACTATAGGTGGAGCATAATAAAGTTATTTGATGTGTCGCAAATTCAGCGGAGAGCTTACAACGATAATGCATTTCAAATGCAGCCTCTTATATGCAATAGCTTTCCTGAAAGTGATTAGCAACGCAAGCCACAACCTGTTGTTACACCGTCACAACCAAACCCGTCATTTTCTAATTTGCGGAAGAAGTCTGCGTTAAAGTTTAAAAACCGGGATAAGCACATAGCACATGAAAGCCATGTTACATAATCCGGTGAACACATACGGCCAGTGGTTTCTTTTAGGCAGAATGTTTGTTTAAAGAAATAGCTTTCTCTCACTTTTAGTTTTGATAAAAACAGAGATAACCTGTCATTGTTATCTGTCTAAAATATTCATCATGCAAGTTTTTTCTTTTTGTGAAATAACTTCCCGGAATTTATGTGCTGTAAACTTATATTCACATCCCAGGACAAACTTGTTTCGCTGTATCACAGCTCATTGGCTGGGCTAGTGTGGGGTTTGAACCGCGAACCTTTGATTCGTAGTTGATGGTATCGAAACTCATTACACCAACTAGATCAGAGACGATCGTACTAGATGTCACCAGAGGTGTAGCGACATGACTGCGTTTGACATAAATCAGAATAAACATTTAAACATTGTGTTGCAGCCAACTGCAGTTGGTTGCTTTTTCTTTTCAGGTAAAAGTAGCTATATCCCGCCAAACCGAAGTTGAAGCTTAGCAAAAATCAAATCGGTGAAGATAAAACAAAAAGAAAACTAAAACTTAGACAGAAATAAAAAGGAGTTATATGAATCAAAATAAAAACTTTATTGAATAGCATAAATAGCCAGTCGCCAAGAGAATGTGCCTTACAATATACCTTTGTAGTCAAAAACTTAAAATTGGTTTCGTTAGGATTCAAGACGGCTAAAAGCGTGTTAAAATATTAATCTCGGTATTATAAAATATATAACAAAACGAAACAGTCTGTTTAAGGAAGAAAAAGGTCAAAAATGATCTTCACAAAACGGCTACGGCTACACATACCATCTTCCAACCATCTTGCGTGCGGCTGGAACTTCATGTTGTAGTCATGAACGGAATCGACGAATAACGTTAGGGGGTGTTCGTTTGAAAAATGACGTATTAAGATAATTCTGTTTTCGATTTAATAACACCCCTGGTTTAAAAAAAATACGGAAAGATTAAAGTGAAAGCTACCATTTTGATCAGATAGACATGATGCGGGTGTTATTATAGCGAAGAAATGAATCCAGTTAGAAGCACAAAGAACTAACACAGAAGTTGGTGTTTTATAGTTAAAATAAACATAATCGCCGTTGATGCATGACAAATGAAATTGGGCGGAAGAGCTGCGACTATAGTCTTTGATCAAATAATTTTGATGTGTTTTGAATTTATTTAGTAAACTGCTTTTCAAGTGTAAATATGTACGATTTATCTAAGTTTGATACTTTGCATTTTATAGTTTTGACTCATTTGCTTCTTTCAAACTTGTGCTACGGACAGACGAAATAGCAAATTCGATATATTTTTATCAAACTTGCTACGACTGAAAATTTTCCGTTAATGCCTCCACGGGTTACCGACCCTCTAACGACTCATGCACAGCTGTCTGACAAACACCTAAAACTAGTTCATCAGGTTTTCATTTTAGAATTCTAAATGACGTATATTACATGTTTAAAAAAGTTTTTTTATCGACGTATATCAAACGTCTTGCGTAAAACTTCATAAAGGCGAACTAAATAGACTAATTATAATTTCCTAAATTGAAATTGCAACGTGATCAACAAGGTTTTATCCGCAGCGTTTTATTTTTTTATTGTTACCCGTTTTTCAATTTTAAACAACATAAAGTTTTTAACTGAGGCTAAGTTCCAATTTCTTTAGGTCTCTACTTTCTTGAGAAGGCGTGTCAATCAATATGAAACTTTTTATGCATATTGCATTTATTTGAGCAAAGCATTTCGATCTTTGTAGAATACCTTCACAACATGAAAGATGGATAATGGTGGAAGAATATTCTTTTGATGAAGGGGAGGTATTTAGGGTACTTGAATTTATTAGCGAAGCAAAACCAAGTAATTGTTTTTCAAGTAAAAATAGGCGCAATGGAAAGCGTAGGGTCCAGTTGGGTATTTGTCTTATTTGCCTAATCTCAGCATTTTTAAAATGCGGCAGTACCCTAAAATTTGTGTTTGCAATGTTTTTTGTGCAGAATATAGAAGCAGAAAATGATAGACTAACTCCATTCACATTAATATCACCGTGCACAAATTGATTTAAAGGGGCTATAAAACGATTCAATAAGCTCAATCTCCGCAAATCCTGAAGAAATGCGTGTAATAAACGGACCACTCAAAAGGTCAATGTGCAAGAAATTATACACACTTTAAAACCACATAGACGTCTAGACAACCTGTTTATGTATAATTAATTTTTTATGATGAATTTGCTACTTTTTTTCTTCTTTTTTTTCTGAAAAAAGGAAACTTTTCCTTCAATATTCTTTCTGGCGGTAAAATAAGCTACGGTGTGTAAAATATTAGAAAATCGAAATTTTGCTTTGACCAGGGAGCAGAGACAACATGAGGAGCTGCTGTTGTTAAAACATGCTATGTTACTAGCTTTAAGAAGGTACCTCTTTAATACCTCTTCTAAAATCATTGTTGCTGCTTCGACTGGCTTTATGTGCAATAAACTTGTATGTTTTGATGTAGGATATAGGTAGGTAGTAAATCATGGATATTCAATATATGTAAAGAACTTTTATGTATTCTTAGTTATATTTAGATACCCAATATTATATTTAAGAAGATTTAACATGTTGTTTTTGTGATCAGTGATCATAAACTTTTTTTACCGTCATTAGCTCGACTTTCGTGTAAGTCACTAAAGTGGAAAACCTTTAAATGTATCAATTTTAAGGAGAGGCGGACAAAAAATTATTTTGTAGCAGCCAGAAGAAAAAATATATAGATTTCTTTATCCTAAAATCTACTAAGATAACTACTATATTAACAAATTATTATTATTGAAATTATTTACCCAGGATAGCCTTTTCAGTTCCTATTGATACTGCTATCAACGAGGGTCCTGCGAAGGGGGTCCTAGCGCATTTAAAGCTCTGATAGCTGTATTTCACAGCTAAGTATCTATATGTCTACTAAGCAACATTTTTACATAATTTTAATGGATGTATGGGGTGAAAATAAGTAGGTGTTGAAATACTTACCAGTAAACATCAAAAATAAGATTTTGACTTAAGATGACCAAGAATATTTTACGTACTAAAATATTCTTGTAGCATTTTATAACCCTCGTTTAAACTTATTTGAACTTAAGAAATATCTGTCATGACCATCAACAATATTTTTTTCATGTTTTGAGTCCCTTTTCCACGATATACTGCCAGTTTCAAACGATAAAGTTTGTTATGATGAGATGGCGCTAAATTTGAATGAATATACAGACCGGAAACATTCATCAACAAATCGAACGCACAATATGGCGGCTTCATTTTTATTCACGAATCTTTACTTTCTTTATCTTCGTTACTTACAACAAGGAAGTTTAAAGAATTTGTCTTTAAACCTCCCTGCTCACAGTAGCATAAAATAATAAAAATATGTTTCTCACATTTTGTTCAATATTTTTGCTATTTTGAGCTTCAAATTTTTCTTGTTAAATTATTTTGTGTACATTGACCCATGACGATCACAATAAAGAGAAATATATTCCTTTGTTTTATAATTTAGCCACCTGTTAGGCAAATGTGTAAAAAATACTCTTTATAAATAATTCAGCGCTCACTCATTCAGCACAAAGACGTAAACAAATTGATTTATAATGGGGATTTTTTATGGAGCAGACGACCAAACCAGTCGGTCTGGTCTTTAAAATCAACACTCATCATGAACTTTTATTTAGCAGCCGTGGCGCAGCGCGGTTCGCTTCACCTTTAGGCTTGATTCTCCCCTGGCACTAAAGAGCACTAAAGAGCACTAAAGAGCGATAGAAATTGAGCACTAAAGAGCACTGGAAAATAAGCGTCTGTTTTAAAGTGATTCACACTATAAGAGGAAAATACTTATAATAAGATCTCTTTTGAGCATGGAACGTACTCTATTTCCTCATTTGGAAATCATGTTCTGTACAAAAACCTTTGATCCCAGAAGAAAACAATGAAACGAGCACTAGAATCTTAGTGCTGTTATCAAAAGGTTTTGATAACAGCATAGGCCTTAGTGCTCGTTAGTGCTCGAAAAACAGCACTAATGAGCGACAATGATAATAATAATAATAATAATGGTATATTTCGGGCATATCCATATTTTACAATGGCTCTTCATCCCTAATTAAAAACAGCTATTTATAATAAAAATTAAAGAAAATTTTAAAAAGCGTAATATATATTTCAGTATAAACATTAATCAACTAAAATTAGACTCGAAATGGACATGAGAATAGAGTAGATAGGACTAGTGGAGAAATGGCTAGAGGCATGGTGGGATGCGATAGCGTGGAATCAATTGGTGAGAAAACGTAGGGACAAGACAAAATCAACAAATAAACAGATTATATATTAAAGAAATACTATAGTATTAGTATATGTAATCAAATAAAGTCAGAGACTAAAATGGACTTGGAATAGAACGAGTAGAACAAGCGGAGAGAACAAAAAACAGCCTGGGGGAAATAGTAACTTGATTGGCTGGAGCTATGCGCATACTGAGGACATACTGGGTAGAATCGAGGCTGTTGTTGGAATATTAAGAACAGGACAAAATCAACAAATAAACATGCAATCGTAAAGTCGTAAATAAAAGTGAACAGTGTGTGTATATATTGAATGTAATATTTTTTATAAAAAAAAAAAATAAAAAAAAAATAAAAAAAAAGAAACTAAAAAAAAAACAAAAAAAAAAACTAATGTTTATTTATATATTTTGCAAGAGCCCTATCTGATAAATAACATTTAGCTCCGTAAACAAATTTTTTATAAACCACTTTTTTTCGTAGACTGGTGGGAAGATCGTTCAGTTGTCGACTACTTCTTCCAATAAAAGTTTTATCCGATGCGTTAACTTTGAATTCGGACACACATCTTTCAGAACTTCTTGTCGTTCTTTCTGTTTTCTTCATTTCCAGCCCTTTCAGGTATGTGGGAAATTCTGTTTCGTGCAAAGATTTGTGAGCGAGTTTCAACATGTTCAAGTTAATTCTCTCTTTGGAGGGCAACCATTTCAAATTCAAAATATCTGCTGTGGTACAGTAGTGCGCTGTAACAAAGGCTGCTGCACATCTTAAAACTTTGTTGATACGGTTAAGTTTGTAATCTAGTGCGTTGGAAAACACCACATTGCAGTAGTCAAGTCTAGAGAGTAACAGTGTCTCCGCTAACTGTTTACGTAAATACTGAGGAGCTGAATGTTTCAATTTGCGCAATACAGAAAGCTTACAGTAAGTAGATTTCAAAAGCTGGTTTAAATGAGTGTCCCAGGCTAAATGTTCATCAAAATGCACACCAAGTAACTTATAACTTGCAACTCTTTCAATAAGTTTATCACAATGTTTAATATTGAAGGTTACATGTGTGTCATCATCTAACTTATGTGTTTGTGACATTCTGCTTCCCGAAAACAGCATGATTTTAGTCTTGCCTTGGTTGAAAGCAAGGTTGTTGTTGGAAGACCAGTCACACAAGTTGTCCAAACGTTGTGTGAGTTGTTCAATGGCATTCGGTAATTCGTTTTGTTTACAGTGATCATAGCAAGATGTGTCGTCAGCGAATTGACAAACTGTCCCATGCACTGCATCTTGTAGGTCAGTTACGTACAAATTGAAAAGAATCGGCCCTAGAACTGAACCCTGTGGCACACCAAAGTGAACTAAGGAGCGTTGAAACTGATTCTCACTTACGAAAAAAACACGAGATATCGCTCGTTAGTGCTCTTTAGTGCTCTTTAGTGCCAGGTGAGAACCAAGCTTTAATGAATGTTTCTGCTTATGGTGAAAAAGTTTCCGTGAATCTATTACAAGCTTCTGAAAGTATAAATTAATTTGGTTTTGCAAAATTTACGTTTTAATTATTTTTAATTTGTTTGGATTTATTACTACTCGTCTGTGAGTATAGATAATGCTGCTTACAAATGTATCAAACGTGTAGTTAATATTTTATTATAAAAAGATGCAAAACAATTCATTTTATCAGTCCTAAATTAAGGGTACTAGGTGAATTGCCCCCCGGAGAGTTGCCCCCCGGTGAATTGCCCCCCAGTAAATTGCCTCGGGGAAGATTGCCCCCCAATAAAATGACTTGTACTTTTTTTTAAAAGAATCAGGAAAATAATTTTTGTTACGTGTTCAGCCTGGAATTGTTCTTATTTTGTTGTGTATTTTTTTCTAAAAAGATATATATACGTATTTTCTTTTTAAAACTTTTTTAAAACGTTTTTCACAATGCTACAAATGATAAATCTAAGAAGAATAGGACAATCATTATTCAAACGAAATAACACATTTTTTATAGCAATAAAAGAGACAAATTCGCTTAAAAACGATACAAAGTAAATGTGTAAGAAACGTATTTAAAAATTAGTATAAATGCTAAACTAAATACAATGTACAAAGTATTATAAAGCCAAGTTATGAGCAATACTGCGTAGGTATTCCATGATACGACGATTGGGGTAGTATCTACGATATGCAAAATTCTGGATATCGTCTTCGTCGAGGTGGAGCAGGATGTCCTCCAAGATGTTGAAGTATCGAAACACGAACAATCTGGCAAGTTCTTATAGCATTTTAATGAAAAGTTGTGCAGCTGTAAATTACTTGACGGGTGACGCAGAAATAAAGTAGGACAGGTGTTGAATGCAAGGTACTCTTTGTGTGTGTTGCGCAACCGGTTCTTTCGTTTCAGAAAATGTTGCAACTGTTTTCACACATCTCCTATTTGGATAATAGGCAATATGATCACTTAAACAGCTGTTAGGGCGTGTACAAAAAATTGAAAGAAAAAAAATTGAAGATCAGATGGGGGTAATTCTCCGGGGGGTAATTCTCCGGGGTGCAATCTTCCAGGTGGCAATTTACTGGGGGCCAATTCACCGGGGGGCAATTCTCCGGGGGGGAATTCTCCGGATACCAAATTAAGTCGGGATATTGATCGGGTTTTGAGAAGACGTGCGATCTCGCGCACCGAGTCGTATCTTGTTACGGGTGAGATAGTTTACGAACGATGTTCGTGTTGTTTATTTCTTATCTATCGAAATATTTTATCGAATTATTTTACACCGCGTTTATCTTGTTTGTTTGTTTTTCATAAATGGTTTATAATTTTATACTATTTGTGTTGGCGTTTTCGGATTGTTTATTTTGAAAGGAAACCATAAAAAAATCCTACCTAACAATTGCTTTTCTTCCTGCTGTTATAATTATATCTTGCCAAAGTTTTTATTTAAAATAAAATTGCAAAATAGCGATGTTATCTCTTTGCAGAAAATGATTTGTTTTTCTAAGAGATTTTTATCGTATCGTACAGAGCATAGTACGTTTATTCAACCTGCTGTGATAAGGGAACAGTTTGAACGCTAAAACAAAGAAAGTATTTTCACAACAGATGGCTGTGTTACAGTTTAAGGAAATTCTGACACGAAATGCAAAAATATGTAATAACTACGATCCGATTCACTAATTTAATATAGCGTGGTCAAAACCCTTTATTACGGCAATATTCCGAACAGTCTTAGGTATTTTAAAAAATTGACTTTTGTACTAAGGTAAAAGAGGTATTACAGTTGGTGATGGCTTCCGCACCGTTTAATTAAAAATATTTAATTAATTAAAGCTTACAAAAGACATGCTTTCAAGCTGAGCTATTTTGCTTTTTTATAACAAACATTTCGAAATTTGGTTTTACAGAACCTTTAAGAAGGACCCGCAACTTGATAGAACTTTAGAACAGCTTTGAAATGCTTATGTTAGATCAGTCAGAAAATAAATCTTTTTAAATTTATGCAAAATTTTCAAGTTGGAAAGTAACAAAAATAATATTCAAGTTCAAAAATAATAATGAAAGTGAAGTTAAACGTGACATATGTACTTGCATCTGGAAGTAGTGAAATAAAATAACTTCGCACCAAATGTTTTCTCTTGGAGTTTCGTTAATTTAAAGAAAAATAATAATAGCCCTGAAAACAAGTATTTGTATCGCACAAATTTTAACGGTTTGTTTCTGATATTTACGTATTTGTTTTTAAAACTTCTTCACACCATCCTAAGAAATTTACATTAAAATCGCAGCCAAGAAGAATTTCCCAACTTTATATTTCATTGAGTGATAATAAACACCTTCGGTCGTAAGAACATGAATTGAATATTGTTGATTTGAATAAACTATACAGTATTCTAATTTGATTTTTTTCTGCGTTGAATTTATTGTACAGAGTTGTAAACATTGCAATTGAAAAGTGGAATTTTAAATCACAATTCAAAAGAAGAAAGAACAATTTTACGAAAAAGGTTTTACTTTCATTTTTTTTTGTTGCTGATTCAATATTATGTGAGAGCGTGCGGTGTTCAAGGTAAGTAACATCTTTCACCTTTTATTATGAAATACTTTTTTTATAGCGGTTTAAACTTTTCTTTACTTTTCTTCTTTCTTTTTCTTTTTTTATAAAAATATATGTTTCTTATAGGAATAACGTCCTTATTTTTTACTTCTCTAGGGGAGAGAGGGGAGAGATAGGTTGAAATTGTAGCATGTGTACTAATGTTAGCAACGAATACACTAAACTAAAATTTTACGGGAAACTAGCGCTTCATTTTCACCGCAGACACTAATAAAACCACTACAAAGCTCGATGTTCGAAGTTTTTAGACAGAGCTAGCCTTGTCATATCTCAAATTATTCAGCAGTAGTTTTTATCTGGGTTTTTTATTTCGATATTGGACTAGATATTATTGCAAAAGACCGTTTTTTAGTTAATTGTCGAAGTGACAAAAACGGAATTACTTTGTAAAAAATTCGCAGCCCGCCGGCTAAAAAATGCTTTGCTTCTTTTATTTGCAACCAAGGTAGAAAGCATTGAAAATGCGCTACTCCCAGTTGCTGCGATGTCTCCATTATGGAATAATTCACGCGAAAATCTGTTGAGGTCAAAAAAAGTCAAGAAAATGAGGGACGTTGACGTCAATTATAGTTAGTTTCGCTTAAACCCTTGCTTTTATAGAAACCGCGCTTATAGTTGAATTGAATTTGAAATTCGCCTCTCCTCTGCAATACATTGCGTATGGGATCGTTGTTTTTTAATAGGTACAACAGCAATGAGAAATGAAATATTAAAATCCATGTAACATAAATGAACCACCATAATGGGACATATTTAACCGTGACTTCATATCTAACTGATCAGACTATACGTTTATTATTTGCTTAGTGTTTCATATTCAAAGTGTATGATAATATTTATTATCACAGATTTATAATGTAAAGACAGACTTACACGACTTATACAACCTACACGATATTATTAAAAACTAGTCGTTAGCCCGTGGAAAAACCCACGGGTTCGCCCGTCGCAGCTAGGCTACCATTTTGCGTGACAGACAGACGGACGGACGGACAGACGTATACGGGCATTATAATATAGATATTTAAATTTTCACCGTTTTGTTTATCATAGTTAAATATTTTGAAAAATATTTTTTCGATATTATTAAAATATTCTTCAGAATGAAGTAAAAATTCGTTTCCTATTCGTTCGATTATTGAATCAAATTTGATATTATCAATTTAATTTAATACGCAAAATGAGCACTCAGATATTAGAATTTGTTTTAAATAATTTTATTATATACGATAATAGGTTACACTAGCAAAATCTTTTTTGATTTAATAATCCTGTAATATTGCATAAGTGTAACTCTGCCTTAAAGCAAAAAACAAATTTTTTAATAAATATGGAGTATCTAAAATTATTATACAGTATCATTATTCAGGAAGATTTAAGTAACCAATTCATATTTATGTTTTATTAAAGGCGCTACGAAACGGCTGCTGATTTTTGGCCTTAGTGACTTAAACTAAACACTTACAAAAGTCAAGTTAATGGCAGTGGAAAGGTTTATGGTCCCTAAGGACTGAAACAGCAAATTAAGTCATTTTAAATATCATATTGGGCATCTAAATATCACTGAAAATGGCAGAAAAGTTCCCTACATATATTGTATATCCATGATTTATTCGACATAACTCAAACTTTTTAATAAAATACACTTCAAATTTTTGAACCAGCTAGCTATACCTAGCTAGCTATATCCTTCGAAATTTTGCATAGAAACATATAAGTTTATTGTACATAAAGCCAGTCTAAACAAACTATGAATCTTTTTATAGGTATTAATAGACCTTTCCCGAATTTCCTAATTATGCCAAACTCAATTAAAGAGGTCGATAATAAAAATGATTCTTACCCCTAAGTTCCTTAGTAAAAGGTAGAACAAATTACCTAGTTTCGTAAATATTTTTATTCGTTAAGTGTCTCAATTCCGAGCTGAAAGTTACGGTCAGACCCTTCATATAGCCGACCTTCCTAAGAATAGCCTCGTTTTCAAAATAATTATTTTCTTCAAATCTAAATAAAATCCAACCAAAATATTATATTGCTCTAAAACTTCATTTTTGTCATGATAATTTAATATTCTATCTGAATATCGTCATAATTATTATAATTTATGAAATTCGGGAAAGGTGTATTACCTTCTTAAAGCTAGTAACAGCATTTTTTAACAAATACAGCTCCGTCTTTGTTCTCTCGGCAAAACAAACTTTTGATTTTCTGATATTTAATATATTTTAGAGACCGTAGATAATTTTACCACCAAAAAAAATACTAAAGGAAAATTTTTCTTTGTTCAGAAATAAAAAATAAAAAGTAGCAAATTCATCATAAAAAATTAATTATTCATAAACATATTGTCTAGACGTCTATGTGGTTTTAAAGTGCGTATAATTTCTTGCACCTTGACCTTTTGAGTGGTCTGTTTGTTGCACGCCATTCTTCGGAAATTGCGTGGATTGAGCTTATTGAATCGTTTCGTAGCCCCCTTTTAACTTGGCATTGTGAATTTCGGTCCAGCCGAATGGCTAAATGACTTTTTTTCCATATTTCTGCATTCTTCTGGTTCACACTATTTTGGTTTTCATTATAGAGTCGGATCATTTTGGAACAAACTTTTTTTCTTCTTTAATTTTTTTTTTTTTTAAAAACAAGGCTACAAAACAGGCTTTTAGTGACTTCACAAAAGTCGAGCTAATGGCGGTAAAAAGATTATGACAACTGAGGACAAAAGCAACAACTTAAATCATCTTAAACATCACATTGGACATCCAAATATAACTAAAAATGACAAAAAAGTTCCTTACATATTTTGGACATTCATACTTTATTCGATATAAGCACTCACTATGCTATTAAATCAAGCCTTGTGACGAAATTTTTGAACTAGAGAGGGAATTTCTTCGTATGGACCTAAAATCTAGATCGAATTAGAGAGTTATCGAATTATGGAGGTTCATTTATGAGAGTTTCTTAAGGGAATTTGACTGTGACTTGGAATTTGATCGAATTAAAAAAAGAGTATCGAATTAAAGTTCACATAAAAGAGAGTTGACTGTATTTAGCTGATTAAAAATAATTCCATATAATTGGTAAGGAAAAATCTCGTTAAAGATCACATTTGTGAAGAGTGTAACTTTTCTGAGAGATCACTCTTAGCGACACGTAGCATCTATTTTTGTCACATGACTTCGCGCTCTATTGACCAGTGACGTTTATTCGAATGTACTACGGTAAACTTGGTATAGAATTGCGTATTAAAAATTAAAGAAAAATCTGTTAAAACTAAAAATTGAAGTTAGTTCGGGAAAACATTAAAATAGTTAGAGACGAGATACATATTTTGTAACATGGTGTTATGAAGCAATCATCCTTCAATAACAGAATATTGTAATATGGTAAAAAATAGTTGAGAATTAAGAAGCTGTAATATATATTTGAAATTGTTGGAGACGATTATACACGTTGGTAGAAAAATTATACATTTATTTATCACATGACGTCACATCTTTAACTTTATTATGGTAAAAATAGATAAAAAGTAGCGAAGAAAAGTGTAACTCAATGTTAAATTTAAATATTGATATGTTTTATCTGTCGTCATCTTTGAATGCAACAAAAACAAATTATGCATTAATAAAATTGAGGTTTCTCCTAACTTTTTGAGGGTTATATTCAATTCATTGCTAACATTAATTATACATCCATGTTTCATTATCATCATGACGTGCATCTTGAATAAATATGTGTAATGAAATCTGAATCAAAGGGAACTGAAACTGTTTCTAAAGTGAAATTATTAACATTTAAAAGAAACAAGATACAAAATGTACAGTAGTTATATTTGTCTAAACTGCATGAAAGGATATAAAGGATGCAGTAAATTTCACAATGCAATCAAAAATCAACATTTAATAAAATTTAAAGGGAAACGAAACATAAAAAATTATCTTCCGACAAATTGTTTCTGCGAGAGTAGTTGAGAGATCTCATAAAAGTTCTCTTATCGTATGGTTGGAGTCTCTCTGTCATTTTGATTGGCTAATCTATATAATATACTATGCAATACACTATACAAAATACTACACAATATACCATGTAGTATACTATACAATTTGCTATGCTATGCAATATACTATACAATTTGCTATGCTATGCAATATACTATACAATTTGCTATGCTATGCAATATACTATACAATTTGCTATGCTATGCAATATACTATGTGATGATTTAACCACCTAAATTATATCTTTTAAGAGTTTAATTCTATAATACTCTCCATGCTCTATTTATGATTTTCTTGGTTCTTATTTTTTTTTGCAAATAAACCGTCCGAAGCGGTTACATTCTTTTCTCTGTTTTCGACACTTATCTCACTTTTCCTAATATTAAAGTTCGTATTAAAGAACAATGGGGGAGAGTTAAAAAAAATTTCAATAACAGTCGTTACATTGCTGTTTGTTTTGGTTGAGTTCCACCGGCTTGCTTATTTCGACATATCAAAGTAAACTGTAACTGTAGCGGTTCATGCAACGGATAAGGGCTACTTCCGAATAATTCAGATATCCGGAATTACATATCTCAAAATAATTTGTTTGTTGTTTTTATATAAAGGATGTGCCATAATGTTTCTTACTGTTTATTATTCTTGTAGTAAGTGCCAACATGTTCGCAATGGCTTAACAATACACCTCTAACGGCGATATGGACCTGAATGTTTGGCGCATTTTATTAATTTTTAACGTCTGTTATGTCAAGGTAATGTTAGTTTCTTGAGAATTATGTCATGTTTGTTTTATACTTTATACTCAAATTAAATAATTGTTTTGTCACTTATCTTCTCTTATAATAATACAGAGCTTCCGTGTGTCTGTCTGTCACTTTTGCAAAGTGGATTATATTCTTCACAATTTTTTTTGATAAAGTTTATAAAACATCACCTCTAAATTTGTTCTGCAAATTACCAAACTTTTGTTAAAATAATATTGACGTCAGAGGAAAGTATATTAAGATTAGTGAAGCCATTATAATGCACTAAAAACTTTGAGGCCAAATAACTTAGAAACGAGGTGGTCAGTCATTTTTCACCGCGTGGGTAACTAGGGACCACCTGGGATCAATTTGGGTAAGTTTTCAGAACCTGGGTCCCCAAATCCGTTTCGAAATGGACGGGTTGATGACGTCATCAAAAAAACGTTAAACCAATATACTTCCGTAACCGTTTGTTAAAAGTATATGATCCTATCCATTTTCTTGATCAGCGTTTCAAGATCTATACGGTGAAGTCAACGGGTACACAAATTTCCAATGTTTGTGTTTTGACGGGTCTTTGCTGACGTCATTAACCGTTTATCAAAAGCACATGATTATATACATTTTCTTGACCAGCGCTTTAAGCCCTACACAATAGAGGCAACGTGAAAACAAGGTTCTAAATTATTATTTTTTGTGGAAAGGTTGCTGACGTCATCAAAATTCAAATGACGCTTCTTTTTCATTTTTATCCTGCTTCAGTGGATTTTTCCACGGGCTTTATCGACTAGTCTGTTTGTCTTTCTGTTACGGAAACACAAAATGTGATATATAAAGGACGGGCGACCCCGTGGATCTCTTTAATAATAGCCGTCGTCTATCTGTTTGTCTGTCTGTTACGGAAAGACAAATTGCAGTATATAAAGGACGGGGACGACGACTAGTTTTTATAATAATAGCCGTATTTTGCCTGTATCTGTGTAAAATGGTACCCCAAGTAGCGAGATACACGAAATGCGATAAATAAAGGACGGGCGAACCCGTGGGTCACCGACTTGTCTCTATATTATTAATACTGATATTCTGCCTGTGCATAAAAAAGTCATGCTGCGGAAACACGAAATGACAAATGCGATATATTTTGTCCACTTTGTCGGTAAATTTCATGAACGGGGAAGAAGTGGATTTTTTCTACTGGCTAGCAACTACTCTATATTATAATGCTTACCGTAAGTCTGTCTGTCTATATGTCTGCGATACAAAATGCTGACTAAGGTACCTACCCGAAATGGTAGCTAAGTGCACCAACGGATCATATACCATATTTTTTCCACGAACTAACAACTAGTTACTCAAATTACCTGAATGCCGCAAATTCTTTATTTAATGTTAGTCTGCGTTTATGCTATACTAAACTTCACAATTTGGTGCACTATATACCTTGGTTTGTCAGCCCATAGTTATCACCTTCCCACAAACAGGCTTTTGACACAAGCAAGAAGATAGAATAATCTATATGTATCTCCGGAAATAATGTAACATATTAACAGTGCAACCTGCCGTACATTAATAGAACTAGTTCTAACTGTTATGAACAGAATTTTGATCTGTATTTGTAAGGTTAGAACTAAAATAAATTTGCCGCATCATGCACAATGTTCTATAAAATCTACACATCACCTTCCGAAATGTGCGCATTATATTTAAGTTATGCTATGTGTGAGTGTAAAAAACGGAGATATGTATGTCTCATAATGTTATATGTTAAATATTTTTATAAATTTTAAACTGTTCATTAGAACTTTTCATTGAGAATTTTGGTAAGGCTGTATTACGCAAGAGAATGTTGATGGGTAGATTACGAATGTATTCGAGTTCTTTTAGTTCTTTTTGTAAATTTAGTTTACCAGTAATAAAAATCTGTTATGACTCGACATTCAACTCCATTCATGGGGTTTTTAAAGGCAGCAGCAATAGACATCGCATCATCGCCAAAACTCATATCGCAACAAAAATAAATATGTTTATGGTGAAATCTTTCTGTACATGTAAGTTAGTTTATTAAATAGTCCAAACAGAGAGACGCTGTACTTAGTTAAAATACCAATACTTGATCGGCCTAAACTTTTGAAAATTAACGCAGAATAAGCCTTTTGGGGTTTTACCAGCAAGATAATTGTTATATATTGCAGACGTTTTGTATTCATCTTATGATAACATCATACCTATGTTGTAGTTACTATATAAATTTGAGTATTATTAAAAACTAGTCGATAAACCCCTGCAAGAAACAATGGAAAAAATATAGGTTGCTTAAGAAATTTTGATGACCTGACCAGTTCATACACAAAAATGTGTTTTGAAAATTTGTTTATTATAGGATCGTGTACTTTCAATCTGTTACGGAGATATAGGGAGATAAGATTTAAAAAACTTGCTGACGTTAGCAAGGACTGACTAATGCACAAAATAATTTTTTTTTTAAAGTTTCTTTACCCGCTGCCTCTATTGTACAGAGCTTGATTGTGTGCACTTTACAAACGCTTACAAACATATTGCGATTTAAACTTTTTAATGACTTCACCATCCCGTCTGTTCCGAAACGGGTGGATTGCTCCAGCTTTAGGAGATTGGTCCCATTTTGGTCCCAGGAGATCCCTAATTAGCAACGACGTCAGCTATTTCCACCCGTGTGCAATTTTAATCGGCTGCATACTCAAAAATGCAAAGCAATGACTTTACAACTACTCGACTCTCCTTCTGACAATCTGAGACGACAAGAAAAAATAGCCTTGGCACCAGCCACCAAAATTCCCCACTAATGTGCGGCTTATAATGTTACGTCATTTTTCTCGGTTAAAAGCGTAATTACTATATTCATTAGCAGGAGATCGGGACTACATACACTCTATGCGCGAGTTACCACTATATTCAAGTAGGCGTGTTTTTGGTCTTTTTGTCCGTTGTTTGAATTGTGATGAGAATTCAAAGAAACTCTGCATATAGCTATTTGGAGATGATGCACCCATGGTTAAAATGGTATGTAAGACTATATCTAGCTAAGATGTAGCGACCTAAAGTGTCTGACTGTTGATCAGAGTTTTGTCCTTGTAAGCCTATGTTTCTGTTTTATATAACTAGCTATATATAGATAGCCACCTAGCTATATATAGCTAGCTATCTAGCAGGTATTAAATCACACGCAGTTATTATATTTATTATTTCTTATATTTGTGAAGGTTTGCAATAGCTAAATAAATCTCAATTTAGCAAGATATTTGACAACATTCTGAGGTGGCTACATCTTTAGCTACATCTGGGACAGAAAACAGGGCCAGTTAGTGGGAAAATAGATTATTTACAATTGGGAGCGGAGATTAAAACGAAATAATTTAGAACATACTTACTTTTACTCAAGATACCTAGCTAAGTGAAAATAACAATAGTAAGTATACTTGACTAATATACCTTTTAAGTGGTCCTGCATCTTGTGGTGGTTTGCGAGTGAAATTAAATTCCTGCCAAAGACTCACTGCAAAGTCAGATTCTTGTAAAATCAGATACTTTAACCATATTTTATGCAATTATTTATTTTTATTGGAAACTTTCTCTGGAAAAACTTTTAGGAATGACTTTTCGCGAAAGTTGTTTAGAACAAATTTTCTAACTCAACCATTCACCAAAATTTATCCCCTATCAAAACTTCAAGATATATTTGTATATACTTAATAAAAGTGACGATGCTTCACATTAAAAAAAATACTCAAAGAAAAACAATTTCTGGAAATAACTCTTTACCTACTTTCTACCATTAACAATATTTATTTATTTCCATCACTTTATCAGTAAAAAACAAAAAAAGAAGTTTTTGCGTTGCTTTTTTCATGAAGAAACCTTTGTTAACTTTTTGTTAGAGAGCAATTTGAATACTATTTTGTGAAAACTTTCCAATCTCTTGTGAAAGTTCATCAATTTGTTGATTTGCAAAAGTTTATCCATAAAAATGTCACAGAATTTTAGGCTCGTTAAAGTTTCTCTTGTGAAAGTTTCTTCAAGTAAAATAATTTCGTCCTTTGGGAAATGATTACTTATAAGCATGAGCTTGGATTTAAAAATACTTTCGTTTGTTGTGATATTGTCAAAAATTTCTCTTTGTTTTGATATCACACGTCTGTTTATTTTTGGAAATAATTAAATTTTGAAGTTAGTTTTCACTTATTGTCAAAATTTAATTTTTTAATTTAATTGTCATGTTTCCAAAGAAAATATGGAAGGTTTTAGCAATTTTGGATGACTGTGTTTGCAGAGGAATTTATTTTCACAGAATTAGAGAGTTTTAATTTCTCATTTTAACCCTATTCGGTCAGGAAGCTTGAAATTTGTCTAATATACCACTATCTGCTCAAAATTTAATTACTTACGTTCTAAAGCGAATTTTACACTCTGTTAAAAGTTACGGACAGCCAAATTAAAGTTGTTTAACATATTTTCCGATTCTTACATAGTTCGCATGAATAAAGGCCAAAAGATTTTCGCAAATCCGTTTTTCCCGATTTTTGGCTAAAATCCGAAAAAGCCGGGTAATCGGATTAATCACATGACCAAAATTCTCAGAAAAATTCCTATCAACGAAATAAAGTTGTCTTGTCAGTTGCAAGTGTTAAGGATAATCCCAACGAAAGTTATTATAATTTCCCGATTATAAGGATTTCATAGGGGTAGTTTCGAGTAATAGTCAAAATCTAAATCTCTGAGAGGTATGGGACTTAAATATTTGGCAAATATTTGGCCTAATAGATAAATATAAAAAATGAGAAAGTATCATAACGATGCCATTTGGAAATATTATTAATTTTGATAATATTGTACACTCAAAAACCCGAAGAATATGACAGAATTAAAATTCGTGGTTGAAACTTTTTACATTTTTGCAGAATGAAATTTCGAAAATTGCAAAAGCCTCTCGGAATTTATTTTCAGTTTGCATAAAAAACCTGATATTTTTCAGAATTTAATTTCGAGAGAATTTTTGAGAGAAAAAATGATGAAACCACAAAATATCCTAGTAAAATTCCTTTAAATAAATTATTCTCGAAAAAATTCTTTTGACGTTGTGAAATGTAATTAAAATTGCACTTTTATCAGGTCTGATTATAATTCCACAAGCAAAAGTATCCTCTTTAATTTTGATATCTATGGCTAGTTATTTTGGCTAAACATTATTGCGTTTTTACTTTCCTTACATTTTTACTATTTTCTTCATGGCCTCATGCATACACTTCCAACATATCCAATAAAACGAAAAGTTTGATTTGTCATGGTTTTCAAAATTATTATCATTTTAAATAATTGCCAACATTTTCGAGAAATAGAAACGTGCAGTTTACGTTTATTCTTAAATGTTATTGTTTATAAGAATGAGGAATATATGAAGCTAAAATAGGCTAGACTAATACGCAATAAAAGTCCAACTTGTTTTTAGTAGAATTTTTGAAAATTTGGACGAATGTTATTTCATAAAGATTGTCAATACAGCAGTTCATGTCCATTTGGGCTAACGGACATTGCTACGACGGATACACCGCTCTTTATTGTTTTTTCTTTTCCTTAGCTACATACTTATGTAGTAAAGTTTCCCGCCATACAACTCGTGGGGAATATTACAACAGCGGATAAAAGTAGTAATTTTATTACTCAATCAAATTGCAACGACACCCAGCCGGTGCCAGGGCAATTTTTTTCGCCAGAAAGAGTAAAAGTGCCCTGGGGACTATTCTGAGGGATTTACTAATTTTAAAAATGCTATTGACGTAAGTCTAAATGCATTAAACATAACTTTTTAGGCAACTTCTAAGGGAAATGCACACATCCACTTTGCCTGCTATAGACAGACACACACATTTTTCGTATTATTATAATGGACTAGTTGCATAGCTCGCCGAAAAATCCACTTATTATATTCCCTAAAGAAAAAACAACATTGAAATATAAAGTTATTAATTATAATAAAAAATAGAGAAAATTCTGAAATGATAGACACGGTACTGTGAAAAAACTTGTAACAGATCAAAAAGCAATCAGGAAAAATGTTTAAAGTTTTGTAAGAACATAAAAGACAATAAAAATAAAGTTTAGCAAACGTTACTGCGGGAATCCCAAATAAAGCTGCGCGCAATTATTGTGAACAAAATGCGGGCGATTTTTATTTGCAAACAAGCTGAACCTTTTCTTTACCGAAGCGATTCTCATGTTTCTTAAAACAATGCTCTATAAAGTCAACGCAAGTTAGACGGTAAGTGGGAACAATAATATATCATCCTTCTCATATATAATTTTATTCCTTTTAACTACAGGGAACAAAGGCTGCAACTAAAAGAGGTATGGAATTTGTTGTTATTGTTGTTGTTGTTGTTTTTGTTGTTGCTTTTACATTTTTTGTAGGAGAAAAAAGGGCAGAGTAGTATAGAATTCTAAATTTTTCGCGATTTTACTTTGAAATGTTTAGTATGTGGTTTCTTAAGAAAGAAGGGGTCGTTTTATCAAATGCTAAATGCTGAGTTTGTAAGTGTCCCTTTTAGTTGAAGTTTGTGCGTATCCTAAAAAATAAGTAACAAAAACTACAAGTTACAGTAAATCAGAGTTTTGTTACATATAAGAAAAAATGCGATATTAAAGGAGAGGCGAACAGCCGTGGCACGGCTGCTGATTGGAAATTCATGATACCTGAGATAATTTCAAAGACCAGATCCGCTGGTCTGGAATATCCCGTAAAATCTTGACAATTGTTTAGTTTTTGTAATATTTATTTAGCATCAAATCAGGTAAAAAATGGTTTTGCTGAAAGATTTGCTGTTTTTATATTAAGGGGTAATAAATTAAAGCTGCTTGTTTAAAAAAGGTGAATTTGTGGCTTAAAACTTTTCAGCACAACAACACGTTATTATACTCACATTATACCCAGAAAATCTCTTCATTAGAAATTTATTACAAAATACCAGTTTTTACTTTTATCCTTAAATGCTGAATCATTCATTTTATGGTTCTGTATTTTTACACATTTGCCAAACTTGTGGTTATTCAGAAACAATATTAGATCTACAGTGATGGCCACGCTTCGATGATCACACTGTTTTTTTAAAAATAATACACAAGTTAAAGATCAAAATAGCAAATATGCTATTAGTTGAATAACACGACGAAAATATTTTTATTTTTATTACTAAACTTAGTAAACTAATTCATGAGTAAAGATAAAGAAAATAAAGATTTGTAAACAAAGCTGAAACCGCCGTATTGCGCGTTCGATTTGTTGTTGAAAGTTTCCGGTCTGTGTATTTATCAAATTTGGCGCCATCTCATCACAACAAACTTCATCGTTCGAAATTGGATGTATGTTGTGAAAAAGCGAACCAAATTACGAAAAGAATATTATTATTGGCTGTGAAAGATGTTTATAAAGTTCCAAGAAGTATTAACGAAGGTTATAAAATGCTGACACTACGATTGTATGTAAAATATTCTTGGTTATCTTGAGTTAAAGGTCTTATTTTTAATGTGTATTGGTAAGTACATCTCAAACTTGCTTCTTTTCTCCCACACAGCCATAAAAACGTTGTAATAATGTTGCTAGGAAGGAATATGGATATTTATTTATGAAATATAGTTATTTGTGTGTCGTTATAGTAGTTATTTTATTAGATTTTGGGATTTAGACGTTCCTTAATTTTTGCTACCCCGCCTAAAATTTATTTTGTGGCTGCCACAAAAAAGTTTTTTGTTCGCCTCTACTTGCCAAACACCCCAATTTTTTTTTAATTTCTTTTGAAAAATAAACTGAAGTAGTAAAAGTCTCTTCAAATTTTAAAGCTCTCCCTTCTCAATTTTTTACAAACGAGTTTAAAACGTTTATTTTTTAATCCTTTATTATTGTCTAGACGAAAGATGTTCGCAGTTCAAATCTCAAACTGAAATCTTTACTGATCAAAGTGAGTAGTAAAACTCTTTGCAGGGTCAATTATTTAGATTTCCAAAAAACGTTAATGGTACTAACGTTAAAAGCTTAAAAAAACTTTTTTCATACTTTTTCATAGCAATAGGCGAGGCCGTAAAACTATAATGGAATTAGATTTTTGATATCACCAGCAAGGGAACATCACCAAAACTAGCGGACAGAAACAAGTTTTCCGGCAAATTTAGAAATCATGGCTAGCAAAGCTTCTACTTAGCATGCAAATGTTTGTTTAATGCCATTTGTGCATAGTAGTTTTTTACAGCAAAAGCAACAGATAACTATGTGGACATTTTAATTTTTATGAATATTAAAAGCCAATCATAGAATGATATAAAGGTTAAAAGTTAGTAAGTCGGCAAGGAATACGTATTTTATATTTTGTAGTTTATATTTCCATAAAAAACTTTGTTTTTACTCAGATGGATGCTTTCAAATTTTCTCAGAAATGTCCAGCATTAGAAAAGCATGCTACAAAAATTACCATGCAACTTGCAAAGGTAAACCTTCGATAATAACATTCGTCGTCTCGAAGCATATGGTCAGCGATGATTATAATTACGTCATACATCTTAACATGACATCGATGATACAGGAACAGAGGAAAGGTACGTAGATCTTCGGTCAATAATGAGGTAAACACCACTCACAGAACTTTATTAATTGTGGGAAGTACTTCCTATATTGTAAAAAGAGAAGAACTTAGGCTAACAAAAGGCAACAAGTATGAACCTTTTCGCTACCACCAAGTGCAACTTAATGTTTAGAAAACTAATTTCAATTTCGCCAAAAGGGTCTTTTTAAAAACTGGTGGTTATCAAAAGGGTTTAGTTAGACTACTTTAATTAGCATTGTTTAAGGCTGTTAATAATTTGTCAGGTTGTTGGGGAGCTCTTCTACGCTATAAAACAACTGATGATTCGGTGGAGAAATGCCAATACAAGCAGATAATGGAGGTAAATGAATTGATTTTACATTTAGAAGCTAAATATTGTGAAAGAAATGTAAATAGATACGTTAAAATACGTTATATATGTCAGCCTCGAATTCTTTGAGAAACCTTGAACTGATTTTGAGGTAATTATAACTTGATAGAACATCTTCTGCAACAGAAACACTGACAAAAGTTTTGTAAAAAAATAAAATATGGGTTGGCATCAGTGCAAGATATAGCAGGATGTTGATTTATTGTGAATGATAATCAGCAACCAAAAACGCAGAAGCATTGGTTTATTTAATAGAATTGCAAATAAAATAGCTTGTTGTGTTTTAAAGAACACTCAAAACAAACTCACATTGTCCCGACTACCATGTTGATTTTCATCAATCATTAAACATATCGAAATTTCTTCGGTTTGAAAAAAACACAGGAAACAGACCTTTCTTGGTTTGCGCAGCTAAACCAATTACTCAGCAATTTTGTTTTGTGGAATAAGTTTTCATAACAGTAACAAAATTTACTGATTTGCGCTATGACAATAATGTTTTTGGAAATACAAGGACTTTTCCACTAATATTGCTTTTGTTTACTTTTACTTAATATAGGAATATGTGGAATTTCCATTTGAGTTTTACACAAGCAAAACCTACACATATAACGTCACACTGTTACCAACTGGAGACACGATCAAATCCTCTTGGAAATCACCAAGTAAGTATATTTCTTTTAAAATGCTAAACGTTGAAAATGTCCTGGTAAAGTTGGGTCTCTTTACTTCGCATCCCAAGGAAGAAGAATTACAATCCGAATAATTGAGAAATTATGGAAAGTATAGTATTTTAAAACTTTTCTTGTAAATTGCGGAATAGAAACAAAAAATTACAGCGGGTTCTTTAGTCAGCTTTCCTGTGCTTCTAGCAATGCTCGACTTTATTACTTGATTTTCCCATCCTTTAAAGCATGTTCTTTGTGATATCTTATCGCTTTTTTTCCTTTCTTGCTAGATATTTATACATCAACTGAGTTTTATTAAATCGGATTCATTTAAATTAAAAAGATTTCATATACGGAAAGCAAAATATGAGTTTTGAAAAAATAATTTCGCAGTGAATTTTATTTTTTTGAAATAGGGAGATATTCAAATTACAGAAATTCGAATTAGATAAAACCAACTGTTTTTTTTAAATCGAATGAAACTTTTCGTTAATTATTTAAACAAAGGCAAATATAGTTACGCATCCAGATGCCGTATTTATGTTAAATATGGTCAATATTATTTGAAAGTATACTATTTATTTTTAGGTCAGTGCGAACTGTCAACTTGGGATTTTGTCAAAAGTGGTAATGTTTTAAATTTTTCGATATAAAATTATTAGTACTATTCGTTAACCCGTGGAAAATCCCACGCTTGATCGCCCGCCGTATATATTTCTCGCTTCGCCATTTCCTGCATCCTTGCCACCTGTTAACATAAAGTAACAAAATTTCATTGAACGGGGGTTACTGCTATGATTACGAGTTGCAATAATATGGACATTTTCGATTGCAAATCCCCAGTTTTTATATTGACTCGGATACAAAAATACAGCGAGTATTATAATATAGACTGACAGTTAGCCCGTGGAATTTGCTATTTAGTGTTTCTGTAGCATGGCTTGTTTCTCGCGCACAGGCAGAAAGATGCGGGCAAAATGACATAGATCACGACCAGTCACTGTTGATTTTTAAAAATGTAAAGAAATAATATCAAACATGTAAACCTTCACAACAGTTATAAGGTTTCATCTAGGGTGTTTATTTCTGACCTGCTGAATACGGGCAAAAAATGCGCATTCTAACCGCAGATCAAGTATTATAAATTAGTCAGCAGCCCGTGGATAAATCCACAGGTTTTTCCGGCCTATTATATATCGCATTTCGTATTTTCGTAACAACAAGTTTTTCTGGTGCACAAACAGATAGAGAGAAAACGGCTATTAATAAAAAGACTAGCCGGAAGACCCAGCGTCGAAACGCCGTGTTACGTGACCCGATGTTGAACGCCAGGTTAAGCGCTTAAGTGCAGGTATACAATCTGTTCAGTATATATCTATATATTTCTTTTCAATAGCCATTAAAAGGACGTACAATTCAATTAATTATTGTTTTAACAGAAATCCAGGTAAGTAAAAAGTTAAATTTTTTTTATTTATTCCTATTAGTCTTTACCACATTTGGAGTGCATACCAGTTTTATGCTTTTTTTTAGAAGTATCAATAAGAAACTTTACGAAAGCACAATGTGAGAAGCACAATTTCGACAAAGTTAAAGTTACAGACATGTTAAACAAAAAGCTGGAAGTGACGGAAAATTGCACCTTTCTTTTAACTAAAACAGAATCCAACGAAGGGGAAGATTCACAAAAAGATTACCTAATGGCCATTGTTGTTTTGTGCATAGCCCTCTTCTTTATCCTGCTTTTAACTGTGGCGTCTCTTGTTAATCGCCATGCAAGAAGATTGCGTACAACTTCTCAAGATTCCAAGGAAAAACAAAAAATGATCGAATCAAAAAACTCAGGTAATCGTGAAACACTTAATAATTTCAATAGTTTCTGCCTTTTTTTAATTTTTCTGAATCTTAATCTTTTTTTTCTTTTTAAACTTAAAACTGGATTCTCCAATGTGCCTTTATTATTAACAAAACAAAATTTGAAAGGCTCTGTTAATTAAACTTTTGAATTAGTTTTTAACCCTATTCGGTCCGGGGGGGATCCCCCCCCCCCCCTGACAGTTTTTTTTTAATAACTCCTTAACGCTATGCTGCATGGCTATGATACTTACTGAGTTTCAATATTTTTCTATTAGACACCTGCATGCCAAATTTTTAGGTCCCATGCCTTTCAGAGGCTTTGATATTGGCTATTACTCGAAACTACCCCGAAAAATCTCTATGAAACCCTTATAATGGGGAAAATATAATAACTCTTGTTAGGATTATCCTTAGAAATTGAAACTTACAACACAACTTTGTTTCATCACGAAGAATCATTTTCCATGTTTCGGACAGGTGATTAATCCGATTTTCCGATTTTTCCGGATTTTACCCGAAAATCGCAAAAAAACGGAATTTCGGGCAATTTTTGGCAACTTTTCATGCGATCTATGTAAAAACCGGAAAATATGTTAAATAAACTTTATGTAGCTTTTTTAGAAACTTCAAACAGAATGTAAAAATTCCCTCTAGAACAAAAGTAATTGAATTTTTAGAAGATGGTGTCAATTTGAACAAATTTCAAGCTTTTGATGACGTCACAGAAAATGTGCTGACGCACGCAAAAATGCCATTTATTGCCGCCATTTTGTTCCTTTTGTGACGTACTATAAGTAGGCCAAGTTTGATTCAATTTGAACAAGCCTATGAAAAGTTATTGATTACCCGGTCATAATATGTTCGAAAAACCCCGGACCGAATAGGGTTAAGTTAAAAAGTATTTCTGAAATATCCTATCTAAACCGTGATAATTTTTATGTTTAGTTGATGGAAGTACGTCAGTTATGATTTTAAATCGCCCTGGATGTGAACTTCTAGAAGTATTTCTTCGTGATTTTGCTTTTGTGCTCAGCTCTTACGGCGTCAAGGTTAAGATGGCATTGCTGGAACAAAGCGAGATTGATGCAGAGGGTGGAATAGCATCGTATATGCAGAAGCATATTGATGAATGCGACTACATTCTTATTATGTGCACAGAAAACACAGATGGTGAGAGACTTGATTATCTATATTATAATACCCGTATACGTCTGTCTGTCTGTCACGCAAAATGGTACCGCAAGTAGCGTGATGCACGCAAGCGGTATAAAAAGGACGGGCGGACCCGTGGATTTTTTCACGGGCCACCGACTAGTTAATAAAAATAACCTTAAATATAGTGCCCTAACCCCCTCTCCCCTGCGGAATTTTTTTATAACTCTTTTCTTGTATACTGCATGGCTATCATTATTATTATTATTATCTCAATGTTTACAAACAGGTAATTACACTTCAGTATTTACAAAAATATAAAACTGCTATCATTGTGTGACCTGTTATAAAAAGAGGCATAAATGAAAAAAAAAATAAATAATAATAAATGGTTAAAAACTAAAAATATACACATATATGATTTATTTATTTATTTATAACACAGTAAAAGGCATGGGGTCATCCAGAGGTGCAGCAAAGTTTCAGCAGGAGAGAGAATAAGAAGAGAAAATGACAACCCCTGAATCTGCTGCCTCCCTGGATGCTCATACGAGAATTAAAATTAGTTAAAAACATGTGAAATTAAAAGTTCCTTAAATTTTGAAAAATTTGCTTCTTGCCTAATGTTCAATGGGAGATCATTATACAATTTTGCTCCCGAATATTCAAATGTTTGTTTACCTAGCTCGAGTCTTAGTTTAGGTAATTTCATTAGACAACCTTGGTTTCTCGTACGAAGGTTGTGCTTATTCAACTCAAAATAGCTTTTTATCGGACTACATACATTTTCATCAACACATTTCCGTACTGTAAGACATGCTTTGACATTCCTCTTTTGATATATCGGTGTTATCTTTTTATCGTTTTCTGGACCATAAATTATTCGTGAAGCACACCTTTCGATTGATTGTAGAGAAGACTGTTGAGTTTGAGTGAGTTGAAGTTTCATAGTTTCATAGTTTTATACTTACTGAGTTTTTTAATTGGCATTGGCATTTTAAAACTGAGTGTTACAATTCGTTGTGAAATAAAGGACTTGAATTTTAAGCAAATTTTAAGCTATTAATGACGTCACAGAAAAAGTGCTGATATAAACAAAAATTTATTCTTGCCATTTTGTTCCTTTTATGACATACAATAAGTGTCAAGTTTGATACCATTTGGAAAAGCCTACCAAATGTTGTGCAGGGGAAGGAATCCGCCTTAAAAAAGCCCAGTATATTTAGGGTTAAAACAATAAAAGAGAAACAAAAGTATTCTGACCCTTTGATTCCACACCACATTCTACTTGAAAAAATACAAGCATTGGTAAGTTCTACTTTTCGTCTCAAAATTCTTTCTTTTTGCTTCTTCTTTGAGAGTGAGTAGATATACGAATCTCTCTATCGCGAACTCGCAAGGGACCAAAAAATTTGTTCGAGATAGAGAAAGTTCGAGATAAAGAAAGGAAAATACCTCAGGCGGACCACAAAGGGACCGAGACTTTAGTTCGAGATAGAGAGTAGTTCGAGATAGAGAGTAGTCGAGATAGAGAGATTCCACTGTATTTCAACTCATATTTATAGTAATGTAAAAACAATTCTTAAACGCTAGCGTCCGCTTCATATTGCGAAATGTCCACTTCAACTTTAGAAAGTAAAATAACTTAAGTAAAGCTTTTAGACATTAAAAATGTAACAAAAATAAAGAAAATGAATCACAACATTTATTGCCACTCTTGTCAAAAAGTTTGTCGTTTATTTCATACCAGCGGGAACAAAAAATATTAATTTGTTAATTTCACTTGAAAAGCGCGCGCGAAGAAAATAGACAACAACAGACAATAGTGCATTTATATATCTCTGATTTCTTATCGTTGCATTTGATTTCAACAACGATAGTTTAAAAACACTGAAGTTTAACTTTTTGCTTTTACCTGTGAAAGTAAAAGGAGCGCGTTTTTTTGTTGAATTTATCATTCGAATTATTTTCTAGCAGAAATTTTTCCTAGTAGAATTTTTGGACTAAAATATTAGTCGTAGAATCAGCCCTTAACAGCCTTCATAAAGCGAACAATAAAAATTGCGAATTAAAGACTTATACAAAGATGTTCGCTGTATATACGTGATGAACGTTGTATGCTGTATTTGACAAAATCTCTTTTTAATAAAGGACAGAATCTTGAGACATTGTGGAACCTAGGATATCATTACAATTTTCTGCGAATTACAAAAATAAACAAATTAAAGTAGCCTTTACACAGTAAAACACACACAAAATTAAGAAACTTCTGGAACTTGTTGTTGCAAGTATATGCACATACACAGACGATCGAAGTAATTATTGCTCCTTATTACACAGGTAAAAGGGCGGCAACGATATTTTCGAAAATCGCGCAGTGTGATTGGTTAGAACTTACGTCATAGCGGGCAATATTTCACGGTATTGCCCGCTACCATAGCAACCGTGTTTAAAGGTTAAATATGGTAGCATTAAATGTAAATAAACACGGAAAAAGTAAACAAAACGCGAAACAGAAGTGATACTTTCTTTTATCTTTTTAAGAATTCTATGTTGTAGCTACAATAAAAACCTGTAATGTTTACACGATATTCGATTTTAAAAATATATATTTTTAGTTCGAATGTACGTTCCATATAGAAATAGTTTCTATAAAGACATGGTTTCTACATCCTGCTTATAATGTTATATTTTTTGTCGTAAAACGCAAATACCCCGATAATAATCCATATAATAACTGTTTATTTCGGGCAATACCTTCAAATATTGACCTCTGTCACGTATTGGCCAGTTATTATAGGGTTATTATTCCATTCAGTGCCAGCTCAAAATTCTTTTAAAAATACTTTTTCTAGAGCATAATGTAATCTCAAGGCACAGACCTTATGAATTTGCTGTAAGAATGATTGGAGGATTGGCATTTCATCAAAACGACTCTTCTCGTTATATTCCAATGTATTTATCATCGTATAAAGAAGCAGTGAAGTTTATACCATCGTTTGTGAATGCATCAATGTCTTTTGGATATCAGGTGCCAAAAGATATAAAAAAGTTATTTTTGAGAATTACTTCTGAAAAACAGTTACAAACAACAGCTGAAAGGACAGCGAAAGACAAATTTTTTATTAATAAAATGGAAAATCAAAGAAAAAAGATAATGAAAGAGCAACACTTGCATTGCATTAAAGAATATTGCACAAAGGTATGTCTGATATTACCTATATTGCTATGTGTGTGCTTACTTCTCGTCTTCACGTTCGTGTTAATTTCGGGCACGTGAAATTATAATGGCAGGTTATAATGGTGAATACTGCAAAAATAAATTGATTATCATATTTCCTCTTTATCAAACGGTATGGAAATTCTCTGCCTGGATAAGAAACATATATTTCCACTAATATACATTACCATTTCCGATACCTTCTGTTGGCTAATCTTCATTAATCAAATTCCTTGCTTCCGTAATTGGAACTAAGTAAATTTGATACAATATATTTTTTCTTTGCAGGGTATGTGCCATGGTAGTGTTGTGAATCTTTCATCAATTTGGCCAACAACTGTTCATTCTTCTAAATGGTCTTCTTCAGATTCTGTAGCGAAGAATATTGTAGATGATATATTTACGGAATCGACTTCCTAAGAAGTAAATTTAAATGCATCAGAGTTATTTAAGAAATAAATTACTAGTGGTTTTTCCCCAAAATGGTCAAAGAGAAATAGAACAACAGTCGTTTCATTGTTCAAATTATGTAGCTTAGTCACACACATCTCACTGCACACAACAAGAACAATGCAATATTTAGGTGTTTCCCTACTAAAAAACATCGGGAAATTTTGTCAAAGGAATTATAAACCTCAAAGCACACTCTCAAACAAATGTTATAAATCTATAAATAAATGCAACTGCAATCTGTTCTTATATTAAATGTTATCATTGGAATGGCAATCGTAGTCTTTGCAAAGTCATGTAAATAACCTAACGTCAGTACTTTCATTAACAGATGATGGATTCGCAGGAGAAAAAATCGCTTTTAAAGAGGACATGTTAAATAACACTTATACAGCTATCAAAAATTCAAACGGAATGTTTAATTTCGTTCTAGAACTCAAGTAGATGTACTTTGGGCAGACAATGGTGTTTTGGTCAAACCTTTAATGTCGGCATAAGTGCTGACATTATTTTGTTTCTTTGATGACATGACACTATGACTGTGCAATGTTTTGAGTCTCATTACTTAAAAAAGTGACATTTTGAGTCTGCAGTGTATTTTTAAAAATTATTTAAAATATTTATAAATCCTTCAATAAAAAACTGTAAATACATTTAATGACATGAAACATGGTTGAACAAATATGGGAAAAGGCTAATGTCTATGCACCTTTAGAAAAGAATATGTGGTTAAAATTAAGTTTTTTTAACATCCGCCAAATTAAATTCATGCCAACTTCATGCCAAAAATACTTATTTTTGCTCTTTTCCAAATTAATTTCCCCAAATTTCATTTCCACCAACTCTTCTTCCCGCCACAATTTTCAAGATATACATGATTTGATACAGTGCAACATTTTCTTTGAAAAAATTTAAAAATCAGCTTTTTTAATTCTTAAAATTACATGATAATTATTGCGTCATTCACTGCTTTGTTAGTCTGCCCCAATTCCCTCTTTTTGCGCATGCTTTTCCTTCTTTTCAATAGTTTTTACGAAGCAATCAAGAGAACACGTGTATATAGTTATAAAACAAAAATTATCGTTTAAAACCAGGAATTGACAGAAATGAAGATCTGGCCGATGTACAGAAGATTACTAATTTAAAAAATCCATCCGTCACTTTCTTATGACGTGGCCGTACGCTAAAATTTACTAAAAAAATAAGTAAGTCGCCAAATGAGAAAGCAGGGGGTCCATTTGTCATTTATGCTATAGCGCCGTTCTCGGTCGTTACGGTTGAAATAATTTAATTTTACACCCGGTTTACCATGTGCGCGCCGTATCTCATGGAAACAAGTTGTTTATCAACTGAAAAAAGAAAACCGAAGCGAAGCGAAGAAGGTTGTCTGCTTTTCAAGTTAATCCTGAAAAAAGTTACTTCAAACAAAGCATGCCAATGTTTACTCATCATGAGGTTAGCTTAAAGCTTATATGTTTTACTATATTTTCCATTTTTGTGTTCTGGGACCGAGGTTGTATCGCATTCGAATATGAATGTAATTCGAATCTAAAATGTAAAGAACAAACTGTTGTTGTCGAACGAAGTTAATAATGTTGTTGTCAGAAATATTGGAATTGATTGGAAATGCATCAGACAATTGTAGCTATACATTTTCAATTCGTTCTCTTTGGGATGAAGCGAAATTTAGTAATCGAAGTAAAAAACTGATTGGACTTTTATTCAGCCTAGTTAGCTTGCGACCTACTGAGAAAGCGAAAGAAAAGCAGGTGTGTTGTCTAAATTATTTGATAGAGAATTGAATTTGGGTGTATAACGATTTTTTAGCCGTTTCTTTCAGAGCTAAATTTTTCCTTAAATATTAAGTTTGTTGTTGTGGCTTGAGCCGGAAAATATTTTCTTAAGCACTTATTTTGTAAGAATATACTCTGAAAAATGGGTCAGAAGTTAAGAATATCCTAAGAAAATGTCTAAGCTTGATAGTTGTTTTAAATATGAACATTTGTATGACGCACAAAATTGATTAGAAGTTTACTTTTTTATTGTATATCAAACGAACTGAACTTTTGTGTGTCCAAGTAATGGGCCGTTACATGTAGTAGAATTGCCATTAGCTAGCTATAGTAACTTATAGCATGCTTTATTTTATTAAGGCATTACATATTTTCAGGCCATAGTCATGTTAAGAAGATATTGAGAATAATGAGGATAGCATTTGTCAAAAAAGTTAAGAACATCGAGTCTGAAACTAAAACACACTATTCTTATAAAAACAGCGTGTGTATCCTAGAGAAGAATTTACATAAACTGTAAAAAGTATTTTTCCGTTGTTACTGTTTTTAACACTACAGACTGTGTGATTCAGTGTTGATGTCGTTGTAAAAAACCTAAACCTAAAACCTAAACTTAAATCAATGTTTACATCTGTTACGTTACGATCGTTTGAAATATATTTGATTCTTAAATTCGAAAATGCTGCATTGTTATCTTCTTTGATTTTATGCGTGATTTTCTTGATTATAAGTTTGGGTCTGTAAGGCAAACTGTTCTGTTAATATTTTGGATTGAAATATTTCGGTAGATATACAATATACCAAAATTCACTTTTTTATATTTCTCTTTTATGTGCTTTCAACTATTGATTTCTAACTTTGGAAGGTTTGCCGTATGCAATAGACTGAATAGCTGATTTTGTATGACTTAACGAAAAATGTTGGATTTTTTTAATGTTTGATATGCTTTTTTTCCCTGGTGTACTTCTGAAATGGCAAAGCAAGTATATAGTTTTAGCGTATTTCGTTTTTTACGTAACACGGCTGTTTCAGCGGGCAATATTTCGGAAACTCAGACTGCGCATGTCTAAACATTTTTTTGAATTAGGACTGGGGCGAGATCCGTTAAAATGTATTTTTAGGCTAGCTAACCTTATTTGGATACAGCTTTATACCCATTAAACACACTGAAACCTTAAAACTGAGATTTGATAATAAAAATTTATTCATTTATCAATAAAATTTTGAAAAAATTATTAAGTTTCATTTGTTTATCAGCTACCACAACAAGCTTAGATTTTATGTCTTTTTTTAATGAAAACAGATACCCTCTCAATCCTGTTAAATTCTTGTAAACACGAAGTTATCCTGGCAATAAATTTGGTTAAAAGAGGTAGTTGAGGCTTACGTGAAACCGATAAGACATTAATTTGAAGTGTATCAGTACTTTAGAAAAAATTATGGTCTGTGACAAAACACGTTTTTTTTTTAAATATTTTTGTTAAATTCAACATGGCCACTATAGAATTTCACCTAGCCTTGATAGGAAAAACGTTCTACATGTTCAAAGAACTTCAGAAAATTAGTTTTTTTTTGCACAAAAAAAGTTGGGGAATAAAATTTTGTCCCACACTTAGCTATTTCTTGGATACCTGTTTTTAGTATGTCGACCGACCTTCACAACACCCGAGACAAACTGGGTTGTTAGCTACTGATATGTACCTCTTGTGTACAAGGAAAGTTTTTAAACCAAATTTTATTTATATATAAGTAAAAAATTATCAATTTTACAAAATCCCAAGTGAATGTTTTAACCTTGGCCGACATGTAAGTGATTTTGTCGCTAGCAGGGTAATGTCGATTTGAAATAACTTTTTAAAAAGAATGCTCAGCCGAAGTAAACATATGTTTTAGCATTTTCCGGCAAACCAAGAAAATTCTTCCAAATATACTAAGCTTAGGCATTTTAATCCTATTGTAACGACAAATTTTATTCCCTTTATTTCAGGCTAGTATACAGGAAATAAAGCACTGTGAGTACAGAATCAACAGGATTCTGTACTCACAGTGCTTTAGTAAAATGGGCAGTTTTTAGACATTTCATTTTAGGGGGCATTTTTATTACTATTAAAGCAAACTTTGTGGAAGCCAAAAAGGACCAATTTTTGTGGTTTTACTTTTGCTAAAGAAAAGAACGCATTGTGAGGCATAAACTGTTGCGAATAAAGAAATATAAAAAAACTTTCGGGCACCAACTTATGAGTTTGAAAAGATAGAAAACGGTAAATGCCTAATTAAACAACCAATCTATATTTATGCCTGTCTTCAATAAACACCCACTCCCCCAACGTTGAGGCTCTAATAAACAGACCATTTCTTTATTCAAAAAGGTGCATTTAAATTTATTTTATGTGAATTTATGATAAAAATATAGGTTTGTGTTAAAGAGGAATATTTGTATTAATGTAACGCCTGTCTCCAGTAAACGCTGCCTAGAAATTCTGAAACTTGAATAAACTCCACACGCATTTATTAGAATTTTATAGTACGTTATATTTTTTAACATTTGTCAGAAAACTCAAATGACCCCTAGACTTAAGTTACCTATTTACATAGAAAAAAACCTGCATGTTGTTGAAATATAATAGCAGAATTTTGAATGTAAAATATTTTACAAAACATTTGGAGGATGAGAACTTCTAAAAGCTTAAACCTGTGACAATCTGAGAGCAATCAAAATAGTTTACACCAGATAATACATTACATAACAACCTCAAACTAAAATAACGTGTGGCAAATGCATGTTGTAAGTCTTCATTTGCAATGTCTCAAAAGCATCCTTTTATTCACAAAAATTTATGTTGCAGCAATCATTTTTTTTCTGCAACATATTATGGTTATAAAATCAAACTAATGGGAGGCATTTATTGCATTTTTTGCTAAAATGGCTGCTTTTTTGCAGCTGTGCCAGACCACCTTACACATATTTTTTTTGGGCACTAAAATTTTAAATCAACAAATACAACTTTTTCGCAAGAATATAATTGCCAGGCAAAAAATAGTCTTGTAAACGAGATGCCAGCTTGTAAGAATTTCTGACATTAATAAGTACCCAGGAAACAATTTTTTACACGAAAAATACATATAAATATTCACAACTGATGATCGCATAGCATAAAACTTGAACTTTTGTAAATATTTATTGGTGGAAGGTTAAGAGCTGACATTCAGTTTGTATGCAAGCGTTGCAAAGGTGAGATTATAGAGAATGAAGTATTTCCAGCTTTAATGATGTACAACAGTGGCTCGTTAGAGATAGTTGAGAACTTCTGTTACTTAGGTGATATGTTGGGCAGTGAAGGGGGTGTTGGAAGAAGTGTTACTTGCAGGATAGGTTCTGCTTGGAAAAAGTTCAGAGAGTTACTTCCTTTGTTGACTAGCAGAGTCTTGTCAATTGAGGTAAAAGGTAGGTTTTATGAGGCCTGTGTAAGAAGTGTTATGTTGTACGGTAGTGAGACATGGGCAGTGAAGCAGGAAGATCTTGACCGTTTAGAAAGAAATGATATGAGAATGGTTAGGTGGATGTGTAACGCCAGTCTGAGAGACAGAAAGAGTTCAGATGAGCTAAGAAGCAGGCTAAGTATGGGATGTGCTCATTTCGATATCGAAGTCAATGAAATGCTCAACTGATATGGTAGAATCGATATGGTCAGGAAACCTTCGTTTTATGTACGAGAGATCAGCATCGAGGGTCGAGATTGGGTCCTCTTCTACCTCGCTACTGGCAAGGTCTTTGAATGGATCGTCATCTTCGTTGATGGCATTTTCAGCATCCTTCTGGGAAATTCCTGATTTCTGAAAACAGTTGGTAAAGGTTTGGTTGTCAATATCGTCCCACGTTTTTCTAAGCATGAACATAGCAGCAAGAATCGAGAGCTTCGGGATAGAGACTTTTTCATCCAATGCTTTTATCAACTTGCGGACTGTTAACGATCGATACTTCGCTTTCAGTGCACGAATGATTCCTTGGTCCATAGGTTGAGTATGCGACGTTGTATTCGGAGGAAGGAAGATTAATTCTACCCATTCCAGCTTTCCGACATGAGGATGAGCGGTGCAATTGTCAACAATCAGAGCAATTTTTCGTTTAGAGACAGAAAATTTTCGATCAAGCTCGCGTACCCATTCTTCGAACAGCTCTCCAGACATTAAGCTTAAGATTTATATAAATTTAAATATAAAAGTATGTTTAACCAACCTGGTTTTCCATTTAGCTAGCCACCCTTGTGAAGCTTGAAACGACTCAACACCCAGTTCTTCTGCGAACTCAAGAGCTTTCTCCTTCAGAATCACTCCACTTATCGGAATATTTTCGCTTCTCATCACAAGTAGCCACTTATGAACAGCCTTGTTCACATCTTCAAATTTTTCAGGTTTTGATCTCTTAGAGATTAACCCTTTGTTAAACTGTTTAAAGATTTTTTCCTTATTTTTTTTCCACGTCGACAATGTGCTTGAAGGAATATTGAAAGCTTTTGCAACATCCTTTGGAGCAGTTCCTTTTTCAAGCTCTTTGAGGGCACTGTATTTTATTTTACAGGACTTGTTATCGGCTCTACTTCTCTTTGACCCTGCCACAGACGCCATTGTCAGATTGCTATGAAATTCTGTTTTTGAAAATTGGTTGAGAAAGCGTTGTCGTTCGAAACACAAACAAAACATTCGAATCATGCATTCGAACAATATAAGGCCCACAACACACGTAAACATTAAAGTATGAAAATGATAAAGAGTTAAATGATCAGGAAAAGTTATCAATTTTTTTCAAAATGCCACAAAATTCGAGTTATGGAGTCAAAAACCTTCAAGGGACAAAATAATCTGTTCGAATTAAGGGAACATTCGAGTTATGGAGGTTCGAGTAGTAGAGGTTTTTTTATAAGAGTTTATTAGGAAATTTTCACGGTGCCAACGAATTCGTTCGAGTTATGGAGACTCTACTGTATTTTTTTTTTAATATATCTAATCCGCTTTGCAAACACACGTATATATACTATAAATATACTACAAATACAATACTAGGGGACTCTTTATTAATGCATTTATGGAAACTGAAAAACAAAAGAAAACTGCTATTTGCTAAACATGTGAGAAAAAGAACCTATAATTGTGGCTGAAAAATTGTTTGAACTCTGCGTATGAATACTACCTAGCTTGTGAATGTTGGAGCAATAGGTTGTCCTAACTACTAGGTATGTATTAAGGTACATAGCTATCTGTTCCATCCATGTTTGTCCATTTTTGCACTTTTGTATATATTACCCATTCGGCCCAGCAGCTACACACAAGATTATCTAAAAGAGGCATTGCGTACGGTAGTACAAACAAATATTTTGCAGAAAAATTTAGGCTAAAAGCAATTTTTTACATTAAAAGTGAAGTTATATCATTATGGTGCCTTTAGGTTTCAATACCCAGCATATTTGACCCTACCAGTAAATAACAATACTAATAAATTAGGCAATAAGTCCATTACATGCCAAAAGAGAAAGCAATTTTTTACACTTTCAGCACATTTTTTACCAAAAGTTTGTCAAAACAGTAATTTTTCAGAAGTACTGATACAAACTTAATTTTTTCTTCACCAGTTAGATTGTTCTTTTAGCTTTCTAAAAAGTATGCCGCACTAGCTGCATAACTTCACACTGCCCACAAATTCAAAATGATTTAGTGTAACTTTCATTTTCCCAATTTCGATAAAAAATGTATGGCTAAATTAGACCAAATTTGCCAAAGCTTCTTCTAGCTCGTCTATGATGTGATGCACACCATCGCCCGCCAACGGCTTCAATAATTTTGAAAAACTAAAACAAATCCGCTGAAATTGATTTAATGTGTGCAAAAACTAAAACAAATCCGCTGAAATTGATTTAATGTGTGCAAAAACGATATGGAAAGTGTATCTACTTATTTAGCGAAACTGTTTTTATTCTCGGCCGGCATTTTGCGCCCGCAACGTGCTCAAGCAACCAGAGCATGCGCAGTCTTACTTTCCGCGCTGAAACAGCCGTGGTAACGGTTGTTAGACGCCTTTGATTTCTTTGGACATTTTCTATTTTTATTTCATAATTTTTTTTATTATTTCTTTGGTTGCACATGCTTATATTTTTAGACGTTTTGTTTCAGCTGTTATAAACATGAATAATGCAGATTGTGAGCAACCTCGATCCCCGGGCTTTTTTCTCTTTTTGCCATCCCGTTATAAAAGAGACAAAGAGGGTCGAGGTTGAAATGTGAGTTTTGAAAATTCAAATTACTGTGTTGTATGTTTTTGTTTGGTATCCCTTACATCGGTTTAATGAGAGATTCAGTGGATTCTTCCACGGGAATTCGGCTAGTCTATGTTATAATACGCTTGTGTGAGTAACCATGTGAGTCCACGACACGCAAAGTACAGGTCACTTTTCTATTACATGGCGTTACGCTAAAATTTACCAAGTTAAAAAAAACGCGAATCAGGGC
Organism: Hydractinia echinata; assembly: GCA_030067915.1. Lineage (NCBI taxonomy): Eukaryota > Metazoa > Cnidaria > Hydrozoa > Anthoathecata > Hydractiniidae > Hydractinia > Hydractinia echinata. The sequence goes on along the minus strand of JASGCC010000003.1, from coordinate 4,538,915 downwards.
GTTACTATTTAAATATTTAATTCTCTTTTCTTATTAGTTTAAAATATAAAACTCTTTTGTTATTTTATTAATACTATTCTTTTATTTTAAAACGTTTTGATTTGTTTTGTTTTTTTGTTTTAAAAGCCTCACGGGTTCGTTAAAGATAAAATAATTTAGTTTAACCCCCGGTTTACTACGTGCGCGCCGTATCTCACGGAGACAAGTTTTTATCAACCGTTAAAAGAAAACCGAAGCAAAGAAGGCTGTCTCTTTTTCAAAGTAATCCTGAAAAAAGTTATTTCAAACAATGTTAGTCATCATGAGGTAAGATTAAAGCTTATTTGTTTCTTCAATACTTTCCATTTTTGTGTTCTGGGACCGAGGTTGGTTTCTTTTTAAAAAAACTATCGAATTCGAATGATATTTCGAATCTAAAGTGTAAAAAAAACAAAACTGCTGTTGTAGAGCGACTCTTGTTGTCGAGCGAGTATAAAAGTTTATGTTTGTTAAATAATTTTTAAAAAGAAATATAAGAAATATTTGTTAAAAAGAAGAAAAACGTACGATGATATAACGTCAAAAAGAGAACTGATTTGAAATGTATCAGAAAATTTAGCTAGCTATATATTTTTAATTTGTTTTCTTGATGAAGCGAAGCTTAGTAATCGAAGTAAAAAACTGATTGGACTTTTATCCAGAGAACGCTAGCTAGCAGCTTACTGAGAAGGCGAAAGAAAAGCAGGTGTGTTGTTTAGATTATCTGGTAGAGAAATGAATTTAGGTGAATAACGATATTTAAGCCGCTTACACTTTCAAAGCTAAACTTTCCCTTAAATATGAAGTGAAATATGTTTTGTCTTGCGCCTGAACATATTCTTTTTTGTGAGAATAAACCCAGGGTCAGTTAAGAATATCTTAAGAATATGTCCAACCTCGATTGTTTGTTATAAATATAAAAATAATTTGCCAATAGCTATAGCAAGCTTTATTTTATTAAGGCATTATATATTTTCAGGACATGGACATGCTAAGACTATATTCAGAATAATGAGGATAGTATTTGTCAAAACGTTAAGAACATTAAGGCTGAAACGGAATAATTCTTATAAAATACACGGTGCATATCATAGAGAAGAATTTACATAAACTGTAAATGTATTTTTTTCCGTTGTTACTGTTTTTAACACTACAAACTGTGTAATTCAGTGTTGATGTCGTTATAAAAAAACTAATAATTGATTATATGAGGCGAGTTGGCTCGGTGTTGGCCCGGTTGGTGGGTCAACCCGTTTGAAATAATTACATATTATATGGGAAAAGTCAACCCGGGTCAAGACCTACACTGGTGCCGGGTTGAAAAAAAGTGCGCATGTTTTTTTAAAAATGGCGGATGCAAGATGTGAACAAACAAGCGAAATTAAATCAAAATTATCATTAAGTATTTTGGTCGCCAATAATTTGTTATTCCAAATCCAAGGTGTTCTGTATTTGTCATTGCTTCGAAGAAATCTAGGCGATTTCTTCGAAGCATACAGAACATATTGACATATTTTTTAACAAAACGAAGGAAACTCTTAAAACGTTTAAAACACCAACAGGGAAATCCACGTAATATGCTCCACAAGTTCTAAAGTCCATTTAAACTTCTTGTCTGCTGCTTCGCTTGCCATATTGTTTTTCCTCTGTTTTGGATCACAATACGCATGCTCTTCTTTTTCAACCCAGCCCTGGCTCGGCAAAGTGATATTATATGAGCCGAGTCAACCCACCTAACCAACCTGTCCCGGGTTGAAAAAACGAGCCAGCTCGCCTAGGCGGGTTGACTCACCTCATATAATGTCAAATTTTGTTTTTGTAGTGATCTGCCATTATGCCGAGCTGTTTAATTTTATCATGCTGAGCATGTGGCGAGCCAACACCGAGCCAACTCGCCTCCATATAATCAGGCTCTAAATCCTAAACTTAAATCAATGTTTACATCTGTTACGTTACAATCGTTTGAAATATATTCGATTCTAAAATTCGAAAACGCTGCATTGTTATCTTCTTTGATTTTATGCGTGATTTTCTAGATTATAAGTTTGGGTCTGTTCTTTTAATATTTCGGTGGATATACAATATGCCAAATGATTCAAGTTTTTATATTTCTCTTTTATGTGTTTTAACTATTAATTTCTTATATTTTGAGTTCTGGAATGGCAAAGCAAGTATATAGTTTTAGCGTATTTCGCTTTTTATGAACGGTTGTTAGACACCTTTGATTTTGTTGGACATTTTCCATTTTTATTTTACAATTTTATTTATTTATTTATTTATTTTTTTGTTGCACATGCGTATATTTTTAGACGTTTTGTTTCAGCGGTTAATGCAGATTGTGAGCAACCTCGATCCCAAGGCATTTTTTCATCTTTCTGCCATCCCGTTATAAAAGAGACAAAGAGCCCTGGGTCGAGGTTGAAATGTGAGTTTTGAAAATTCAAATAACTGTGTTGTATGTTTTTGTTTGGTATCCCTTACATCGGTTGAATAATGAGAGATTCAATGGATTCTTCCACGGGAATTCAGATAACTGTTAATTTCTTATATTTTGTGTAAAACTTTGAAAGGGTTGCTGTATGCAATAGACTGATTATCTGATTTTGGTATGACGTTTTACAATCTGTACAGTGTGGAAATTTTGTAATAACTTTATTTGTATAACTGGGCAAAATATGTTGGATTTTTTAAATGTCTGATATACTTTTTTCCCTGTTGTACTTCTGGATGGTAAAGCAAGTATAAATTTTAGCAGATTTCGCTTTTTAAGTAACGGTTGTTAGACGCCTTTTGATTTTGTTGTGGACATATTGCATTTTGCATTTTTGTTGTTGTTGTTGTTGTTGCACCTGCTTATATTTCAACGTTTTGGTTTCAACGGGTATAAATATAAAGTTACCAAATTACCATGCTGTATATATGTTTTTGTTTGGTATCCCTTACATGCATTTCATGGAGACATTCAGTGGATTCCATTTTCCATTTTTTTTCTTTTTGTTGCACCTGCTTATATTTCAACGTTTTGGTTTCAACGGGTATAAATATAAAGTAATGCAGATTGTGAGCAACCTCGATCCCAGGGCTTTTTCTCTCTTTTTTCCGTCCCGTTATAAAAAGAGACAAAGAGCCGAGGTTGGGTTGTAAGTTTTAAAAATTCAAATTACCATGCTGTATGTTTTTGTTTGGTATCCCTTACATGCATTCAATGAGAGATTCTGTGGATTTGCAATAAACTAACTGACCAGCTAACCAGAGGCACAATTTTTTGTTTATTTTTCATATTCTGTGTCAACCTTTGGCAGGGTTTGCAATAACCTAACTGATTTTAACATTTACATTGAGAGAGATTTGTCTTTGACATTGATCAGCTTTTTTTTGATGTGACATTTTGAGTGATTTAAATTTTATGGGTGAGATGTATGTTGAAATGCTTTTGAAAACTTCTTTCCGAATAATTTTCGCCTTGTCAGAGGGTCAGAGCAAGTAATTTTAGTAGATTAGATTTTAAATGTCACATATATACTGCAGTTGTTGGACACCTTCAAATTTTTTGGTCATTTATATAGTAATGCGGATTGTATTGTTTGTTTTTCGATGGACGTATATATGTTACATGAATTAAATGAGAAATACAGTGGATTCTTTCACGAGAATTCGGCTAGTCTATATAATAATACGCTTGTGTGAGTAACCATGTGAGTCCACGACACGCAAAGTACGAGTCACTTTTCTATTACATGGCGTTACGCTAAAGTTTACCAAGTTAAAAAAAACGCAAATCAGGGGGTTACTATTTAAACATTTAATTCTTTTTTTTCATTACTTTAAAAAATAAAACTCTTTTTCTTTATTTTATTAATACTATTCTTTTATTTTAAAACGTTTTGATTTGTTTTGTTTTTTTGTTTTAAAAGCCTCACGGGTTCGTTAAAGATAGAATAATTTAATTTTACCCCCGGTTTACAATGTGCGCGCCGTATCTAACGGAAACAAGTTGTTTATCAACTGAAAAAGGAAACCGAAGCGAAGAAGGTTGTCTCTTTTTTAAAGTAATCCTGAAAAAAGTTATTTCAAACAATGTTTACTCATCATGAGGTTAGCTTAAACCTCATTTTTGTGTTCTGGGACCGAGGTTGCTTCCTTTTATAAAAAATCTATCGAATTCGAATATGAATGTAATTCGAATCTAAAATGTAAAAGAAGAAACTGTTGTTGTCGAACGAAGTTGGTGTTGTTAGTTAGAAATACTTTTTTTTTAAAAATAAAAAATGTACGATGATATAACATTACAAAGAGAATTGATTGAAAATGTATCAAGTAATTGTAATCCAATTTATGAAGCGAAGTTTAGTAGTCGAAGTAAAAAACTGATTGAACTTTCATCCAGAGAACGCTAGCAAGCTACCCTACTGAGAAAGCAGAAGAAAAGCAGGTGTGTTGTTTAGATTATTTAGGAGAGGAATGAATTAGGGTGTATAACGATATTTTAGCCGTTTCTTTCAGAGCTAAATATTTCCTTAAATATTAAGTTTGTTGTTGTGTCTTGCGCCGGAAAATATTTTCTTTAAGCCCTTATTTTGCAAGATATACTCTGAAAAATGGGTGAGAAGTTTAGAATATCCTAGGAATATGTCTAAGCTTGATAGTTTGTTTTAAATATGAACATTTGTATGACGCACAAAATTGATTAGATGTTTACTTTTTTATTGTATATCAAACGAACTGAACTTTTTTGTGTCCAAGCAATAGGCCGTTACATGTAGTAGAAATTGCCATTACCTAGCTATAGTAACTTATAGCATGCTCTATTTTATTAAGGCATTATATATTTTCAGGCCATAGTCATGCTAAGAACATATTGAGAATAATGAGGATAGCATTTGTCAAAAAAAGTTAAGAACATCAGCCTGAAAACTAAAGCACACTATTCTTATAAAAACAGCGTGTATATCCTAGAGAAGAATTTACATAAACTGTAAAAAGTAATTTTTCCGTTGTTACTTTTTTTAACACTACAGACTGTGTAATTCAGTGTTGATGTCGTTTTATAAAACCTAAACCTAAAACCTAAACTTAAATCAATGTTTACATCTGTTACGTTGCCGTTTGAAATATATTCGATTCTTAAATTCGAAAACGCTGCATTGTTATCTTCTTCTTCGCTGCATTGTTATCTTGCTTGATTTTGTTGATTATAAGTTTGGGTCTGCTCTTTTAATATTTTGGATTGAAATATTTCGGTAGATATACAATATACCAAATGATTCAAGTTTTTATATTTCTCTTTTATGTGTTTTTAACTATCAATTTCTTATATTTTGAGTTCTGGAATGGCAAAGCAAGTATATAGTTTTAGCTTTTTATGAACGGTTGTTAGACACCTTTGATTTTTTTGGACATTTTCCATTTTATTTTAATTTTTTTTTTTTTTTTTTTTTTGTTGAACATGCTTATATTTTTAGACGTTTTGTTTCAGCGGTTATACTCATAAAATAATGCAGATTGTGAGCAACCTCGATCCCAGGGCTTTTTTCTCTTTTTGCCATCCCGTTACAAAAGAGACGGTCGAGGTTGAACTGTGAGTTGTGAAAATTTAAATTACTGTGTTGTATTATTTTGTTTGATATCCCTTACATAGGTTTAATGAGAGATTCAATGGATTCTTCCACGGGAATTCAGATAACTGTTAATTTCTTATATTTTGTGTAAGACTTTGAAAGGGTTGCTGTATGCAATAGACTGAATATCTGATTTTGGTATGACGTGTTACAAACTGTACTGTGTGGAAATTTTGTAATAACTTTTTTTGTATAACTCACCTGGCAAAATATGTTGGGTTTTTTAAATGTCTGATATACTTTTTCCCTGGTGTAATTCTGGCATGGCAAAGCAAATATAAATTTTAGCAGATTTCGCTTTTTAAGTAACGGTTGTTAGACGCCTTTGATTTTGTTATTTTGCATTTTGTATTTTTATTTATTATTTTTTTTTGTTGCACGTGCTATATTTTCAACGTTTTAGTTTCAACGGGTATTAAATATAAAGTTAATGCAGACTGTGAGCAACCTCGATCCCAGGTTTTTTTCTCTCTTTTTGCCGTCCCGTAATAAAAAAGAGACAAAGAATCGAGGTTGGATTGTGAGTTTAAAAATTCACACTACTATGTATATTTTTCTTTTGTATCCTTTACATGCATTCAATGAGAGATTCAATGGATTCTTCCACGGGAATTCAGATAACTGTTAATTTCTTATGTTTTGTGTAAAACTTTGAAAGGGTTGCTGTATGCAATAGACTGAATATCTCATTTTGGTATGACGTGTTACAAACTGTACAGTGTGGAAATTTTGTAATAACTTTTTTTGTATAACTAGGCAAAATATGTTGGGTTTTTTTAATGTCTGATATACTTTTTTCCCTGGTGTACTTCTGGCATGGCAAAGCAAGTATAAATTTTAGCAGATTTCGCTTTTTAAGTAACGTTGTTAGACGCCTTTGATTTTGTTATTTTGCATTTTGCCTTTTTATTTTTTTTTTGTCGCACCTGCTTATATTTTCAACGTTTTGGTTTCAACAAGTATAAATATAAAGTAACGCAGACTGTGAGCAACCTCGATCCCAGGGCTTTTTCTCTCTTTTTTCCGTCCCGTTATAAAAAAGAGACAAAGGGCCGAGATTGGGTTGTGACTTTTAAAAATTCAAATTACCATATGCTGTATGTTTTTGTTTGGTATCCCTTACATGCATTCAATGAGAGATTCAGTGGATTCTTCCACGGGAATTCGGCTAGTCTATATATTAATACGCTTGTGTGAGTAACCATGTGAGTCCACGACACGCAAAGTACGGGTCACTTTTCTATTACATGGCGTTACGCTAAAATTTACCAAGTTAAAAAAAACGTGAATCAGGGCGTTACTATTTAAATATTTAATTCTCTTTTCATATTAGTTTAAGATATAAAACTCTTTTGTTATTTTATTAATACTATTCTTTTATTTTAAAACGTTTTGATTTGTTTTGTTTTTTTGTTTTAAAAGCCTCACGGGTTCGTTAAAGATAAAATAATTAGTTTTACCCCCGGTTTACTACGTGCGCGCCGTATCTCACGGAGACAAGTTTTTATCAACCGTTGAAAGAAAACCGAAGCGAAGAAGGCTGTCTCTTTTTCTAAGTAATCCTGAAAAAAGTTATTTCAAACAATGTTACTCATCATGAGGTAAGATTAAAGCTTATTTGTTTTTTCAATATTTTCCATTTTCGTGTTCTGGGACCGAGGTTGTATCGCATTCGAATATGAATGTAATTCGAATCTAAAATGTAAAAAACAAAACTGTTGTCGTAGAGCGACGGTTTATGTCGAGCGAGAATAAAAAAAGTTTATGTTGTTGTCAGAAATATTTGTTATAAAGAAGAAAAACGTACGATGATATAACGTCAAAAAGAGAACTGATTGGAATGTATCAGACAATTCTAGCTATTTATACATTTTCAATTTGTTTTCTTTGGGATGAAGCGAAGTTTAGTAATCGAAGTAAAAAACTGATTGGACTTTTATCCAGAGAACGCTAGCTACTACTGAGAAAGCGAAAGAAAGGCAGGTGTGTTGTTTAGATTATCTGGTAGAGAAATGAATTTAGGTCAATAACGTTTTTAAGCCGTTTACACGCTTCGAGCTAAACTTTCCCTTAGAAAATGAAGTTAAATATATTTTGTCTTCAGCCTGAACATATTTTTTTGTAAGAATATAGTCAGGGTTATAGCAAGACAAGTTTATAGCAAGCTTTATTTTATTAAGGCATTATATATTCTCAGGAAATAGACATGCTAAGAATATAATTAAGAATAACGAGGATAGTATTTGTCGAGAAAGTTAAGAACATGTTTTGTAAGAATATATATACTTTAAACAATGGGTCAGAAGTTCAGAATATTCTAAGAATATATCTAACCCTGATTGTTTGTTCTAAATATAAAAAAATTGCCAATAGCTGTAGCAATATATAGCAAGCTTTATTTTATTGAGGCATTATATATTTTTAGGCCACGAGGATAGTATTTGTCAAGAAAGTTAAGAACTTTTTTTGTTAGAATATACTCTAAACAATGGGTCAGAATATCCTAAGAATATGTCTAAGCTTGATTGTTTGTTCTAATATAAAAATTTGTATGATGCACAAATTTAATTAGAAGTTTACTTTTTCATTGCGTATATATCTCACAAACTTAACCTTTTTCTCTCCAAAGCAATAGGCAAGTACACCAGGGAAAGTTAAAAACATGAAGGCTGAAACGAAAAAAACACATTAATTCTTATAAAATACAGCGTGTATATCGTAGAGAAGAATTTATATAAAATGTAAAAAGTAATTTTTCCGTTGTTACTGTTTTTAACGCTACGAAGTGGTTGATGTCGTTATAATAAACCTAAATGTAAACAAAGTTAAATCAATGTTTACATCTCTAACGTTACCGTTTGAAATATACTCGATTCTTAAATTCGAAAACACTGCATTGTTATCATGCACGGCATGTTTGCGCATTGGGAGGGTTGCTGTATGCAATAGACTAAATAGCTAATTTGGTATGATGCATTAGAAACTGTACGTTGTGGAAATTTTGCACTAAACTTTTTTGTGTGACTTAACGATTTTTTCTAATGTCTGGTATACTATTTTCCCTGGTGTACTTCTGGCATGGCAAAGCAAGTATATAGTTTTAGCAGATTTAGTTTTTTACATAACCGTTCTTAGACACCTTCGATTGTGTTAGATCTTTTGCATTTTTATCTTATTTTATTTTTATTTTGTCGTTGGACGTGCTTATATTTTTAAACGTTCTGTTTCAGCGGGTATAAATATAATGGAGATTGTGAGCAACCTCAATCCCAGGGCTTCTTTTCTTTTTTTTTTATTTTTTTATTGCTGCACATGCTTATTTTTTGGACGTTTTGTTTCAGCGGTTATAGATATAGAATAATGCAAATTGTGACTTTAAAAAATTCAAATTACTGTATTCTATGTTTTTATTTGGCCGTTTCTTTTAGAGCTAAATTTTCCTTAAATATTAAGTTTGTTGTTGTGTCTTGAACCGGAAAATATTTTCTTTAGGAAGCACTTTTTTTGTAAGAATATACTCTGAACAATGGGTCAGAATTAAGAATATCCTAAGAATATGTCAAAGCTTGATTGTTTTTTCTAAATACAAAAATTTGTATGATGCACAAAATTGATTAGTAGTTTAGTTTTATATTCTTAACAAAGTGAACTTTTTTCTGTCCAAAGCAATGGTCCGTTACATGTAGCAGAATGTGCCATTAGCTATAGCAAGTTATAACATGCTTTATTTTATGAAGGCATTATATATTCCAGGCCATAGTCATGCTAAGAACATATTGAGAATAATGAGGATAGCATTAGTCAAAAAAGTTAAGAACATCGAGGGTGAAACTAACACACGCTATTCTTATAAAAGTAATCTTTCCGTTGTTACTGTTTCTAACACTATAGACTGTGTGATTCAGTGTTGATGTCGTTATAAAAAACCTAAAACCTAAACTTAAATCAATGTTTACATCTGTTACGTTACGATCGTTTGAAATATATTCGATTCTTAAATTCGAAAACGCTGCATTGTTATCTTCGTGATTTTCTTGATTTTGGGTTTGTTAAAGCAAACTGTTCTTTTAATATTTTGGATTGAAATATTTCGGTAGATATACAATATACCAAATGATTCAAGTTTTTATATTTCTCTTTTATGTGTTTTCAACTATTAATTTCTTATATTTTGAATATAACTTTGGAAGGTTTGCCCATATGCAATAGACTGAATAGCTGATTTGTATGACTTCAAAAAATGTTGGATTTTTTTTTAATGTTTGGTATCCTTTTTTTCCCTGGTGTACTTCTGGAATGGCAAAGCAAGTATATAGTTTTAGCGTATTTCGCTTTATACGTAACGGTTAGACGCCTTTGATTTTTTTGGACATTTTCCATTTTTATTTCATAATTTTTTTTATAACTTTTTTGTTGCACATGCTTCTATTTTTATACGTTTTGATTCAGCGGTTATAACATAGAATAATGCAGATTGTGAGCAACCTCGATCCCAGGGCTTTTTTCTCTTTTTGCCATTCCGTTATAAGAGAGACAAAGAGCCCGGGATCGAGGTTGAAATGTGAGTTTTGGAAATTCAAATTACTGTGTTGTATGTTTTTGTTTGGTATCCATTACATCGGTTTAATGAGAGATTCAGTGGATTCTTCCACGGGAATTCAGCTAGTCCTATATTATAATACGCTTGTGTGAGTGACTATGTGAGTCCACGACACGCAGAGTACGGGTCACTTTCTTACGACGTGGCGTTACGCTCAAATTTACTAAGTTAAAAAAACGCAAATCAGGGGGTTTTATTTAAACATTTAATTCTCTTTTCTTATTCCTTTAAAAAATAAAACTCTTTTTTTTATTTTATTAAAACTAATTTTTATTTTATTTTTAAGTGTTTCTACTTGTTTTTTTTGTTTTAAAAGTCCCGTTGGTCGTTATAGAGAATAATTTATTTTACCCCCGGTTTACCATATGCGCGCCGTATCTCCCGGAAACAAGTTGTTTATCAACTGAAAAAAGAAAACCGAAGCGAAGAAGGTTGTCTCTTTTTCAAAGTAATCCTGAAAAAAGTTATTTCAAACAATGTTTACTCATCATGAGGTTAGATTAAAGCTTATTTGTTTCTTCTATATTTTCCATTTTTGTGTTCTGGGACCGAGGTTGCCTTCTTTTTTAAAAAAACTATCGAATTCGAATGATAATTCGAATCTAAAATGTAAAAAACAAAACTGTTGTTGTAGAGCGACTGCTGTTGTCGAGCGGGAATAAAAAAAAATTTATGTAGTTGTCAGAAATATTTGTTATAAAGAAGAAAAACGTACGATGATATAACGTCAAAAAGAGAACTGATTGGAAATATATCAGACAATATAGCTAGCTATATATTTTCAATTTGTTTTCTTTGGGATGAAGCGAAGTTTAGTAATCGAGGTAAAAAACTGATTGGACTTTTACCCAGAGAACGCTAGCTAGCAGCGAAAGTAAAGCAGGTGTGTTGTTGAGATTATCTGGTAGAGAAATTAATTTAGGTGAATGACGATATTTAAGCCGTTTACACTTTCAAAGCTAAACTTTCCCTTAAATATGAAGTGAAATATGTTTTGTCTTGCGCCTGAACATATTCTTTTTTGTAAGAATATACTCAGGGTTAGTTAAGAATATCTTAAGAATATGTCCAACCTCGATTGTTTGTTATAAATATAAAAAGAATTTGCCAATAGCTATAGCAAGCTTTATTTTATTAAGGCATTATATATTTTCAGGACATGGACATGCTAAGAATATATTCAGAATAATGAGGATAGTATTTGTCCAGAAAGTTAAGAACTTTTGTAAGAATGTATATACCTTAAACAATGGGTCAGAAGTTCAGAATATTTTAACAATATGTCTAACCTTGATTGTTTGTTCTAAATACAAAAAAAAGTGTCAAAAGCTATAGCAACATATATTAAGCTTTATTTTATTGAGGCATTATATATTTTTAGGCCACGAGGATAGTATTTGTCAAGAAGGTTAAGAACTTTTTTTTGTAAGAATATACTCTAAACAATGGGTCAGAATATCCTAAGAATACGTCTAAGCTTGATTGTTTGTTCTAATATAAAAATTTGTATGATGCACAAATTTAATTAGAAGTTTACTTTTTTATTGTGTATCTAACAAACTGAACTTTTTTCTGTCCAAAGCAATGGGCCGTTACATGTAGCAGAATTTGCCATTAGCTATAGCAACTTATAGCAAGCTTTATTAGGCCATAGCCCTGCTATAAAATATATTAGGAACAACAAGAATAGTACTTGTCAAGAAAGTTAAGAACATTAAGGCTGAAACGGAATAATTCTTATAAAATACACGGTATATATCCTAGATAAGAATTTTATAAACTATAAAGAGTAATTTTTCCGTTGTTACTGGTTTTTAAATCAATGTTTACATCTGTTACGTTTCCGTTTGAAATATTATTCGATTCTTAAATTCGAAAACACTGCATTGTTATCATGCACGGCACGTTTGCGCATTGGAAGGGTTGCTGTATGCAATAGACTAAATAGCTGATTTGGTATGATGCATTACAAACTGTACATTGTGGAAATTTTGCAATGACCTTTTTTTGTGTGACTTAACGATTTTTCTTAATGTATTGCATACTATATTCCCTGCTGTATTTCTGGCATGGCCATGCAAGTATATAGTTTTAGCAGATAAAGCTTTTTACATAACTGTTGTTAGACACCTGCGATTTCGTTAGACCTTTTGCATTTTATTTTGTTTTTTTCTTATTTTGTTGTTAACCGGCTTATATTTTTAAACGGTTTGTTTCAGCGGCTATAAATATAATGCAGATTGTGAGCAACCTCAATCCCAGGGCTCTTTTTCTCTTTTATTATTATCTTTTTTATTGCTGCACATGCTTATTTTTTTGGACGTTTTGTTTCAGCGGTTATAGATATAGAATAATGCAAATTGTGACTTTTAAAAATTTAAATTACTGTGTTCTATGTTTTTATTTGGCACCCATCATATGGACTCGATGAGAGAATCAGTGAAAAGTTCCTAGCAAAAAGTTAAAAAAACGCCAATCAGGGGGTTACTATTTAACCATTTAATTCTTTTTTTTATTATGTTAAAAAATAAAACTGTTTTTTTATTTTATTAACACTAAATTTGTATTTTTATTTTTAAACGTTTATTTATTTATTTTTTTTGTTTTAAAAGCCCCATGGGGTCGTTATGGATAGAATAATTTAATTTTACCCCCGGTTTACAATGTGCGCGCCGTATCTCACGGAAACAGGTTGTTTATCAACTGAAAAAGGAAACGGAAGCGAAGAAAGTCTCTTTTTCAAATTAATCCTGAAAACTCATCATAAGGTTAGCTTAAAGCTTACTAACTTCTATGTTTTTCAATTTTGTGTTCTGAGACCGAGGTTGCTTCCTTTCATAGAAAATCTATCGAATTCTAATGTGAATGTAATTCAAATATAAAATGTAAAAAACAAACTGTTTTTGTCGGACGAAGTTAGTGTTGTTAGCTAGAAATATCCTTTAAAAAATAAAAATGTACTTGACATTACAAAGAAAATGATGTAAATGACATTACAAAGAGAATTGATTGAAAATGTATCAAATAATTGTATACGCTTCCAATTTATGAAGCGAAGTTTAGTATTCGAAGTAAAAAGGTGATTGAACTTTCATCCAGAGAACGCTAGCAAGCTACCTACTGAGAAAGCGAAAGAAAAGCAGGTGTGTTGTTTAGATTATTTAGTAGAGAATGAATTTAGGTGTATAACGATTTTTTAGCCGTTTCTTTCAGAGCTAAATTTTCCTTAAATATTAAGTTTTTTGTTGTGTCTTGAACCGGAAAATATTTTCTTTAAGAAGCACTTTTTTGTAAGAATATACTCTGAACAATGGGTCAGAAGTTAAGAATATCCTAAGAATATGTCTAAGCTTGATTGTTTGTTCTAAATAAAGAAAATTGTATGACGCACAAAACTGATTAGTAGTTTAGTTTTTTATTGCTTAAAGGAGAGGCGAACAAAAAACCTTTTTGTGGCAGCCACAAAATAAATTTTAAGCGAGGTAGCAAAAATTAAGGAACGTCTAAATCCCAAAATCTAATAAAATAACTACTATAACGACACACAAAGAACTATGTTTCATAAATAAATATCCATATTCCTTCCTAGCAACATTTTTACAACGTTTTTATGGCTGTGTGGGTAAAAAAAAGCAAGTTTGAGATGTACTTACCAATAAACATTAAAAATAAGACCTTTAACTCAAGAGAACTAAGAATATTTTACATACAATCGTAGTGTGAGCATTTTATAACCTTCGTTAATACTTCTTGAAACTTTATAAACATCTTTCACAGCCAATAATAAGATTCTTTTCGTAATTTGGTTCGCTTTTTCACAACATACATCCAACTTCGAACGATGAAGTTTGTTGTGATGAGATGGCGCCAAATTTGATAAATACACAGACCGGAAACTTTCAACAACAAATCGAACGTGCAATATGGCGGTTTCAGCTTTGTTTACAAATCTTTATTTTCTTTATCTTTACTCATGAATTAGTTTACTAAGTTCAGTAATAAAAATAAAAATATTTTCGTCGTGCTATTCAACTAATAGCATATTTGCTATTTTGATCTTTAACTTGTGTATTATTTTTAAAAAAACAGTGTGATCATCGAAGCGTGGCCATCACTGTAGAGAAAGATTTAATATTGTTTCTGAATAACCACCAGTTTGGCAAATGTGTAAAAATACTGAACCATAAAATGAATGATTCAGCATAATAAAGGATAAAAGTAAAAACTGGTATTTTGTAATAAACTTCTAATGAAGAGATTTTCGAGTATAATGTGAGTATAATAACGTGTTGTTGTGCTGCACAGTTTTAAGCCACAAATTCACCCTTTTTCAACAAGCAGCTTTAAATTATTAACCCTTAATCTAAAAACAGCAAAACTTTCAGCAAAACCATTTTTTACCTGATTTGATGCTAACTAAATATTACAAAAACTAAACAATTATCAAGATTTTACGGGATATTCCAGACCAGCGGATCTGGTCTTTGAAATTATCTCAGACATCACGAATTTTCAATCAACAGCCGTGCCACGGCTGTTCGCCTCTCCTTTAACAAAGTGATCTTTTTTCTGTCCAAAGCAATATGGTCCGTTACATGTAGCCGAATTTGCTATTAGCTATAGCAACTTATAGCAGGCTTTATTTTATTAAAGCATTATATATTTTCAGGCCATAGTCATGCTAAGAACATGTTCAGAATAATGATGAGAACATTAAGGCTGAAACGAAAAAAACATTATTCTTATAAAATACAGCGTGTATATCTGTGTTTAACGCTACGAAGTGGGTGATTCAGTGTTGATGTCTTATTACAAACATAACAAAATGTAAACAAACTTAAATCAATCGTTTGAAATATGTTCGATTCTTAAATTCGAAAACACTGCATTGTCATCATGCACAGCACTTTTCAAAATATTTGATTTTCTTGATTCTGAATTTGGGTCTGTAAGGCAAACTGTTCTTTTATTCTTTTGTTTTTTTTATTTTATTTTGTTAAACGCCTTTGATTTTGTTGGACATTTTGTATGACTTGGCGATATATGTTGGATGTTTTTAATGTCTGATATACATTTTTTTTCCTGATGTACTTCTGGCATGGCAAAGCAAGTATAAATTTTAGCAGATTTCGCTTTTTACGTAGCGGTTGTTAAACGCCTTTGATTTTGTTGGACATTTTGCATTTTTATTGCTTTTACATTTTGTGGCCTTACCATTTCCAAAAAGCCACCCATTACTGATAAATTCTGCTTTTTCTTTTCCTAATGACATGTTTTTAAAATGGCTTGCAGCTTTTTTATTTTTTACTCAACAAGCTCACATTTAATTTGCACACACAGATATACAAAAACAAGGTTTTTTCTGTTTAAAACATAAAAAATCCAAAAATTTTATCAAAAGCATTATGCTAGTTTGAAAATTGAAATCGACAAGTCTACATGTGATCTGTTTTCTCGATTCAATGTATATCACTGTCTTAATAGTTTAGAAAGAATTGGTATACGACTTTACCAACAGCAAAGTATTGCTACCTTAAGAGAAAAAAATGTTTCGGGAATAATTTTTTGAGGAAATTATTTTGGGGATTTTGGACCAAAATTAGTTTCATAAAGTCGCACTTTTTAGAGCTCATCAAAATTCTGCTGCTGTTCAAAAATCGATTTTTTATTGATATATACATCTATTTATGCCATTAAAATGCCAAACTAGCTAACCGTGAAGATTAATTCAGTATTCTCATAAGAGCATCCAATCACAAAAATATATCAGCAAAAAGATATTCCTTGCAACTAAATTTCTCGTTTACTGGCATAATTTTAGGTTGAATCTTATCTGACCTATTTCTGAGGTTAGAATAGCTTTTAAAACTTTCTGAACCTGTATCTTAGTCAAAATTGATATGCTGTCAAAAAAGGCTTATCGGCGTCTTTGAAAAGGGCTTAATTCTGAAACTCAGAAAGTATGATGATAATAGAACTATTTTTTGGCTCAATTTCATCAAACCAGTCTAAAACCATATCATACCAAATCTCAAGTCAATATTTTAATTTTTACTGAAGTTATGGGACGCTATATATACTTTATATATACTCGGTTTAGACTTTTTTTGTTATTTTTTTATGTTTACTGCTTTGTGATTAGTATTAAAACTCTTGAGATAATATATCACAGTGGTGAGCTGTTCAATATCTACCACTACCTTTAGTACATCCTGGGTTTAACCATATGCCAGATTAAGCGCTCAATCAAAGTGTCACTTAAAATTTGATTGAGTTTGATTTTCTGAAATTTCCTTTATAGCATGTTAAAAAAGGCCTAGTAAGAATCAGTTTAAGAAAATCTTCCTACCTTTTTCTCTTCCTCAAAATGGCTGTGTAAATTTTTTATGCCTCGTGTAAAATTATCTTTTATCGGATTGGTTTAAAAGTACTCCATAACAAGTTTCAAGTCAATAACTTTATTTTTTTACCGAAGCTATTGCACTTTGAATTTTCTTGAATTAGGCCGGGTAAATGTGCAGTCAATGATAAAATGGCTCCGACGGTTAACCTACTGGCTTTTTATATTTTTTATGGTAACCAAAGCATATAAAGTAATAAAACATGCCCACTAATAACAACCTGATATAATTTAAAACGTAATGATACATATATTTTGTAAAAGAAACATTTTCGATATTTTGTGCAAAATGTTTTTGTCTATAAAGGACATGGGCGGCAATTTTATGCAACGTCATTCTTTGCATAAAGCTGCAAATTAAACCTGGCCACTTGGAAACAAGTTGAGTTTCTTTCTTTTTTTCTTATCTTGATAGTTTGCTAGGTATAGTGTGCTAGCTAGCTACTTTTCTAGCTTTATTAAACTTTCCCAACTATTGAAATATTGTCATGTAAGCAGTATTACTTTATGATGTCTTATTTTATACTCTCATTGCTTAGTAATGCTTTTTATTAAATTTTTCACTTTGGAAAAAACTTGATACTGATACACCTCCTCCGCCATTTTAATACGAACAGCTTCCTCCTGTTCGTCGCAGACTCGCCGCCTCGCCAAAATGTTTTGTATGACGCAATAATTATGTGACATATCCGCGCCAATCAGGTTTCATATTGGACCAGCCTCCTCCAGGGCCATCTTCGTATCGCCGTCCCGGGGTCAGAAGAGATACAAGATGCCCTGGGGACGAGGTTGCTGTCTTGTATGTTTTTGTTTGGTATCCCTTACATGGATTCAAAGACAGATTCAGTGGATTTTTTAATAGTAATTTGTATTTTCTGTTGCAAAATTGGTGCAAAAATTGACGTAAAATAAAGAGTTAGATTGATTGTTGTTGTTTTATCATGACTCATTATGACTCAAATTTTTTTTTTACATTTCTAATTTGACTAATTAGCCAAAAAAAAATTTTGGCTAATTAGTTTCACGCCATACAAGCTGTTATTATTTATATATTTTATGTAAACATTTGTGACAGAATACTATGTGAGATTTGAAATTGTGTGTAATACTTTATTGATGGTAAAACAGCATGCAAGTTGGTAAATAGACTTATTTTTATTAATTTCTGGTTTAAAAACTGTTTTTTTGACATTTTGTCTAAAGTTTAGTGAGGAAGGACCGTATCCAATATATAAAAAAACGTTTTGTTGCATTATAATTTATCCTTGCAATCTGTTATTATACAAAAATTTTGCCAGAGTCACAATTTATTGTTCATTTTCACATTTTGTGTCAACCTTTGGCAGGGTTTGCAATGAACTAACTGACTTTAACATATACATTGAGAGAGATTTGTGTTTGACATTGATCAGCTTTTTTTGTATGTGACATTTTGAGTGATTTATATTTTATGGGTGAGATGTATTTTGAGATGCCTTGGTAAACCTCTTTCCGAATAATTTTCGCATTTGTCAGAGGGTCAGAGCAAGTAATTTTAGTAGATTTAGATTTTAAATGTCACATATATACTGCAGTTGTTGGACACTTTTGGTCATTTATATAATAATGCAGATGCAAGATTCGCACTGCTGTATTGTTTGTTTTTTGATTGACGTATATCTGTTACATAAATTAAATGAGAAATACAGTGGATTCTTCCACGGGAAACAACTAGTGACTTATAAACTGTTTAGCCGGGCGCTACGGGAAAATAGCGACCGAGGTCGTGACGTCAAACAACCGAGATTGCTGTTTTCCCACGTAGCGCCCGGCTAAAAGGTTTATAAGTCATTTAATACCTGGTAGCCTGATAAAAACATAGAAATTAAGTCTAAGTCTTTCACAAAAAGATTGACATTTGGATGAAGAATAAAGTACATGTCTATGTTCTGACAGTAGTAACGTTCGATCAACTGAAGGAAAATAATTTTCGTTGATGGAGTGGTTGTGTTTGTTGTGAAACTAAACGAACAATTGTTGAAGTTAACAAGAAATAAACGAAAAAAATGTAGCTAGCTAGAGACATTACATTGGACTTATTTTTTTAAATAAATAGTTGATGATTTTTCGGGAGTGGTGTTAAGTGGATTTATTTTATCCTTGTTTGAAGAACTCAAGATGCGAGACATTCGAAAAAGGTGAGTTTTATGAACTGCTTTGTCTATATTTTTATGGCCACTGTGTTGCTTTAACAACACTTCATAAAGGTATCACTAGCATACTTCATTTTCAGAGCCTGTTGATCCAGGATGAATTGATCTATTTCATCGTATTCCCAAAACAAAAGCTTAAATCAATTATCTTAAAACATTTTATTTGGATATTTTGCAGCGTTCAAAGTTCACGAAAGTTTGTTTACTTTTTTTGTTTAGGTTTTCGCCGGTCGTTACAGGAAAATAGCGCCCGATCTCGTGATCGATATAAGCCAATAAAGACGTCAGATATAAAGAAGACATTACACTGCCAGGGTAAACAAACTTTCGTGAAAATTGAACGCTATAAAAATGTCCATAGAAAAATCCATGTTTTAAACTAATTGATACAAAGCTAATCTGAAAAGAAGTTTGTTGCTCCATTACAAAAAAGTACACTGTAACTAGTCATACAGTCTCAGTTTTAGCTAGGCTAAATATAATAGCATTGTTGGTAAAAACATCATATGTGGGAAAGGGTAACCAGCTAAGAAGTATGTTAGTTATTTGCACAAACTTATATTTTTAGGGTGATTTGTAAATATAGTTGCCTTTTTTCTACCTTCACTGCATTCACGACCTTCTTTTGCAAATTATTGAAATAAACAACGCAGCTATTATTTTAAGTGAAAGAATCTTTCGCAAATGGAAAGATTAGCAAAGTTATTGCATTTTGCGAACATAAACTTTCGCGAATCGATGCCCTTGGGAATTTTTGCGGCCATTAACTTTCACGAATCATTAAAAATTAACTTTAAAATTTTCAAGGATTGAATATCAAACATATTCGTTATTATTAAAGCAACCAAATTGAAACTGAAAAAGACGATTCGTTGTCGGAATTTCCGTAGCAAATATAAAGTTTCATGGCATAAAGGGAAAAAATCACATTCATAAGCTTCCGCAAATCCATGCACTTAAGAAATTACGCGAATGTGTCTGCCTAATGTTCACAAATCGCCCTTAAACACATATTATGCGTCGTTTCTGACGTTCGCAGAAGGGTCGGAAACGTAGTTTCTTTAGGGTTCTGTACAACAATACAATCAGGTTATCGGATATGCGCATGCGAATATTACAATAACTAGAAATGATTCACGTAGTGCAACATAAGCCATTCTCGACAGTTCTGCTGTGGCATCGCAAACTTTTGAATTATCCTTAATACACAGTTATTGTAACTTTCTAACTCGTTTAATCATTTTCTATTTTATGTCATGACTACTATCAATAACGATGGCAAAATAAATGTTGAAGACTGGATTAAAATTTTGAAGAAAGAACTTACAGCTTTCATTACCCTAAGATTTGTCTGCAAAAAATAGTCAGAAATAGACACCCTTTTTTGGCTGGGGGAGGGGGGGGAGTGGACTGTTTGTGGCAAATATGGAAATGGAGGTCAAGGAAACATACATGCACAGTCCATGTGATGCACAAGCAATGCACAGTCCGGCGAAATACCAATTTCATCAAAAATATGTTTATTTTGTGTGTCGTATTGTTAGGAAGGCGAGAAAGGAACATTATTGCCAAGTCTTTTGTCACCTTGATCTCTGACAGTTAATGAACAGAGAGAAATATGAAGTTCTTTTAGTATAAGTTGTTGTTAATTCTTGGAAATCAAGGGATCCTCTGGGTTTGTAATTTTTATTATTCTTATGTATTTTTCTGTAATAGTTTAGTATTAAAACATTACCTTTAAAACAAGTCTATTTAAACCACTTTATACGCCACTTTACACGCCACCCCCATACGCCACTCTATACGCCACTTTATACAAGCCAAGACCGGATTTAAAGGAGAGGCAAACAAAAAAGTATTTTGTGGCAGCCAGAAAATAAATTTTAAGCGAGAGAAAAAAATTTATTGATTTCTTAATCCTAAAATCTACTAAGATAACTACTATAATAACAAATAAATAACTATATTTCACAACTAAGTATGCATTTATCTTTCTGGCAACGTTTTTACAGAATTTTCATGGCTGTAGGGGGTGAAAATAAGTAGGTTTTGGATGTACTTATCAGTAAACATCAAAAATCAGATCTTTGACTCGAGATAACCAAGAATATTTTACGTACTATTGTAGTACCAGCATTTTATAACCTTCGTTTAAACTTCTTTGAACTAAAGAAATATCCGTCATACCAACAACAATATTTTTTTCATGTTTTGAGTCCCTTTTCCACAACTACCAACTTCGAAGGATAAAGTTTGTTGTGATGAGATGGCGCCAAATTTGAATAAATATACAGACCGGAAACATTCAATAACAAATCGAACTAATATGGTGGCTTCATCTTTATTCCTTGAATCTTTACTTTCTTTATCTTTACTTGCAAATTTTTTTTAACAAGTTCAGTAGTATAAAATAATTAAAATAATGCTCTTCACATGTGTTCAACATTTTTGCTATTTTGATCTTCAACTTCTTCTAATTACTTTGTGTACATTGACCCGTGACCATCACAATAAAAAGAAATATATACCATTGTTTTATAATTTAGCCACCCGTTTGGCAAATGTGTAAAAATACTCAATTATAAATAGTTCAGCACTCACAAAGACGTAAACAAAATTGTTTGTTTATAGTGGGACTTTTTTATGGCGCAGACGCCCAAGCCGTCGACCAAGCAGTCAGTCTGGTCTTTAAAATCAACACTCATCATTAACTTTTATTCAGCAGCCGTGCCGAAGCGCAGTTCGCCTCTCATTTAATTTCATCAACAATGCTTATACGTTCATGACTTTCTCATGCACGTCGCATTTTTAAATTTTTCTTGGGTATTACAATTGGACGAAACTTGGATTATCTATTAATATCTTATTCGCTGTTGCGCGAAAAAAAATTAGTACAGAAATGATGAAATTGGGCCAAAATTAAGATACAAGAAGGATACCATTTTTGAAGCAGTCTAAGACTTTCACCACAACTAATATTTTTTTACAGTACAAATCGAAGTAACGTGTGCGTTCAGGCGTAACCTATTCCCCAATTTTGGTTTGGTGCCTGATTATCTACCGTTGCCCTGTGATTTAATGCATCTCACGCAGACTAACTTAATTACTTCATGCGAATAAGCGGACAAAAATGTATTTGTTTCATTTTATAATTGGAAACAGTTTATACTTTTTTAAATGCAATATCAAAGTCAACAAATATGGAATGTGTATGACGGAGAATCAGGAATGACTACTTCTTAAGATTCAAATGTGTTACTTACAACTAGCCAATGCATATTAACTTAAGATACAACATATGATGAATCAAAGCATCTCTGATGAAAACTTACTGATTTTCGCCGGCGAAGGCGGTATCTTTAAAATCGCTTGAGAAGATAGAGAGCTAGATGTAGACAGCTTAGAGCCTGAACGCGCAAGGTTCAGGCTATTTTATTTACTTCTTGGAAATTGTTATTTTTAGAAAAACCAATAAGATTGCTTCGTTTTATTTTCAATGAATAGAACCGTTGACTTTTGCTTTCTTAGACACCAATAGTAATGCATTATTTTATTTTTACCCAATAGGAACTTAGATTGTAAAGAATCACATATTCATTGCTTCCTGCGAAGTATTTTCTATTGCTAACCGTCTGGATTTTGCAAGCCGGTAAAACGGGTTTTTAGGCACTCTGATATTGTCCTCAGTCATTGCACTAACCCAGCAAGCTCGGTCGGAAATTAGACCCCGGACGATATTTTGCGGTAAAGCACAGGGTAATCGGTTATTATTGCATTACGAACATTCTTTCGGAGTTCGACGATTTAGAGGCTAAAATTAATTGCCGTTGGTTAACATTACTAAATAACAACCGATGTTTGGAACTCCAGAATATTTTTATGCAAAACGGATGTTTGATGTCAAAACTTTTTAGGGGCTGTTTATTTGGAGGCGGGCTGGCTCGACAAACCGGGCTGGCTCACTTGCTGGGCTGGCTTTTAACTTGTGTTTATATGAAAAAAAAATACCTCTGGCTGGCTGGTTCTGAACAATTAAAACATTAAATAATGCAGAACAAAAGAAATAATTTTCACAACAGAAGAATTTAAAGATAATTCTTTGTTACGTGGTGTCATTCGTAAAGGGTGAGCCAATGACATAATTTTTAGGATTTACGTACAGGGCACTTTGGTTACACTCATAAGCAAGAAATGCCCACATAAAATTTGGTACTTATTAAAAAATACCACTGGGTTTGTCTACAAAAGAGAACAGCCTCGACGTTGTTTGATGTTGTTCTTACAGGTAGCAGCTACCCTATAGCTAGATTTAGGATTAACCTAGCATTTCTTACTTAATACTCAGTAAAATAGGTCAAGTCTGAATATTAAACTTTTTTGCTATAGCTAGCTAGACTAAGTGTGAAAGGACAAGGCTGAGCTTTTTAGCTGAGTTAAAAGTCAAAACTTAAGAGGAAAATTACATCACAGTTTTTAAAATTATATTACACATATTTGAGAACACCTGCAGGAAAATTCATTGTTCATCAAGTTACCCCATATGGGTAATATGGAAGATTTCTTCATAAAAAACATCAGAAACTTTTTCATGTGGATTACTTTCACATTTACAAAAATTAAAAATTTTTAAGATAAACTTTTGCGTTTTTGGCATTTATTAGTTTTCAAATTCCTTGCTGGAAATTTTAAGGTTTAAAACCCATGTCCCACAGTAACTTTTTCGTCCTTATCCTAATGTCATATACATAAGCTACGCAACAACTTTTGCAGGAAAATAAAAACACATAAAGAGAAAAAGTTTGTTATTAAAATATGAGTTTAGGAAATTGGGTAGTTGGAAAGTTGGATAGTTGGGTAGTTGCGAAATGAGAAAATGGGGAGTTGCTATCTTTACGATTGCCGAGTTATTTTTCCGAACATTTATTTTAATTGCTGTGATTTAAGGTTGGGTTTTCACTTGACTAATTTCCACATTGAACAATGATACTTAGGAATACCACAAATATTCGTGAAATCTTATCTCGTGCCATTCTCAGCAGATTTCATGAATATTGACCAGTTGGCGAGGTAAAAAAAACGAAAAATACATGGCGCTCTCCTGTCCAAGTAATAGAAAAAAACAACGCAACAAATATCAAAGTGAAAAGCAGCCCTTAAGCTTGGCATAACTGTCCATCGCTCTTGTGGGTAATTTACGCTGTATAAGACTTGGTAAAACTGGGGACGATTGGAAATTGTATAGCCCATAATAAAGCCAGAATATCGCATCGTTTGAATCGATACCCCTGTCCAGTTTCTTGGTCACTTTCTCACAAAGAATTATTTGTGTCATACGGAAAAAGGCTTCTGTTGTTTCTTTTCTAATTCTTTACTTTTTATACTAACGTTTAACTTTTAAATAACGTGATAAAATGATGCTGCTAGTCTTCTCTGTGGCATATTAACTTTATTAAAACGCTTCAAGTAAAACAACTTACAGTTATTAACTTTTACAAAGTTTAAAGTTGTATGATGTTGTAGCTAAATAGACATTTAGCTAGCTATGTGAGTGCCCGGAGGAAGTGAGCATGGACTGAATTACTTGAAAATAGATGACACACTGCCAGATATTAGTACACATCTTTTCCTTAAGATCAACCATCATGGTATGAATGAAATATAGCTAGCTAGCTAGCTGGCTGGAAACCACCATGTGCAATGTTATCTTTGGCTATGGCTACCTACAAGGACAGCCAAACAAGAATATAGCTAGCTAATTGAAGCGAAAGTAGAAGAAATGGATAATCATATCAAGCTGAAAGAATCAACATATGGATAATCAATATCAAAGACCATTGTCAAATTTGGATGAAAGAACATTAAAAATCCCACAACAGCAAATATTTAACTCCACCGACTACATAACATTATGGTTAAGCATCTCTTGAAATAACTTTAAAAAAATGGTGAGTGAATAGGAAGTCATCCGGTGAAAAGCAAATTGGTCAAAACATTCAAACAGCCATATAGCTACTATAATTTTGTTATTTCGATGCAAACAAAGACGTGGAATAAAAGACATATTGTCAGATAATGTATAATGGTCCGATCTACATATTGGTATATAAATGCTAATGCGAAATTTGTCTAACAGATTCATTGTCAATCTCGTTGGGTTTGAAAATTGAATTTCAGAAGTTTTTCAAATTTTTAATTTGACTTTAATTTGACTTTTTCGTGGACTTTTTCTGGCAAACTGCCTTCTTGTTTATGAGGAAAATTTTTTGTTTTGAAAGTTTTTTGAGGTAGGAGGTGGCCTTTAACTTAAAGGTTCCCTCCCACTTTAATAAATTCTTGTGAAAAAGGATAAAGAGAACATTTTCTTACATTCATGTGATTTTGCTATGATTTCTTCCCAACCTTATCCCATCTCTGTCAGAAAAGTTTGACCTACCATCCCCTTTTACTCAATTCTTAACCAATTTATATGGAAAATATTAAATTTTGGCTAATCTGGCAAATTTTTGAGGGTTTTTTGTGAGAATTAATTTTTGTATGTCTTATGTTTTTTCATTTGCCGGACTTGTGTATGTTTTACAAAAATTACCTCTTCGGTTTTTTACACATCATAAACTAAAAGATATGTCAAATGTTGCGGAAAATTTTTGCATTAATTATTTTTGCTGATGCCGAAGATTATTTAGTAATTTTAGTGAAAAAAAAATCAGTATTTTCAAATAACGAAAATGTTATTGTGGACAAAAAATGAAAACCTTTGTGGTAGAAATTTTTGGTGGATTAAAGTAGATGTAACTAACAGCTAACATGATGATAATAATGTAACAAGAGTATTTACAGTGCACCATTGTTTTTTCCCCGTCTCTTCACTGGTCAGGATAACTACAGCTAAATGGCTTGTCAGCTAGTTAACTAACTGGCTTGTCAGCTAGCTACACTTGTTTTCTTTTTTAAATATTACTTAGATATTGATTGAGCATGTGTAAATTCATTTAATAAAATTAAAAAATTGTACTTTTGGGAAATATTTAATTATCTTAAAACAAATTGTGTATATAAATTTTATTTAACTAACTTTTGTTAGTTTATCTAATATTATTTTGTCAATATTGATTAGCTTGTGTATAATTCATATAAAATTGTACTTTTGGGTAATATTTAAATAACTTTTGAAAAAAATTGTGTATAAAGAGTGTATGTATCTTATTCTGAAGATGACTTTGGTAAAGTCGAAACATGTTAAAAAAAATAAAACGTGTCCTAATTTTTATGAAAATTCTTTGCAATCTTGTGTTGCTACGAAGTTTTGGAAATTAAATATAGTCGTAGTATTATGGGGCACAACACTTTTTAAAGATAACAATAAAAATTAGCAATATTGTGCCAACAATAACATTTCCTTGAAAAATTATTGTGTCTGGCGTTGTAAAATAAAAAAGTAATAATCACTACACTTTACTACGTTTCGGTGGTTCATAACATTTCTTCTTCGTAACATTTCTTTCTTGTTTGACACATTTGACACTTGACTTTTAGCAGGGTAACCATATGACGGATAGCAACAGTTTTTAGTCATTAATAGCCTTGATTTTTGTGTGTTTTGGATAAAATACAGTACATAAACCATTGAAGAATACCCTTCTTTGATTTTGTGTTATAATGGCAAAGTCACAAGTTAAATATTCTGCTATAATGTTGTTGTTTTCTTCTTGTTGCGCTACCGGTATGAAAAAATTGTCCCTACTAGCGCTTTACTAGTGCCCAGACTGCGCTGTGTGAAATCCGGTAATAGCAAAACCGGTGACGGCATTTTGAAGGAATCAAATATGATTTTTACGGAACATTCGGCCAGCCGGCTTTTTCATAAAAACAAAAATGGTAGGTGCAACTCGCTGCTGAACTACCCAACTATCCAACTTTTCAACTACCCAGGTACTTTTACTCTTAAAATATAAATTAATTTCACACCGATTAGTCCTTGCAGCAATTTTGGTGTCAGCGGTATGAAAAACTATGCTAAAACTATACTAAGTAAAAGTCCTATTACTTCAGTAAAAATTGAAATAATGACTTGAAACTTAGTATTATATGTTTTTAGACCAGTTTGATGAAATGAACCCCCAAATTTTTTTACTACTATCATAGTTTCTGAGTTCCTGAATTTAGCCATTTTTGGAGACGCCGATAAACTGTTTTCGACAACATATCAATTTTGACAAGCTACAAGTACAGAAAACATTAAAAGTGATTCTCAGGATTAAAAATAATTCAAATAGATAAAATGTGTCCCAGGTTTAGGACCAAATACCTTATCCAGCTCAGAGAAAGTGGGAATGTGCTTCTAAAGCATAGTGCCAAATATTCAATCTAAATTTTATGCCGTGTAAATACAAAGTGGTTAGAAAGTTATTTTTTTGTCCACCTGGATCTGCAACACGGTTACTTGCACTAATCGCTCAGCCTGGTGTCACTCACAATTAATTTTTAAATATCTTGAATATTTTAAGTCCTGTGAATGTTGGTTTATGAAAAATATATTATACCTTTAATGCTATAAGCGCTCCACTGGATTTGTAACACATTACACTAAGTGTCCTCCGTGTGAAACAGTGTACCCTTTACTAAGTCTTAACCTGGACAGAGACTTTAGGTCTTCCCGCTCCAAGCAAATATTACTTCTGGCTATACTTTCCCAAATTTTGTTATTTCAAAAAAGAAACCTGAAAATCTACAAAAATTTATTTATGAAAAATAGGTTCCCTTTCGATAAAAGAAACCTGAACATTTGCAGAAATTTATTTATGAAATATAGGTTTCTGTTTGTCGTGACAACATATTTAACCAACATGCAATGCCTTACATACCTAACTAGCTAGCTATATACTCAAGTCTTGACTGTTCACTGTTATCGAAGTCCAAATAACTAAGCTAGCTATCTCTTATTTAAAATGACAGAATGCCTTGAAAATCTTTTGTGTAGCAGCTACATAAAAATAGATATATTAGCTCTTTTACTATATCATTAATTATTTAATAACAAATGTGCCCCTGGAGTGCTGGCATGGTACTATAGCTAGGTAGCTTAAATCATTTATCAGATTACCATTATCAAGACATCAGAAACTATTGTGCGTTCTTTAAACAATCAACCGCTTACTCATGGCTTCTTGGCTTCGTTCAAAGATTTACTTTCAACCGGTTCGTGCACAATTCACGCTAGCCAATATGATGGACAACGTCGAAAGAACCCTGGGTAATTTTGAAAAAATGTGGTTCTGTCTTATGATTTTCAGATTTTTGCTGCTGATATCAGCATATTTTAGCTCTCAAGTGCCACACCTCCGTATATAAGGAGTTAATTATCTTTAATTACTTAAGCATTATAAACCATCTCGCCTAGGCGGGCTAACCCGCTTTGTTACTGTTTATTGTTTGTTTGTTTACCAGGTAAAAGCTAGCTAGCTATGATGTAGCTAGATAAATGATCATATTTTAGGTGGTTAGCTAGCTAGCTCATCTCACTAATTTGCATTGGTTAATGTACCCTATGTAGGAGGGATCACTAATTCACATCTTCTAGATTGTTTAAGGCTTCCGTTTGAGTTACACTAACCTCTAAACTCGAAATTTCTGCCCAAGCAGAAAACAGCAAGCCTTACGTAGTAATCAAGCCCATACCTTTTTAAATGTGAGGCAAGTACTGTGTGCTATCACAGTCAATACTTTATAAGGAGAAGCTTTGTAAGACATTAACTTTATGGGTGTGGATCTTGTTTTTAATATTTTACCTGAGCAAGAAAATGTAAACATGCCGGAGTTTTGTTAACATGACAAAGAGAAATTACGACAAGTTCAATTGCCACATTATTCTGATTGAAGGCCTTGAAAAAAGCCATTTTGACTTGTGCTATAGCAGAAGTTTTTGTGTTGAGCGGACGGGGTTTTAATAATGTCTGAACAACGTTATGCGTGACAACAGCAGTATGAAAGATCTCAGACTTTGGATAGTTTGGTAACCAAATATGATTACTAGGATAATGATTTTTCAGAAATATTTGGCTCTTTTTAAAATGAGTATCTAGTTTGCCATAAATATTATTCTGCTTCTCTGTTATCGTTGCCTTTAGAAATCACACCATTCCTCCATGGATTAAAAATGAATCTAGCACCACATATTTTAACTCCGACCTCTCCAATAGAGTCATTTTAGTCCTAAAATTAGGGTCAATCGATCGGTCGGTCAGAGAATAAAATCTCAAGGACTCGAAAAAACCCGTGTCCAACTATCCAGCCAAAAATGCTCGTCATCACACCGATATTTAATGATAACTTCTGCGCCTCGTTTAATTGGAGCTTTCGCGTGCCATTTTAAACTAGTTCTCAGGACCCTTGCACAAGCGAAGCGCAGTAATAATTGTGTGTACTGGCTATGAGGAGACGAGCATAGAATATTTTTTGTCGCTCTAGCTCTTCCGACTGTGAACGTCAAAAATTGCGATCTTAAAATAAGGTTGGTGGGGTGACTCCAACACAAAATATTTGTGACGTCAGTCTAATTCGGCATCTGGAAATGCTGAATATTTCTATCAAGTTTGTACCGTACCTAAGTTCTTCAATAATCCCCCATGCCTACAACGATTTCGAATGCCTACATATTAGAATTCCAATTAAATGTCGTAAAAGATGTAGTAAACCTTTTATGTCTTTTACGCTTTCTATTTCCAGTATTGTTTTTTGTATATATATACTGTGTTATTTAATATTGGAAATAATCCTGCATGCCCTGCCTATATCCTGCAATATATCTTTTTCCAACCTCGATCCCAGGGCCTGTAGCTTTTTTTATATGAGGATGAAACGCGTACGAGGCCCTGGTACAACAGATTTAAAATTCGCCCAAAATTAAGCATGCAGAGAAAAGTAATGTATGCGTGACGTTTCGATCAAAGATGGTGTTTTAGTGGCGTGAATTTGTAAAGTGTTTTGCTGGGTTTTTGCAGCTAGAGGTACCTGGCTATACAAAACTACAGCATTTATAAATATTATAGAATAATTTACACCAGCTGCAAAAATAAAAGATGAAAGGATGGACCACTTGGCAATGTTTAAGAAAATTCAGAGATCTTTAGAGGGCCGAAATTTTCCTGACCTTAACAAGTCAATTGTTTAGAGTCATTAGTTTGAGGACAAGTTTAATCAAAAGCATATGGAAAATCTTTAATTTCTTTCAACTGTTAGCTAGCTCGCTACCAAATGCAATTATTAAAGATCAAGTGAAATTTCTTGATGTAGGAATGACTTAATACATTTTACGTGGTTTAATCTTTGAGAATAATGCTGTACATGTTGTTTGAGGATCTCTGTCTTAACAATAAAATAGAAGATGTGTTGTCATCTTTTGATGGTCATTATTGGGGCAATTTTGAGTGAAAAAGAAAGAAATTTAATGAAATTAGAAATTTATCAAAAATTTTCAAAGCTTGTGTTATTGACGAGGCTTACTGCTTCAACACCTGTTTTGTACTTTATATATATATATAGCTATATGACCAATACTTATACTTACTTATACTTAAGAATATCTATAACAACCTGATAACGGGAAAAACAGTGACTAGAATGAAACATATTATATATGGAATATATATAACGTATTTGGCAAATTGTAATGGAGGTCACTTTTAACTTTTTAATTTTTGTTTTTTATTCTTTTTCCTTTCAATTTTCACAGATTATAAATGTTGCTATATTTGATTGAGCTGAGGCAGTCTAAGGTTTATCATTTTTTGTTTCTTTTTTGTTCTAGTGGCCCCCAGTGGAAACAATCAAACTATAGGTTTTTGTGATTTTCTGGGCTAGCCACTTTAAATATTTATTGTTATTATTATTATTGCTAACCCAAACAATAAGATTGTATACTGCAGAAAAAAGAGAAAAGTTGGCAAGGAAGAAATATTGCAGATTAAGGTTATGAAAAATAACATATTAAACAAACAAGTACATTAAAAACCATGTAACCATGTAAAACCAAATTCTATTTTAAGTTGCAAAAGAAGATCTGAACGTTATTATAGCAACCTTTGCTCTTGGTATAGGAGTTTATGCACCATTATCAAACAAATCTACAATATAAGTCCACCAAGTACCATTGAAGACCATTGAATATATATATATATGCAGCAATTTGGACGGTCTGGTCGATGAGGGCAAGAAGCATTGGCAAGGTAATATATATAAATATAAATTATATTATAATGGACATAATATCAGCACTAGGTGTTTAAAACAAAATGACATTAATGAGTTTTTGGTGATGATATAACGCTCTTTACAATGTAATCTTTCTGAAAGCTTAAGCAATCGGGCGGAAAATCTTTAATTGTCTTTCACATTTACGACAGTATTAGTTTGCATATTTGCGATATTTGAGGTTCCAATACTTCCGAAAATTTCACTAAACCGTTTTAAGTTTGTTTCAGCATGAAGCCTACGTACTTTAACACACCCACCATAAACTTTATGGGTCCATTTTTTTCAACAAAATATCTGGCTACAAGTACCACAAATCCCACAATTTTCTTTTTGTCGATATTAAAACATGAATATGAGCGATTCTGATGAAGAATTCTTCATCTGAGTCACTTTCTTCTAACACAGGCAAAAGCGAAAGTTTTTTCGTGCGTAAGTCGGCCATGTTTGTTTACAAACTAATGTATTCGGATAATTTATGCAAGTGACAACGAAATAATTATTTTATTTTCGAACTATCCATTTTCAAAATGGCGAACTAATGTGGTGGTGTTCGTGGCCAGATATCAATTGTTTTTTGCAGCCCTGGTAAGTGTCGTTGGTACATGTGGTATTTGTAACTGTTTCCTAAGTTGGAAAAAATGGACCTTATGTGTTGTGATATTTTCTTTCTCATTGCCTAAAAAAATTATATGTTATATAGTTGTGATTTCTTGTATATATATATTTATTTTTATTTATATATACAGATAGCTATACTTTATTCCCTAATTTATTTCCATTTATTTTTCAATACTTTAGCTAGTATTTTGGTTGTCATTGTTGTGTTTGTGCATCTTTAAGCCAACAGCATCTAGCCAGTTTAGTCAGCATACGCACCTGTAGTGTGTATGCTGACTAAACTGGCTAGATGCTGCACGAGGTTTTACTTTACTTTTTAGCATATGAAAACAAAAATAAAATTTTCAGTTTTTTTAAAATTAAGTATTGTGTCCCAACAAAAGGTGAGAGTACCTGTTACTTTCGTTCGCAGAACAGGATGTTCGTCGCACTATTCCATTTGAGTTGTCAGCTGCCTTTTTCACCATCAGTAAGGAAGCGAAAGTAATGTTTAAAAATTTTGAACAGCTTTGATAAATTTGTAAACGATGCAAGGAAGTCAAAAATAACGTGAATATAAATATTTTCTTCGTAAACAAGTAACCATAAAAATCTTCGTAATGCTTATCGCCATATTTGTTGTTGATAAAAAAATGCAGTGCTTGCAAAAAAACTTCTGCATTAATTATCTTTTTAACATAATTTAAAAAAGCCGTACACGCAATCTCATTGGTTGAGTAAGTCTGTTGTACCAGGGCCTCGTACGCGTTTCATCCTCATATGAAAAAACGCTACAGGCCGTGGGATCGAGGTTGATCTTTTTCCCGCCCAAATCACCATTCTTTGTAGATTAAAAAACAAACTGAACACAGTACGTGTGGGCACTATTGAAAATAACCTTTCAGGAATACAGGCATTTTCCATCTTGAGTGAGTTTAGACATAAGTTACAAATATTTTGTATTTAAGACTAATGTTTTTTATCAATTTTATCAAACTGTACTCTCCACAACTAAAAAATGCTCCACTACGCACTGCGATCTTGTATTTAAATCGCACACTCGCAGACTTGCCACAGATTCCATTTCCGCAATTTTAAGACGGCCTTTGTAAGACCACCGGCCAGTTCTAGGGTCTTTTTTCTTTCGCGAGAAAGAAAATCCTCGGGTTGAGGTTGCACAGAAGGTTTCTCGAGGAGAAATTTTGGCGATTTTTCACTCTTCTCGCGAAAACTCATATCATTAATCCCTCGTGACCCTCAAATCCACTCCTCTTTTTCTTCTAACGTGCATCACAGTAAAAGTTGCGATTAGTGGGAAGAAGTTACATTTGGCGTGTTATTTTTTTTCGCGAAACCTTTTTGTCTCTCATCAGCGCTGCACTTATTAATAGCAAAAAGATACAACAGGTCCTGGGATCGAGGTTGAAAGTATTCTGTAAGATTAGCCCCTGTCTGTTTCCAATACAATTCAATCTCTTTATATAGTAAATGGCGGTGTTCAAAAGACACCTGTTTACAAACCGTACCAGCATCCGCATGTAAAAAGATCGAGCCTAATTTGAAACAAAGCGACCTTTTACTTCGAACAATACAGATTTAGCATTTTTACCGCTTGTTTGTTATTAGGGGACTGCTAAGAATAAAAAAGCCATTACTGTAACATCTGAGCAGACAAGGAGTGCGTCTTTATATGTCTTCAAAAAGTTAATTTCGTGAGAGAAAAAACTCTTCTTCCGCTTTTGAATATAATCATTATCATTATTATTATTCCGAATATTTATACAGGATAAAGCCACTTCAGTGTTGGAAACACTGTTATTAATGTGGGTCCTGTTTTCTGAATGTATACATTAGGTATACAGCGGCTAGCCTATCCAATGTCCCTCACATGACATGGGTTAACCCATAGCAGTGGTAAAGACACTTGCTAAACATGCCCGCAAACGCCTTAACCACAACACACTAAATACACACTAAATCGTTTGATTATAGTGTGTATTTTTGATCATGGAAAAGGACCTAGCGATTGGGTGGCATAAAAAATACCGATTTGTTAATAATGGACAGGCCATCATCAATATGCAAAGGAAATTGCTGAATGCAGTACAACCTCTCTACAGCGGATATCATGAGGACCTTAAGTCGTTGCATAGAGGTTCTTGGTACTTCCTAAATTAAGTTATATAACTTCAAACCGGATCCAGGGAGTCAACATATATTTTGAAAGAATGTATGGTAAACTATGCTTTTATCTTTTATTCGAAGATTTTAAGTTGCTTGATACGCCTAATTGTTGGCAGTGGCTGCTGTAGAGATCGGTTCAAGGATGCAACATAAATTGGGACCTTTAGTGTCCGAAGTGTCCTTACATCCGTTCTTTACATGTGTTTACGTGGGTAGAGGTGTCTCAAGAAAATAGCAATGTAACATGGTAAATATTTTTGGTACAAAATTTAAAGAACTAACTACAAATTACGATAAAATTTACAACGATAAAAAGACAAAACTTGTTAAACAAACAAACAACAAAATCACAATATCAAACCATACGCAAAGGAAATATAAACAATTACAAAATTTAGATTCTTCAATTGCTAGGATATCCTAGTGGGAAATTCTACCACTTTCTGGTAATATTCTAATATGTTCGCCATAAACTAATAAATATCAAGGGGAAATATCAAACAGGAAGATGTTTATTATTTCACGAATACAGTAAAAACCTCGTTTTCATGTATATTCCTTGACGAGACCAAATAATATTAGCGCACCTAAAAGTTTTCGGGTCTAGAATATACACCAAAACGAGGTTTCTCTCTTCTTGAGGTTCAATACTGTCGTACAAAGGTAAGCACACCTGTGGTTTGTTCAAATAGCTAATCCAACTTGAGCTAGCAACGCAATAATGTGTACAGGTAGTACTATGATTCATTCAAATAGCTAACCCAACTTGGGCTAGCAACACAATGTGTACAGGTAGTACTATGATTCATTCAAATAGCTAACCCAACTTGGGCTAGGAAAGCAACAAAGTGTACAAGTAGTATATAAACAAAAGATAAGCATCAAAATTTTGTGTCGTCATAGTTACAATAAAAGCTAAAGCAAATTGTCTTTGTACATTTTCTGTAAAATGTTTTCTTGTTCTGTAATATACTTCTCAAGGCGGAATATTTGGCACTGGCAACTTAATTTCTCGAATGGACACACTGTCTTAAGATTGTCCACAGGTGTGCACGAACGTCGTCAGTCCGTTCGTTCATCATCTTTGCCAACTGTTGCAGTAAGTTAGAATGACATTTTAACCTGATGTGGAAAAAAGAAAAAGTAAGTGCATGTCTTGAAACAACAAATAAACGCAAAACATCCAGTAGCCTACAAAAAAATTACCTCGAATGCTTTTCCGCCAACATTAGCCTTAAAACCTCCTAGATCACTGCTTGCATCCCCTGATAGGTTTGCACTGCCTTCCGCACTGACTTTGGCAGAGGCCTCAGCACTAGCTTTGGCAGAGGCTTCAGCATCAGCAGAGATTTCAGTATCTGCCATTGAACTATGAACAGCTACATCGGTCGATTTTAGTACAGATACATCTGATTGCAGACCTGCGCCGAAACCAGTACCTAAATAAAAACAGAAAACAAGTCGTTAAAATTTTGGACACTAGATTTTCCAAGCAAAAATGTATTTCGAAAGTTAGATTTTCGAAACAGGCAAACATATTTTTCTGAGATTACGATTTTAATTTACATCTTTTTTTAGAAGAGCTGATAAAGCAACGATATCCGGATAAGTTTGCCATTTTTACTCAAATAAATTTCTTACAAAAATTAGCGAAATTAGCAAATAAAAATATTGGTAATAGCTTCTAGAGTGGGAAAAAAAGAATCAGCGAGAAAAATTCAAGCAGCAAAACATTTTTGTGAAGCGAGGGAAACTTTTACAATTGTAATCAAAGCATTGACAAGTTAAAGAGAATTAAACTCACCAACGGACGGCAGAGTAACGTCTTGATTCTTGTCAGCAGCGACATTTAAGTTGGTGTCAATTTCGACATGTTTTTCGACGCTCGGAAGGTTAATATTGGCTTCCGGTATCGTGAAATTATCGTCGTCTTTTTTAACAGATATCTGGGAATCATTTAAAGTATCAGCCTCGATTTGAGTTTTATCTTTTTTTCCGTTGAATGATATTTTTCTCCTTTTCTTCTTCTTTTTCCCTTCTACGTCGTATTCATTAGAATGAATATGAAAAAACATTCCGATCCGTCGAAGCAATGACGGTGACTTTGGCGATTGAGGCACAGTGCCGTCACCTTCGGGAATGGCGACATTTACATCACCTTCCGCACCAGCATTTATTTCCACCGACTTTTTGGGTGACGTTGGAGTATCTAAAATAACAAAATCGTTCTCAGATCCAACAGCAGACGTCCGCGTTGCAGGAGTTTTCAACTCAGGGCCAACTGAAACATCGACATCAGCTTCCAACTTTAAATCGGCCTGGTTTTTTGTTCGTTTCCTTTTTTTACCTCTCTTGTCTTCTGACTCGGAAGAATGTTTCGGCTTCTTGAAAAGACCCCCAAATCTATCGAAAAAAGACCCAGAACGCTGCACACCCACTTCCGCTTCCGGTAATTCCACATCAGCACCTCCGCTGCCATTAAGCTCACCCTTGGGAGCATCTGTTTTGATTTCTGCGTCCACACTTGGTGATTTAGCATCAATATTAACGTTGGAAGGAGCATCAAGGGAAGCTGTAACAAATGTGTCGCCTTCTATTTTCGCAGTTGGCGCTTGAATGTCTCCGGAAGGACTGTCAACGTTAACATCAGGAGTATAGAACTTAGAATTTCCCTTAGAAGCATCCACGGGTTCATTTTTGGGAGTTTTAGCTCCACCACCAAAAGGAAATTTAAAATTAAAACTAAAACCTTTCTTATCTTTCTTCTTCTTCTTTTTCTTGTCATCGTCGTCATCACTGGAAGATGAAGATGAATGTGAATCTCGACGCTTTTTATGGTCAAGATCAATCTCAGGTTTGGATCCTTTGAGAGCGCCTTTAATGTTAACATCGCCTTCAATCCTTCCATCAGCATCTGGAGACGAAGCGCTGCCTGATGGTAAGTCAATATCTCCGGCACCACCTGCGGATAAATCAGTGCCACCCTTGCCTCCCAGCTGACACATTAGCCTTAGGAATATCAACATCTCCGGTCACTGAAGGCCCCTTGACATCACCGTGTGCTCCAATAGCTGGGAAATTTGAAACCAGAACCCTTTTTGTCTTTTTTCTTCTTCTTTTTTTGTCATCGTCATCATCACTAGAAGATGAAGATGATTGCGAATCTCGACGTTTTTTATGTTTTCCTTTGAGATCACCTTTTATGTTAACGTCGCTATCAATTTTTCCATCAGCCTTTGGTAAGGAAATGTCTCCTGATGGGTAAATCAACGTCACCTGCACCTCCAACAGACAAATCACCGTCTCCTTTAACTCCAGTGGAAGCACCGGTCTTAGGAATATCAATATCTCCACTCACTGAGGGGCCCTTAACATCTCCCTTTCCGCCGAAATTAAAACCTGGAAATTTAAATCCAGAACCTTTTTTGTCTTTTTTCTTTTTCTTCTTGTCGTCGTCACTTGAAGATGAAGATGAATCCGTGTCAGCAAATTTTACATCTCCCTTGACATCTGCACCTTTTACGTTAAGGTCAGCATCAGGCAGAGGTACTCCACCTCCGGCTTTCACGTCAACATCTGGGGTACTCACATCTACACCACCAGCATCAACTTTTCCTTTCCCGTCTAAATCCACGTCTGGCCCATCCATTTTGCCTTTACCGCTACCCCCAAAACTGGGAAGGTTAACGTTTGGCATGTTAAAACCGAAGCCACCTTTTCCCTTATCCTTCTTTTTCTTCTTCTTTTTGTCATCGTCATCGTCGCTAGAAGAGTGGGATCCTCTCCTTCCAAATCCAAGCCCAATTCCACCACCAACATCAGGACCTTTCAGCTCAGCATCGGGTACTTTCACATCTCCCTTTAAGTTAAGGTCGGCATCCGGCAGAGACACTCCACCTCCAGATTTCACGTCAATATCTGGAGCATCAAGACTGGCCTTTACATCTGGAGCATTGACATCTACGCCAGCACCGACATCAATTTTACCCTTGCCGTCGAAATCCACATCTGGACCATCCATTTTACCTTTACCACCACCCCCAAAGCTGGGAAGGTTAACGTTTGGCATATTAAAACCGAAGCCACCTTTTCCCTTATCCTTCTTTTTCTTCTTCTTTTTGTCATCGTCATCGTCGCTAGATGAGTGGGATCCTCTTCTTCAAATCCAAGCCCAATTCCACCACCAGCATCAGGTCCTTTTAGATCAGCATCACCAGATAGGTCAGCATCTGGCACTTTCACATCTCCCTTGACGTTGTCGGCATCTGGCAAAGACATTCCACCACCAGCTTTTACATTCACATCTGGAGCATCATACTGGCCTTTGCATCGGGAGTTTTTACATCTACGCCACCACCTACCATCAATTTTTCCTTTGCCGTCGAAATCCACATCAGGTCCATCGACTTTACCCTTGCCACTTCCTCCAAAACTTGGAAAATTAACGTGTGGCATTTTAAAGCCAAAAACCACCTTTTCCTTTATCCTTCTTTTTCTTTTTCTTCTTTTTGTCATCATCATCATCGTCGCTAGAAGAGTGGGATCCTCTTCTTCCAAATCCAAGCCCAATTCCACCACCAACATCAGGACCTTTCAGATCAGCATCTGGCACTTTCACATCTCCCTTTAAGTTAAGGTCGGCATCCGGCAGAGACACTCCACCTCCAGCTTTCACGTCAATATCTGGAGCATCAAGACTGGCCCTTGCATCTGGAGCATTGACATCTACGCCACCACCGACATCAATTTTACCCTTGCCGTCGAAATCCACATCTGGACCATCCATTTTACCTTTACCACCACCCCCAAAGCTGGGAAGGTTAACGTTTGGCATATTAAAACCGAAGCCACCTTTTCCCTTATCCTTCTTTTTCTTCTTCTTTTTGTCATCGTCATTAGATGAGTGGGATCCTCTTCTTCCAAATCCAAGCCCAATTCCACCACCAACATCCGGACCTTTTAGATCAAGCATCACCAGATAGGTCAGCATCTGATACTTTCACACCTCCCTTGACGTTAAGGTCGGCATCTGGGCAAAGACATTCCACCACCAGCTTTTACATCCACATCTGGAGCATCAATACTGGCCTTTGCATCGGGAGATTTTACATCTACGTCACCACCTACATCAAATTTTTCCTTTGCCATCGAAATCCACATCAGGCCCATCGATTTTACCTTTGCCACTTCCTCCAAAACTTGGAAAAATTAACGTGTGGCATTTTAAAGCCAAAACCA
Source organism: Hydractinia echinata (assembly GCA_030067915.1). Lineage (NCBI taxonomy): Eukaryota > Metazoa > Cnidaria > Hydrozoa > Anthoathecata > Hydractiniidae > Hydractinia > Hydractinia echinata. The sequence continues at coordinate 4,499,819 of JASGCC010000003.1, read as the reverse complement.
CCTTTTCCTTTATCCTTCTTTTTCTTTTCTTCTTTTTTGTCACCATCATCATCGTCGCCAGATGAGTGGGATCCTCTTCTTCCAAACCCAAGCCCAATTCCACCACCAACATCAGGACCCTTTTAGATCAGCATCTGGCACTTTCACATCTCCCTTTAAGTTAAGGTCGGCATCCCGGCAGAGACACTCCACCTCCAGCTTTCACGTCAATATCTGGAGCATCAAGACTGGCCTTTGCATCTGGAGTATTGACATTCACGCCACCACCGACATCAATTTTACCCTTGCCGTCTAAATCCACATCTGGACCATCCATTTTACCTTTACCACCACCCCCAAAGCTGGGAAGGTTAACGTTTGGCATGTTAAAACCGAAGCCACCTTTTCCTTATCCTTCTTTTTCTTCTTCTTTTTGTCATCGTCATCGTCGCTAGATGAGTGGGATCCTCTTCTTCCAAATCCAAGCCCAATTCCACCACCAACATCAGGACCTTTTAGATCAGCATCTGGCACTTTCACATCTCCCTTTAAGTTAAGGTCGGCATCCGGCAGAGACACTCCACCTCCAGATTTCACGTCAATATCTGGAGTATCAAGACTGGCCTTTGCAATCTGGAGCATTGACATCTACGCCAGCACCGACATCAATTTTACCCTTGCCGTCGAAATCCACACCTGGACCATCCATTTTACCTTTACCACCACCCCCAAACTGGGAAGGTTAACGTTTGGCATATTAAAGCCAAAGCCACCTTTTCCCTTATCCTTCTTTTTCTTCTTCTTTTTGTCATCGTCATCGTCGCTAGATGAGTGGGATCCTCTTCTTCCAAATCCAAGCCCAATTCCACCACCAACATCAGGACCTTTTAGATCAGCATCACCAGATAGGTCAGCATCTGGTACTTTCACACCTCCCTTGACGTTAAGGTCGGCATCTGGCAAAGACATTCCACCACCAGCTTTTACATCCACATCTGGAGCATCAATACTGGCCTTTGCATCGGGAGTTTTTACATCTACGCCACCACCTACATCAATTTTCCCTTTGCCATCGAAATCCACATCAGGCCCATCGACTTTACCTTTGCCACTTCCTCCAAAACTTGGAAAATTAACGTGTGGCATTTTAAAGCCAAAACCACCTTTTCCTTTATCCTTCTTTTTCTTTTTCTTCTTTTTGTCACCATCATCATCGTCGCCAGATGAGTGGGATCCTCTTTCTTCCAAACCCAAGCCCAATTCCACCACCAACATCAGGACCTTTTAGATCAGCATCTGGCACTTTCACATCTCCCTTTAAGTCAAGGTCGGCATCCGGCAGAGACACTCCACCTCCAGCTTTCACGTCAATATCTGGAGCATCAAGACTGGCCTTTGCATCTGGAGTATTGACATCCACGCCACCACCGACATCAATTTTACCCTTGGCGTCGAAATCCACATCTGGACCATCCATTTTACCTTTACCACCACCCCCAAAGCTAGGAAGGTTAACGTTTGGCATATTAAAACCGAAGCCACCTTTTCCCTTATCCTTCTTTTTCTTCTTCTTTTTATCATCGTCATCGTCGCTAGAAGAGTGGGATCCTCTTCTTCCAAATCCAAGCCCAATTCCACCACCAACATCAGGACCATTCAGATCAGCATCTGGCACATTTCACATCTCCCTTTAAGTTAAGGTCGGCATCCGGCAGAGACGCTCCACCTCCAGCTTTCACGTCAATATCTGGAGCATCAAGACTGGCCTTTGCATCTGGAGCATTGACATCTACGCCAGCACCGACATCAATTTTACCCTTGCCGTCGAAATCCACATCTGGACAATCCATTTTACCTTTACCACCACCCCCAAAGCTGGGAAGGTTAACGTTTGGCATATTAAAACCGAAGCCACCTTTTCCCTTATCCTTCTTTTTCTTCTTCTTTTTGTCATCGTCATCGTCGCTAGATGAGTGGGATCCTCTTCTTCCAAATCCAAGCCCAATTCCCCCACCAACATCCGGACCTTTTAGATCAGCATCACCAGATAGGTCAGCATCTGGTACTTTCACACCTCCCTTTACGTTAAGGTCGGCATCCGGCAAAGACATTCCACCACCAGCTTTTACATCCACATCTGGAGCATCAATACTGGCCTTTGCATCGGGAGTTTTTACATCTACGCCACCACCTATATCAATTTTCCCTTTGCCGTCGAAATCCACATCAGGCCCATCGACTTTACCTTTGCCACTTCCTCCAAAACTTGGAAAATTAACGTGTGGCATTTTCAAAGCCAAAACCACCTTTTCCTTTATCCTTCTTTTCTTTTTCTTCTTTTTGTCACCATCATCATCGTCGCCAGATGAGTGGGATCCTCTTCTTCCAAATCCCAGCCCAATTCCACCGCCAACATCAGGACCTTTTACATCAGCATCTGGCACTTTCACATCTGCCATTTAAGTTAAGGTCAGCAATCCGGCAGAGACACTCCACCTCCAGCTTTCACGTCAATATCTGGAGCATCAAGACTGGCCTTTGCATCTGGAGTATTGACATCAACGCCACCACCGACATCAATTTTACCCTTGCCGTCTAAATCCACATCTGGACCATCCATTTTACCTTTACCACCACCCCCAAAGCTGGGAAGGTTAACGTTTGGCATGTTAAAACCGAAGCCACCTTTTCCCTTATCCTTCTTTTTCTTCTTCTTTTTGTCATCGTCATCGTCGCTAGATGAGTGGATCCTCTTCTTCCAAATCCAAGCCCAATTCCACCACCAACATCAGGACCTTTTAGATCAGCATCTGGCACTTTCACATCTCCCTTTAAGTTAAGGTCGGCATCCGGCAGAGACACTCCACCTCCAGATTTCACGTCAATATCTGGAGTATCAAGACTGGCCTTTGCATCTGGAGCATTGACATCTACGCCAGCACCGACATCAATTTTACCCTTGCCGTCGAAATCCACACCTGGACCATCCATTTTACCTTTACCACCACCCCCAAAACTGGGAAGGTTAACGTTTGGCATATTAAAGCCAAAGCCACCTTTTCCCTTATCCTTCTTTTTCTTCTTCTTTTTGTCATCGTCATCGTCGCTAGATGAGTGGGATCCTCTTCTTCCAAATCCAAGCCCAATTCCACCACCAACATCAGGACCTTTTAGATCAGCATCACCAGATAGGTCAGCATCTGGTACTTTCACACCTCCCTTGACGTTAAGGTCGGCATCTGGCAAAGACATTCCACCACCAGCTTTTACATCCACATCTGGAGCATCAATACTGGCCTTTGCATCGGGAGTTTTTACATCTACGCCACCACCTACATCAATTTTCCCTTTGCCATCGAAATCCACATCAGGCCCATCGACTTTACCTTTGCCACTTCCTCCAAAACTTGGAAAATTAACGTGTGGCATTTTAAAGCCAAAACCACCTTTTCCTTTATCCTTCTTTTTCTTTTTCTTCTTTTTGTCACCATCATCATCGTCGCCAGATGAGTGGGATCCTCTTCTTCCAAACCCAAGCCCAATTCCACCACCAACATCAGGACCTTTTAGATCAGCATCTGGCACTTTCACATCTCCCTTTAAGTCAAGGTCGGCATCCGGCAGAGACACTCCACCTCCAGCTTTCACGTCAATATCTGGAGCATCAAGACTGGCCTTCGCATCTGGAGTATCGACATCCACGCCTCCACCGACATCAATTTTACCCTTGCCGTCGAAATCCACATCTGGACCATCCATTTTACCTTTACCACCACTCCCAAAGCTGGGAAGGTTAACGTTTGGCATATTAAAACCGAAGCCACCTTTTCCCTTATCCTTCTTTTTCTTCTTCTTTTTATCATCGTCATTGTCGCTAGAAGAGTGGGATCCTCTTCTTCCAAATCCAAGCCCAATTCCACCACCAACATCAGGACCTTTCAGATCAGCATCTGGCACTTTCACATCTCCCTTTAAGTTAAGGTCGGCATCCGGCAGAGACATTCCACCTCCAGCTTTCACGTCATTATCTGGAGCATCAAGACTGGCCTTTGCATCTGGAGTATTGACATCCACGCCTCCACCGACATCAATTTTACCCTTGCCGTCGAAATCCACATCTGGACCATCCATTTTACCTTTACCACCACCCCCAAAGCTGGGAAGGTTAACGTTTGGCATATTAAAACCGAAGCCACCTTTTCCCTTATCCTTCTTTTTCTTCTTCTTTTTGTCATCGTCATCGTCGCTAGATGAGTGGGATCCTCTTCTTCCAAATCCAAGCCCAATTCCACCACCAACATCCGGACCTTTTAGATCAGCATCACCAGATAGGTCAGCGTCTGGTACTTTCACACCTCCCTTGACGTTAAGGTCGGCATCTGGCAAAGACATTCCACCACCAGCTTTTACATCCACATCTGGAGCATCAATACTGGCCTTTCCATCGGGAGTTTTTACATCTACGCCACCACCTACATCAATTTTTCCTTTGCCGTCGAAATCCACATCAGGCCCATCGACTTTACCTTTGCCACTTCCTCCAAAACTTGGAAAATTAACGTGTGGCATTTTAAAGCCAAAACCACCTTTTCCTTTATCCTTCTTTTTCTTTTTCTTCTTTTTGTCACCATCATCATCGTCGCCAGATGAGTGGGATCCTGTTCTTCCAAACCCAAGCCCAATTCCACCACCAACATCAGGACCTTTTAGATCAGCATCTGGCACTTTCACATCTCCCTTTAAGTTAAGGTCGGCATCCGGCAGGGACACTCCACCTCCAGCTTTCACGTCAATATCTGGAGCATCAAGATTGGCCTTTGCATCTGGAGTATTGACATCCACGCCACCACCGACATCAATTTTACCCTTGCCGTCGAAATCCACATCTGGACCATCCATTTTACCTTTACCACCACCCCCAAAGCTAGGAAGATTAACGTTTGGCATATTAAAACCGAAGCCACCTTTTCCCTTATCCTTCTTTTTCTTCTTCTCTTTATCATCGTCATCGTCGCTAGAAGAATGGGATCCTCTTCTTCCAAATCCAATCCCAATTCCACCACCAACATCAGGACCTTTCAGATCAGCATCTGGCACTTTCACATCTCCCTTTAAGTTAAGGTCGGCATCAGGCAGAGACATTCCACCTCCAGCTTTCACGTCAATATCTGGAGCATCAAGACTGGCCTTTGCATCTGTAGTATTGACATCCACGCCTCCACCGACATCAATTTTACATTTGCCGTCGAAATCCACATCTGGACCATCCATTTTACCTTTACCACCACCCCCAAAGCTGGGAAGGTTAACGTTTGGCATATTAAAACCGAAGCCACCTTTTCCCTTATCCTTCTTTTTCTTCTTCTTTTTGTCATCGTCATCGTCGCTAGATGAGTGGGATCCTCCTCTTCCAAATCCAAGCCCAATTCCACCACCAACATCCGGACCTTTTAGATCAGCATCACCAGATAGGTCAGCATCTGGTACTTTCACACCTCCCTTGACGTTAAGGTCGGCATCTGGCAAAGACATTCCACCACCAGCTTTTACATCCACATCTGGAGCATCAATACTGGCCTTTGCATCGGGAGTTTTTACATCTACGCCACCACCTACATCAATTTTTCCTTTGCCGTCGAAATCCACATCAGGCCCATCGACTTTACCTTTGCCACTTCCTCCAAAACTTGGAAAATTAACGTGTGGCATTTTAAAGCCAAAACCACCTTTTCCTTTATCCTTCTTTTTCTTTTTCTTCTTTTTGTCACCATCATCATCGTCGCCAGATGAGTGGGATCCTCTTCTTCCAAACCCAAGCCCAATTCCACCACCAACATCAGGACCTTTTAGATCAGCATCTGGCACTTTCACATCTCCCTTTAAGTTAAGGTCGGCATCCGGCAGAGACACTCCACCACCAGCTTTCACGTCAATATCTGGAGTATCAAGACTGGCCTTTGCAGCTGGAGTATTGACATCCACGCCACCACCGACACCAATTTTACCCTTGCCGTCGAAATCCACATCTGGACCATCCATTTTACCTTTACCACCACCCCCAAAGCTAGGAAGGTTAACGTTTGGCATATTAAAACCGAAGCCACCTTTTCCCTTATCCTTCTGTTTCTTCTTCTTTTTATCATCGTCATCGTCGCTAGAAGAGTGGGATCCTCTTCTTCCAAATCCAAGCCCAATTCCACCACCAACATCAGGACCTTTCAGATCAGCATCTGGTACTTTCACATCTCCCTTTAAGTTAAGGTCGGCATCCGGCAGAGACACTCCACCTCCAGCTTTCACGTTAATATCTGGAGCATCAAGACTGGCCTTTGCATCTGGAGTATTGACATCCACGCCACCACCGACATCAATTTTACCCTTGCCGTCGAAATCCACATCTGGACCATCCATTTTACCTTTACCACCACCCCCAAAGGTGGGAAGGTTAACGTTTGGCATATTAAAACCGAAGCCACCTTTTCCCTTATCCTTCTTTTTCTTCTTCTTTTTGTCATCGTCATCGTCGCTAGAAGAGTGGGATCCTCTTCTTCCAAATCCAAGCCCAATTCCACCACCAACATCAGGACCTTTCAGATCAGCATCTGGTACTTTCACATCTCCCTTTAAGTTAAGGTCGGCATCCGGCAGAGACACTCCACCTCCAGCTTTCACGTCAATATCTGGAGCATCAAGACTGGCCTTTGCATCTGGAGTATTGACATCCACGCCACCACCTACATCAATTTTTCCTTTGCCATCTAAACCAACGTCTGGAAGATTGCCCTTCCCGCTTCCACCAAAATTTGGAAAGTGCACACGAGGCTTTTTAAAGCTGAATCGACCTTTGCTCTTATCTTTCTTTTTCTTCTTCTTCTTGTCATCATCATGATCGTCTTCAGATGAGTTGGAAAAACCGACATTTGGCTTATCTCCTTTAACATCTACATTTGGTAAAGACGGATCACAAGACAAATGAACATCACTGTCAGGGCCATCAGGTTTTTTAGATTTCTTTTTCCCAGAACCACGAAGATGAGGCATCTTAAATCCTAACTTAAAGCTACCACGATTTTTCTGATTTTTGGACAGACTTCCATCAATTTCCGCTTCAGGAACGCTGATATCTCCACCATCGAATTCTGGTCCTTTTACATCACCTCCAATACCATCACCAACCAAGGGCACATCAACGTCTGGTCCTTTGATTCCACCTCCAATTCCTCCACCGAACGAGGGTGTGCGAAGCCCGGTCCTTTTACATCACCGCCAATTCCACCACCAAGTGACGGCACATCAACGTTTGGTCCTTTGATTCCCACCTCCAATTCCTCCACCTAACGAGGGTGTGTCGAAGCCCGGTCCTTTTACATCACCGCCAATTCCACCACCAAGTGACGGCACATCAACGTCTGGTCCTTTGATTCCACCTCCAATTCCTCCACCGAACGAGGGTTTGTCGAAGCCCGGTCCTTTTACATCACTGCCAATTCCACCACCAAGTGACGGCACATCAACGTCTGGTCCTTTAATTCCAGCTCCAATTCCTCCACCGAACGAGGGTGTGCCGAAGCCCGGTCCTTTTACATCACCGCCAATTCCACCACCAAGTGACGGCACATCAACGTTTGGTCCTTTGATTCCACCTCCAATTCCTCCACCTAACGAGGGTGTGTCGAAGCCCGGTCCTTTTACATCACCGCCAATTCCACCACCAAGTGACGGCACATCAACGTCTGGTCCTTTGATTCCACTCCAATTCTTCCACCGAACGAGGGTGTGTCGAAGCCCGGTCCTTTTACATCACTGCCAATTCCACCACCAAGTGACGGCACATCAACGTCTGGTCCTTTGATTCCACCTCCAATTCCTCCACCGAACGAGGGGGTGTCGAAGCCCGGTCCTTTTACATCACGCCAATTCCACCACCAAGTGACGGCACATCAACGTCTGGTCCTTTGATTCCCCCTCCAATTCCTCCACCGAACGAGGGGTGTCGAAGCCTGGTCCTTTTACATCACCGCCAATTCCACCACCAAGTGACGGCACATCAACGTCTGGTCCTTTGATTCCCACCTCTAATTCCTCCACCGAATGAGGGTGTGTCGAAGGCCGGTCCTTTTACATCACCGCAATTCCACTACCAAGTGACGGCACATCAACGTCTGGTGCTTTGATTCCACCTCCAATTCCTCCACCGAACGAGGGTGTGTCGAATCCGGTCCTTTTACATCACCGCCAATTCCACCACCAAGTGACGGCACATCAACGTCTGGTCTTTCATTCCACCTCTAATTCCTCCACCGAATGAGGGTGTGTCGAAGGCCGGTCCTTTTACATCACCGCCAATTCCACCACCAAGTGACGGCACATCAACGTCTGGTGCTTTGATTCCACATCCAATTCCTCCACCGAACGAGGGTGTGTCGAATCCCGGACCTTTTACATCACCGCTAATTCCACCACCAAGTGACGGCACATCAACGTCTGGTCCTTTGATTCCACCTCCAATTCCTCCACCGAACGAGGGTGTGTCGAAGCCCGGTCCTTTTACATCACCGCCAATTCCACCACCAAGTGACGGCACATCAACGTCTGGTGCTTTGATACCACCTCCAATTCCTCCACCGAACGAGGGTGTGTCGAATCCCGGTCCTTTTACATCACCGCCAATTCCACCACCAAGTGACGGCACATCAACGTCTGGTCCTTTGATTCCACCTCCAATTCCTCCACCGAACGAGGGTATGTCGAAGGCCGGTCCTTTTACATCACCGCCAATTCCACCACCAAGTGACGGCACATCAACGTCTGGTCCTTTGATTCCACCTCCAATTCCTCCACCGAACGAGGGTGTGTCGAAGCCCGGTCCTTTTACATCACCGCCAATTCCACCACCAAGTGACGGCACATCAACGTCTGGTGCTTTGATACCACCTCCAATTCCTCCACCGAACGAGGGTGTGTCGAATCCCGGTCCTTTTACATCACCGCCAATTCCACCACCAAGTGACGGCCACATCAACGTCTGGTCCTTTGATTCCACCTCCAATTCCTCCACCGAACGAGGGTGTGTCGAAGACCGGTCCTTTTACATCACCGCCAATTCCACCACCAAGTGACGGCACATCAACGTCTCGTCCTTTGACTCCACCTCCAATTCCTCCACCGAACGAGGGTGTGTCGAAGCCTGGTCCTTTTACATCACCGCCAATTCCACCACCAAGTGACGGCACATCAACGTCTGGTCCTTTGATTCCACCTCCAATTCCTCCACCGAACGAGGGTGTGTCGAAGCCCGGTCCTTTTACATCACCGCCAATTCCACCACCAAGTGACGGCACATCAACGTCTGGTCCTTTCATTCCACCTTCAATTCCTCCACCGAACGAGGGTGTGTCGAATCCCGGTCCTTTTACATCACCGCCAATTCCACCACCAAGTGACGGCACATCAACGTCTGGTCCTTTCATTCCACCTCCAATTCCTCCACCGAACGAGGGTGTGTCGAAGGCCGGTCCTTTTACATCACCGCCAATTCCACCACCAAGTGACGGCACATCAACGTCTGGTCCTTTGATTCCACCTCCAATTCCTCCACCGAACGAGGGTGTGTCGAAGCCCGGTCCTTTTACATTCACCGCCAATTCCACCACCAAGTGACGGCACATCAACGTCTGGTCCTTTGATTCCACCTCCAATTCCTCCACCGAACGAGGGTGTGTCGAAGCCCGGTCCTTTTACATCACCGCCAATTCCACCACCAAGTGACGGCACATCAACGTCTGGTCCTTTCATTCCACCTTCAATTCCTCCACCGAACGAGGGTGTGTCGAATCCCGGTCCTTTTACATCACCGCCAATTCCACCACCAAGTGACGGCACATCAACGTCTGGTCCTTTCATTCCACCTCCAATTCCTCCACCGAATGAGGGTGTGTCGAAGGCCGGTCCTTTTACATCACCGCCAATTCCACCACCAAGTGACGGCACATCAACGTCTGGTCCTTTGATTCCACCTCCAATTCCTCCACCGAACGAGGGTGTGTCGAAGCCCGGTCCTTTTACATCACCGCCAATTCCACCACCAAGTGACGGCACATCAACGTCTGGTCCTTTGATTCCACCTCCAATTCCTCCACCGAACGAGGGTGTGTCGAAGCCCGGTCCTTTTACATCACCGCCAATTCCACCACCAAGTGACGGCACATCAACGTCTGGTCCTTTGATTCCACCTCCAATTCCTCCACCGAACGAGGGTGTGTCGAAGCCCGGTCCTTTTACATCACCGCCAATTCCACCACCAAGTGACGGCACATCAACGTCTGGTCCTTTCATTCCACCTCCAATTCCTCCACCGAACGAGGGTGTGTCGAAGCCTGGTCCTTTTACATCACCGCCAATTCCACCACCAAGTGACGGGACATCAACGACTAGTCCTTTGATTCCACCTCCAATTCCTCCACCGAACGAGGGGGTGTCGAAGCCTGCTCCTTTTACATCACCGCCAATTCCACCACCAAGTGACGGCAACATCAACGTCTGGTCCTTTGATTCCACCTCCAATTCCTCCACCGAACGAGGGTGTGTCGAAGCCCGGTCCTTTTACATCACCGCCAATTCCACCACCAAGTGACGGCACATCAACGTCTGGTCCTTTGATTCCACCACCAATTCCTCCACGAACGAGGGTGTGTCGAAGCCGGTCCTTTTACATCACCGCGAATTCCACCACCAAGTGACGGCACATCAACGTCTGGTCCTTTCATTCCACCTGCAATTCCTCCACCGAACGAGGGGGTGTCAAAGCCCGGTCCTTTTACATCACCGCCAATTCCACCACCAAGTGACGGCAGATCAACGTCTGGTCCTTTGATTCCACCTCCAATTCCTCCACCGAACGAGGGTGTGTCGAAGCCCGGTCCTTTTACATCACCGGCCAATTCCACCTCCAAGTGACGGCCCATCAACGTCTGGTCCTTTGATTCCACCTCCAATTCCTCCACCGAACGAGGGTGTGTCGAAGCCGGTCTTTTTACATCACCGCCAATTCCACCACCAAGTGACGGCACATCAACGTCTGGTCCTTTCATTCCACCTCCAATTCCTCCACCGAACGAGGGGGTGTCGAAGCCTGGTCCTTTTACATCACCGCCAATTCCACCACCAAGTGACGGGACATCAACGTCTGGTCCTTTGATTCCACCTTCAATTCCTCCACTGAACGAGGGGGTGTCGAAGCCTGGTCCTTTTACATCACCGCCAATTCCACCACCAAGTGACGGCACATCAACGTCTGGTCCTTTGATTCCACCTCCAATTCCTCCACCGAACGAGGGGGTGTCGAAGCCTGGTCCTTTTACATCACCGCCAATTCCACCACCAAGTGACAGCACATCAACGTCTGGTCCTTTGATTCCACCTCCAATTCCTCCACCGAACGAGGGTGTGTCGAAGCCCGGTCCTTTTACATCACCGCCAATTCCACCACCAAGTGACGGCACATCAACGTCTGGTCCTTTGATTCCACCTCCAATTCCTCCACCGAACGAGGGTGTGTCGAAGCCCGGTCCTTTTACATCACCGCCAATTCCACCACCAAGTGACGGCACATCAACGTCTGGTCCTTTCATTCCACCTCCAATTCCTCCACCGAACGAGGGTGTGTCGAAGCCCGGTCCTTTTACATCACCGCCAATTCCACCACCAAGTGACGGCAGATCAACGTCTGGTCCTTTGATTCCACCTCCAATTCCTCCACCGAACGAGGGTGTGTCGAATCCCGGTCCTTTTACATCACCGCCAATTCCACCTCCAAGTGACGGCCCATCAACGTCTGGTCCTTTGATTCCACCTCCAATTCCTCCACCGAACGAGGGTGTGTCGAAGCCCGGTCCTTTTACATCACCGCCAATTCCACCTCCAAGTGACGGCCCATCAACGTCTGGTCCTTTGATTCCACCTCCAATTCCTCCACCGAACGAGGGTGTGTCGAAGCCTGGTCCTTTTACATCACCGCCAATTCCACCACCAAGTGACGGCACATCAACGTCTGGTCCTTTGATTCCACCTCCAATTCCTCCACCGAACGAGGGTGTGTCGAAGCGTGGTCCTTTTACATCACCGCCAACTCCACCACCAAGTGACGGGACATCAACGTCTGGTCCTTTGATTCCACCTCCAATTCCTCCACCGAACGAGGGTGTGTCGAAGCCCGGTCCTTTTACATCACCGCCAATTCCACCACCAAGTGACGGCACATCAACGTCTGGTCCTTTGATTCCACCTCCAATTCCTCCACCGAACGAGGGTGTGTCGAATCCTGGTACTTTTACATCACCTCCCATCACACCACTAAACGAGGGCACATTGAAGCCTGCATTTTCGTCGATATCAGCAGAAAGATCAAATGGCAAAGCTTCTACTTCAGATTCAGTTTGTGGTAAAATAAATTCGTCCATGTCAGGGATGCATTCAACCTCTGCTTCAATCGTAGGTGCAATTACCTCTCCTAAAAAACAAAAGGGTCTAACTCTGGAAGGAATGTTATAGTAAGATGAAGTTCTTGTTTAATTTTGATTTAAATGTTGGGGCTGTTGAATGTTATAAGAGAGTCGGGAGAGGTTAATAATACTAATAATTGATAATAAGCTAGGTTTAGATTGTAATTTTCACCCCAGTGAGCAAAGTTTTTCAGACTTTGCAGGTGAAACGGGCAACACACTTGCCGCAATGACACTCTTGATGATGACATTCTGTTTAGTAAATTATTAATGTAATGTCCTACGAAAACATAAAATGGGAAAAAATAAGGGACGGGTGAACCCATAGATTTATCCACAGGACACCATGCATAATATTAGCTTTATTTTGTCCGTCTGAAAGTTTTGCTTTGCGTGTCGTCCATTGGGACATTGTAAGAAAAATAATTTTTCAAACTATTTAAATTTCGGGAATAATCATTTGCAATAAATTGTGGGTGTATATTAATCTCTAAAAATAGCGTAATGCTATTAAGTTACTTTACGAACTAACAAAAAGTTACATTTTATTGCGTATTGTTGCTCAAAAACACTTTGTCTTGATTGTATACAAAAACAAATTTGCTTGTACATAATTTCTTAAATTAGATAAAATCTATGAAAACTGAGAAAATTAGAACCATTACTTTTATATTGAAAAAGTAACAGCATTTTTTTATGCATAAAGTGGGCTTATTTGGCAGAATATGGGCAACCCTAACATACGTTTAAAACATGATTGCTCTAAGGTTATTAGTAATTAAGCCCAGAATTTTTTTAAAAAATAGTGGTTAAACGCTCGGAAATGTTCTTCAATTTAACAACAACAGTCAATCGTACCTTCAACTTCAGGAAGTGTTAAACTAGGACAATCAGGTGATGATTCTTGTTCGGGTATGTCCATAACACCAGAGATTAATTCCTCCATGTCGTCTTCTTTTTGACCAGATAATGCATTTCCCTGCAAGAAAAATTGTGTTTTTTTTTATCAAAAATGTCATTAAATAAAAATTAGTAATGAACTTATTATAGGCAATTAATCCAGTGTTCTACCAAAACTACTACAAAACTGAACTCGTATCAGTGTGACTACCTTAATATCAAAATTTGTATCTAGATCAGGGATTTCAGGGATTTCGACATCACCCATTCTTTGTTCTGATGCGTCATCTTCCACAATTGCTGCCTTTGGCAATAAAGGTGCAGCAGTTTTAGCTGATACATCACCGGACACATCGACTGTGGGTGCTTCAATCTGAAGGTCGATGGGTGTACCAACAGTAACAGCGCCTTTTAAGTTTCCTGAAGCAGCAAAATCTTTGCTAACTTTCTTTTTCTTCGTTTTTTTCTAAACAAAAATTCTTGTGGGTGATCATTATTATAAAAGGCACGTGGAAAAATCCACTTAGGTAGGAGAAAAATAGAAGACATCTGTCATTTGAATTTTGATGACATTGGCAAATAGTTCAATACATTGAATACTGCCCTTAACAAAAAAAGTAAACTGAAACTAAACTAAACTGAAAATGCACGAAAAAAAGGTTTGCAAGGAGTAAGTTGCATTTAACAAATTTAATGTCAAAGGTTAAATCGCATGAAATCTCTACCTAAACCTCGCACAAGATACAATATCGGCAGTCACAACACTGACAGTCACAACACCAACAGTCACAACACCGACAGTGACAACAGATAGATTTTACATGGACCTGAAATTAGATTTCAAACTACAAAGAAACTTTATGTTTACAAAGTATGGTGCCATAGCTTTATTTAAGGTAAAATCGTGTATGTGGACAGTGAAGTGAAATCAACACCATAAGGACTGCCTGAGGCAACAATGAAATTTTAGACCTTCCTTGCAACTATTAAAAATTGTGCTCCAGAAATATACTTTGGAAAAGATAGAAATCTTTGCAGGAAGCACAGACCAATCAAAAAGATGTCAGTGCAATTTTTAATTATGGAACTTTTACTTAAGGAAAATGCTGCCTAATGACATCCTCATTTGTGACATTATCGCCACTAATCCTTAAAATTAAAGTGAAAAAATTTTGCCTTGGGGGGGGGGGGGGGGGCACGTTATCTATTTTGAAGGCTAAAGGTGGCGATATGCAATCCATTTTTTGCGGATGCTGAGTTCCAAATAAAATGTTACATATTTAATTGCGTATTACCCTGTTTTTTATTCAATTTGTTGATGTTGCAATTTTAGAGGTGATACTAGATCAAATCTGAAGAATTTGACAAATTCGATTAGACAATGCTAATATTTTATTTTTGTCCATGTTAATAAATTGAGACAAAAATTTTGTTTTTATTCTGTGAAAATTTTAGTCTTGCATTTGTTTAGCTTATATGGATAGCGGGTCAAAACAGTGTAATTTTAATTTCAAGGTTTAAATATAGTAGTTTTTAGTTTCAATTATAGGTAATTGTTTAGGTTTGCACTCACCAGCTGGTGAATTATGCTTGCTTAAATTTTAAAAATGTGTGTCAGTAGGTGCTTACTTATAGCCTATATTACAGGGAGCATGAAAACAAAATGATAATACGTTTACAAACTTTTAAAATGCGATCTAAAAAAACATTTCTATCGTCGCTTTTCGTTTATAAAAACTTTTAAAATTCGATCTAAAAAAACATTTCTATCGCCGCATTTCGTTCTTAAGCTTTTAAAATGCGATCTAAAAAAACTTTTCTATTGCCGTTCTTCGTTCTTAAATTTTTAAAATGCGTTCTAACGAAGCTTTTCTATCGCCGATCTTAGTTCTTAAATTTTTAAAATGTGATCTAAACACAAAGGAAGTATAATTATATTTAAACAACCGCGATCATTGTTGAATACACTCTTATTTTTAAAATAGTTCTATTATGAAAAAGTGTTAATGGCCTCGATAGCTTCGAGAATGATATCGAGACGGATGCATCGCGCAGCCCTCTCGATACAATTTGAAAGTAAAAAAACGTCTATCACGGATCGAGAATACCGTCGCGATACGCGAAGCGCGATGTTAAACAACCTTTTTCCAGTACTGTATATATAGCGATGAAGTTCTTAGCATACTGATGTCGGCAACTGGGACATGTGATCCGAGGTGAGTGTTGGAAAATGAAAAATGGCAGCATGCTGTAAACAAACAAAGAGGCAGGAAGGAGAGAACCAAAACAATTACCGAGCTTTATTTAATCAGCAATCAAAATTAAAACAGTTATTGATGAGAAATCATGTTTAAGAAATAAATTTCAAGCACTAAAGTATACAAAATATTTTGTTTATGCAGCTAACCAGTTATTTACCGTCTTTTCGGTTACGGTCACATTAGTGCTGGTGGTTTTTCACATATTTTAAGGGACTGATTACATGGAGATTTCATCCCAGGCTGAAATTTTAACTCGGGCTGGGTTGAAAAATGTTTTGCTATTACATGGAGATTTGAGCATGATCTAAGTTAACCAATCAGAAACAATTACAGAAAAGATTAAATTATCAAATGTTAAAAAATATTTGTTACTTCTTTTAACAAACTTCTTGTACAAATTGTAATTGTAAATTCAGTAGCTATATACATATATAGCTACAGGGAATTTTGGTAGCATGGGTTAACATTGTAATAAAAATAAATCAGTTCCCTCCAGAGCTTGTGGCAAAAATTAAATTGCAAATGAGCAATGCCAAAACATTCTTCGCATACGATTATTGCGTAACATTTCTCTTTCGAAAAAAATAAACTTTCCATGAATACATGTAAACGAGAATAATATTGGAATTATATTCAGGAAGTTGTAAAACCACAAGAAGACAAAAACCAAGCTTTAATGAATAATGCTCAATGTTTAAATCATTCAGTGTAATTTTCTCTTGTATCTAGTTCACACGCCTGGATACCATTGGTGCGTGTGTGTACGCGTTTAATGGAATTCTGTGCAGCTACATACAGTTTTTGTCTATAATTGGAAACTGAGAAAAGATGCCTATGCATTTAGTATATATACAGTCAAACAAAATGAAAATAAAACACTTTTGATATTGTTAACTCAAAAGTTACATTTTTACATGCACACATCATGTGCATTGTTTTTAACCCGGGTTGAAAACATTTTTTGAGAATAAATGACATTTCGCCGCGAATGCGAAATGAAATTTTTGCCACCTGAGATTCTCAATGTAATCACCCCCTAAAGCAACCGATGGCAAAGGTTTGTTTATTTACATTTTTCTTTGCAAGAGATTTCATATTGCTTCTTTCTGAAGCAATAAAGCACATTTGAAATTAACCTCAAGGTTAGTCTTAACCTGAGTTAATGAAATCAACAGGTACAAGAATGGAAAGAAAAAATATAACGGTCACATCAGGTGGTCACTATGTAGCTATAGTACTGACATAATAACACTTCCGAAGCTTCTAGTCTGACCGCACAATAAAGTTTTCTTTGGGATGTTAAGTGCTGATACGGAAAGTTATTCTGAATATAAATATAACTTCCTTATATACATTTTTGTGAGTAAATTTTTTATTCACATTTGTTTGTCATTTTACATTTTCTTTTATGAGAATTGCTGTTTTTGTAGGTGACAAGCATTGTTTAGTACAGGTACATTCCTTAAAAAAAAAGCTGATTTATTTTTCGCTTTGGCCTTATATAATCGCATAAGATCTGTAAAGTCAACAAAATCTTATATCAATAATTTTAAATTGAGCACAGTTTTTGTTCATCATCTGTTTCAACATGTAAGCAGGAAGGTTCAAAAATAGTGTGTTACATTAAATAAGTTTGAGTAACCTGTAGAAATAGTTACCTATGGGGGTTAAGGATAAACATTGATATGAGGGCTGCATTCTATCAATTAAAATGAAGACAAAAATATTTACACAGCTATATGGCCTCTATGTGGGGAAAAGGTTGGTGTAACTCGCAGAACTCACAGAACTGCAAAGTTCACGGCAGTACAAAAATGACCCCTATATTCCAACTCTCATAACTACGTGCTATGAACATTTTAGAAGCTTGATTACCTGATGTGGAAAACTAAAAATGTCACAATTAATCTGCGTAATTGAAAAATTAAGTGCTATACCTTTTCATCGCTTTCATCTTCGCTGGATGATGAGGACGAGGACGAGGATGACGATGAAGATGAAGAACCATCCAAAAAATCACCAACTTTCTCAAAGAAACCTTTTTTCTTCTTCTTCTTTTTATCCTTCTTGTCCTTCTTGTCCTTTTTATCTTTTTTATCTTTCTTAGGCTTTTTATTTTCCTTTCCTTCACGTTTTATACCTGCTGATAATGTTGCAGTAGCATCTGCGTTTGCGTCCATTTCAACAACAGGAAGTGATTCCACATCAGCTAAATTAAAGTTATGTAAGTATAAAAATGTCCTTGCAACCAAATAATTCTCAAAAACCTTTTCTACAAATGGGCTAGGACAAAACATATATGTAAACAAAGTGTAAAGGCATTAGTCTAAAGGAACTACCATATAACTTTGACTGAAACACATATGTCAGTAAAGATTTGCTAGCAATTCCAATTGATGTATTAAATATTAAATACAGATTTTTGTCCAGCTACTGGAAAATTACGAACCTGCAAAAATCGGAGCATTAATTCTTTCTTCCTGTAAGGAATCTTCTTGAATAAGTTCCTTGTTTTGGGAGGCCGTAATGTCAACCTACAAAGAAGATAAATCTTACTAAAACTCAAGTTTATCAATCTTTAAAACAATCTTGAAAGCTGTTATTTGTCAGTTTTTTAGTGCAGAGAAAAAAACTAATTTAACATGCATAGCAGACCAGGGTTACTTTTACAATTATAGCCTCTTTAGTTCTTATACAATCAACAAGGGTCAATAAAAGATCTCAATCCTATTCTCATGCTAAAAACTGGTGTCATGGATTTAGGCATCAGTGATCACAATTTAGTTTATGTGATCAGAAAATTCAAAAGGCCAAAATTTGAACCTAAAACTATCAAGGTTCGTAGCTACAAGAACTTCAGTGAAGAGGCTTTTCTGAAGGACCTCAGGAATTTAGACTGGTCATATTTTAATAATTATGATGACCTTGATGAAGCATGTGAGAAACTGAATAAAAATGTTAAAACAATGGCTGACAAACATGCCCCTTTCAAAACACATAGATTTTCTGGCTCTGTTGAGGCATGGGTCACTGATGAATTAATAATAGCCATCAAAGAAAGAGACTTAAAACGGAAAGCATCAAAAACAAAATCCATCATAGACTGGGAAGCTTTCAAACAAAAAAGGAACCAGGTAATAGGTCTCAAAAATCGACTCAAAAACAAGTACTATAATGACGTTTTGCAGGACTTTCAAAAACGGCTAAAACAACTTTGGAAAACCCTAAAAAAAATGGTTCCTGATAAGTCAGGCAATACTACCTCGGTAAAACGAGTAGTCCAAAACGATGGTACAGAAACTTCTCACCCAAAAGAAATTTCCAACACATTCAATTCATTTTTTGTCAGTGTTGGTGCCAAACTATAGCCTCTAAATTTTCTTCTGACACTACTAATGTTAATCCACCTGTTAGCGGACACGATTTTCGGTGGGCTCGTATTGAGACCAAAAGTGTCGAAAAAATAATTAGTTCACTAAAACCTAATAAAGCTACAGGCTTGGACGGAATTGGTTCACGACTGCTAAAAGCAGGTTCGTCAGTTTTAAGTATTTATTTATCAAGTCTTTTCAACAAATCTTTATTTACTGGTTATGTACCTAAATGTTGGAAGACTAAAACGGTCTCGCCTATTTTTAAAAGTGGCAATAAAACAGATCGTACTAATTATCAGATCTCCATTTTGCCAATTCCTATGAAAATTTTTGAAAAGTTAGTGCATGAGCAAATGTCTCATTTTATTTCTGAGCACAACTTCCTGAATGACAGACAGCCTGGATTTCGAAAACACTTTTCCACAGAAACTGCAGTAGTCGATGTCTCTGATTTTATTCTTACTGAGCTCGACCAACATAACTTTGTTTGTGCTGTGCTCATTGACCTTAAAAAAGCTTTTAACACTGTTGATCATAAAATTTTGTTAAAAAAACTATGGTGTTTTGGCATCAGAGATGCTGCCTTTGACTGGTTTAGTCCTACTTAACAGGCCGAATGCAGCTGACTCTTGTAAACGACATGGGATCAGATCTGCTTCATGAAGACGCTTTTGAGGTGCCGCAGGGATCTGTGTTGGGACCCCTGCTCTTTCTTTTGTATATTGAGACTTAAAATCTGTCATCAATTCAAACTACCACCATCTATGTGCAGATGATACAATAATTATTTCGTCCCATAAAAACTTGGATACCCTTGTCTCCCAGGTCGAGTTAGAACTTTCGCAAGTCGACCTCTGGCTGAATAATAACAAAATGACTATTAATACGGACAAAACTGAAACAATCTTTTTCGGCAACCACAGCCAGTTAAAAAAAGTTGAGAACAAAACTATCAACTATATGGGTATTCCTTTGAAGAGGAACGAAAAAGTTAAATATCTTGGGGTAACATTTGATCAAAAAATGCAATGGGAAGAGCACATTAATGACATAAATAGAAAAATACTAATTAAATATTCTAAAATTAGAACCATTGCATCCTGTTTAACACATCACACAAAAAACCTTTTAATTAATGCACTCGTCATGCCATATTTCAACTACTGCTCCTCGGCATGGGCTTGTGCCACCCAAGGTAGATTGGAAAAACTAGAAAAACGATTAAAATGTGTCCGTACCTTTCTTGGGAAAGAGAGGGAATATTCAATGAATAATTTACTCATCAAAAACAATGCCACATTAGTTTTCAAAGCCATGAATCACATTGCTCCTGATTACATGCGCTCAAAATTCCTTTTGACAAAAAACTGTCATAATCATCAAACAAGAGGAGCTTCAAAAAACAGGTTCACACTTCCCTTGGTCAACACGGAATTTGGCAAAAAAGCCTTCCCATTTAGAGCTGCAAAAGTGTGGAATAATCTTCCAGACCAAGTGACCTGTGATGGAAGTCTGCTTTCGTTTAAGACTTCCATCTCTAATGTATTTGGCAAATTCTAATGGAGATCACTTTTTAACTTTTTAATTTTTGTTTTTTATTCTTTTTCTTTTCAATTTTCACAGATTATAAATGTTACTATGTTTGATTGAGCTGAGGCAGTCTAAGGTTTATCATTTTTTGTTTCTTTTTTGTTCTAGTGGCCCCCAGTGGAAACAATCCACCAACTATAGGTTTTTGTGATTTTCTGGGCTAGCCACTTTAAATATTTATTATTATTATTATTATTATTATTATTATTATGCTAATGCTGAACAGAAAAGATCAATTTACACTTTTATAGTCTTTCCCAAGAGTTTGTCAGAAACTGAATGTTACTGCCTCATTGCCCGTTTGGTTATTTATTTGTTATATGTTTATGTGTTTGCAGTACTTTAGCTTGTTTCAAGGTGTTCTATTTTCCCAAAATTTCTCTTTAATATATCAAATTAACTATACCATTAAACCCTCCCTCCAATAAATGCCCAACCTAGAAACAGAATATTTCGTCAACGCCCCTCTAATATTGAAATTCAAAAAAGTGACAACTTTAAAACGACATTTTAAGATTCTGTGCAAAAAGTATTAGGCTGAGCACAAGTCGCATTTAAACTGCTCTTCTTGGCAAGCTGACTTAAACAGGGCTTAAAAAAAGAGTGCACTTACTGTGGACCTAGACTTAAAGATGCATAAAAACCACTCAAGGTTAAATAGAAATTAATGCTGTCAATTTCATGCAATTTTGAAATAGTTTAGTTACAGTTAAAGTTCAATTGTCAAATCAAATTTCTATTTATTTACATATGATCATGCATAGACCTTTTTGAATGATTACATTTTTTCATGGTAAGCTCTTCCGGCTCTAACAATTGCGTGGCAGGCAAAAAGATGCAGGAGCTTGCTGAAGAAAGGTCTTTTTTAGCCCATTTCTTTCTATGGAAACATTGTAAAGTCGTAATGATACCCTTGTGTGAAGAAACAGACTGAAAAAAGGACCTCATTCTGTTAATTTCAATGGAAAAAACTTAGTAAAAGTTAAACATGTCCAACTTTAAAATAAAGTTGCACATCTTTCCTGTTTACACGGTCAGTTCTTTTATGCTATATTTAAACGGTTTTTAGCCTTAAATAAGCAAAAGTATATTTTTTTCCGGCTCCATGGAGGATTCTAGAGCCTGGTGAGGGAACAAGCATATTCTGTTGATAAGAACACCTGTCGAAGTCACATGGAGAGTTGCCCATTTGAGGAAACAATAATAAGTCCTGTGCAACTGCTTTCGTTTTGTAGATGCTGAACTTTAGAATGAGCCCTCCTTTCCCAATGATAAAAACTGTAGTTATTGGTTTCGTTTTGTTTAGCTATGTATTTACACACAAGCCAAAGTATTCAGTATATCGCATTTATCTTACCTCATATTAAAGCTCCACACATTACAAATGGCCATAAGAGTGGAATGAAAGAACTAGCTTAGGTAGTAGGGCAGAATAGAAACGACACTCCTGTTTGCTGATTTTCACCGCGAGTTTTAAAAATTTCATGCGACGTTACACCAGACCAATCAATATCACATAGCTCAGGTGCAGGCAGTTTCGTTCCTAAGGCCCTACATGTTTTTCTATATAAGAAACGTGATTTTAAGGAACACGGTACCGAGATTATGAGCTTGCTAACACACAGTCTAGTCCAAAGAGCTCCCGAAATATTGCAAAATTGGAACAGCCTGCCGGTCTGGCGTTGAAAAAGTATTTGGGAGAAAAAAGAAATTAGAGGCCAGGGCCCACAAATTTGCAGAAAACCTTACAAATTCTAGGCCAAAGCCAAAAGCATGTTTCTCATTAGAAAAGTGTTTATTTGCAGGAAAACCCGAGCATTAAATGCGGGCCATAAATGGCTCAAGTTACAACTGCAAACAAGTGAAACAACCCGAACACGAATTTGGGTTAATACTTACTGAAGCGGAAGCTTGACTGTCCATCGTGAAAGTACCTGTCGAGTCGTCTAAGGTAGGTGCGGCCTAAAAACAGAAGTGAAAAGAAGTTTTAAAACAACTCATACATATTACAACAGCTTGACAGATTTTGAAAGACTAGAAAAATGGGCGTGGTTGAAATCTGAAAACGAAGATCTGCGCATTTAAACCACGTGCACAAATAGAACTGCAATTCCATTGAAATTATTCTTAGTGATTTTCCCTAAGTTAACAGAAACCAGTGAATGTTTTTTTAAACTTAAGACAAGATTGCTTGATGAAAATACAAACAAAGTATGCTTCTCCTTACGGGACTCTTCGGACTCTTGCTACCATCATGAAATACAGTTAAGCTTGTGCGAATGGTTTTCTCAGGAATATATAACTCCGTTTGGAATCTTTGCGACATTATTGTTAAATGTTTATATTATAATTCCACTGCAGGTTAAATGCAGAACGTCAGATAACATACATGCAAATTTTCTCAACTAACAAAAAACCTCTAGTTAATTCTTTAAATCAAAACGCCTCTTCAAAAACATTGTTTGAATTCTATTAGCAACGTAATTAACGTCCAAATTCCCACACGACATACACAAGAAAAGTACAAGTTAAGTTTAAACCAAAGAAGTATTCAAAGCAAAATTATGTTCACAAACTCAACCATTTTCCAAATTTATAATCCTTGTTGAGAGGTGAAGGATTTTAACAAAGTTCTTTGATTTATTTTCCTAGTTAAACGCCCGTTTTGTTGCCGTGTGCATCATTCCATGCCTAACAACTACGCTTTTGCGTCTTAATAAACCACTTAATTGTGATCAAATATAATTACTCTCCATCACAGTGATGGAGAGTAATTACCGATAATCACCATTAAATACCACCAAATCTTAGCGTCCAAAGTGTAAAGTCTCTGCGAATGAGAGTCAACAGGTGATTAAAAATATCTGCAATTCCCATCGGCGTCATCAGTTCCATTTCATTTCACACAAAAATATTTTGAGCTGCCAAGGTAACGCAGTGGAAAGAACTCAAAATGAGATGAGATGGTTCTTCCCAGGAAGCTATGAACGAAAAAAAGCTAAAGCTGCGTGTATACTACCATTTCTATTGCAATAAACACTGAAACGCTTGGAAGCGCGGGAAAAATAAAGCTGTATCTACACTATCAATTTTCTCTCAGCAGTTAAGGGTGATTCGCATTAGCGATTAAAACGGTTTTGGATCAGGCAGCTCACCGGAGATATGTACTTTATTATTTTCTAACTCTTAAACTTGTATAATGCGTTTTAAAGCATTTTGTTAATGACAACAATAGCTAAAAGATATCACATTTTTCATAGAAGCTGAGAACAAAGTTGCCCTGTCGCTTATCTTTCACCAAACTGATAATATTATCAGAGCTCTCGTAGTTTGCTCGCGGTGTGTTAACACATTTTTATTAAACGAGAACAAGAAGAATATAAAATATAGAGAGAATATAAAAAAGCCTGCAAATATCGCAGAAAAGTAGTGCGCGCACACCTTTCTGCGAATATCACAAAGAAGTACAATAGACACACGCCATCCTGCAAATAGTGCAAAAGTGAAGTGTTGACAACACGCTGTACGTTTCCACGTTTTAAGTAAGAACTTTTTAAAAAACTTCGAAAAACTTAACCAGAGGTAATTTAATGTTGAAAAGGACAGACGAACTGCATTATGTCATAGTTGATAGAAAAAGACTTCTAGAAAAAAAATTCTACTAACTATGCTTTTATATACTCTAGCAAATAGAAGGTTTTTCTTATAAGAACCTGGTTTACAAGAACATCGACGCTGAGATTTTGCCAAAAATAAAGACTATAACGTAGATAACTTGAAATTCTTCCAAAAATTGTCTGGAATTGTTATTTTAATGTATTTCCTCTTACCTCTTTAACATATTAAATTTTGTAACTTTTTAAAAAACAACAATCTAAGCTGAAAAAGTGTTAAAAATAGGCACAACCAGCTTCAACTCAATTTTAGAAGTTCTTTTTAAAAAACCGTGTCTTAACCGGGAAATTCACAGACACGAGACTTAAAACTTGAAGCAGCTGCAATATTGTTAGAGACGAAAGAAAGTTCATCTCGATTGTAAATGCGACAGATGTGTTTGAAAGAACGAAGAAGAAAACTTTTTTTTTTTGGCTAACATAAAATAGAGATTCGCCAACCTACGACCATAAGAAATACAAAGTACGTTCATGTAAAGGCTTGAATTTATTTTAAGGCTTAAAAAACTCGTTGTGACCAGTTTGATCTGCAGTAGCTGAAAAAGAGATTCTGGAGTTAAAAAACTTAAAAATGCAAAACTGGATATTCAAAAAACAACCAAAATCAATCTAAATGTGC
Source organism: Hydractinia echinata (assembly GCA_030067915.1). Lineage (NCBI taxonomy): Eukaryota > Metazoa > Cnidaria > Hydrozoa > Anthoathecata > Hydractiniidae > Hydractinia > Hydractinia echinata. The sequence goes on along the minus strand of JASGCC010000003.1, from coordinate 4,474,922 downwards.
TCCAGTCTGCATAAACTTCAATATGAAACGAAGTATTTAAAAATTATAAGCTCCCAACAACAACAAGAATAACAACAACCAGAACCACAACAAAAGCAACTCCTTAAAAATAAACAACAAAATAATTCCTTCTTCTTAGAGCAACAAAATTAACTTCTATCCACGTTGCAATCTATCAATTCGCACAAACATTCTCAAATTAAAATCAATGTCTGATTATAATTTTGATCAGCGAGCAGTCGACGCACCCCACGTTTTCTTTCACATAAATATTCATTGAGATAAAACTTTGAAAACATGGTTATGTTTATACTTCACGTTCAAATTGTGGTTATTCAACAATACCCTATATTGATGCATAATTTACACGAATAATGAGATTAATTTTTAGTTTTCAGTTCTCCCCCACTATTAATAGCGCAGGGTTGGACCGCGTAATAATTTATTCTATTTCATCGCGCAGAAGGAGAGAAAACACTCCCCATGAAGCATTAGTGGACGGTCAATAAAAAATCATTGTTTACAAAAGCTTACAAAGCCGTGAGAAGCCCTTTTAATTTTTATTTATTTATTTTTAAAACACGTGACTGTTGTGTTTAAAACATTTGTTTTTGAATTTCTTTACTCCATGATAATAGAAAGCTAACGGAGCTAAGTTCAGAAAAAGCGCATGCGCACGACGTAGAATTTTGTTGAGGCAAAAAACTGTGTCTTCTTTAAAAAAGTCTCCAATTTTTTATCCCTCGAAGTTTTCCAGAAACGACAACAGATTTCGTTACAAAAGGAGCTGAAATTAGCCATCCCGAGTTGCCAAAAATGTTATAAGTAATTGGAATATGTAAATTACATCCGATTGATTAATGTCTAGTCCCAGGTTCTTTTAATGGTGCTAATTAACTTTACTTAGCGTCCTAACAATAAATAAAATAAAACATTTATGAAACTATTTTTTCACCGGAAATAATTTTATATAAATATGTATTACTACACATTTTTAATTTACACGTTTGTCTCTGCAGTGCAGTCATTTCATTTACAACATATATCAGGTAACAGAAATGCCGTATGTTTCGACCACAATGCCCCATTCCAAGACACTTTTTATAAGAATCGGATATTTGGTTTTAGCCTCGTGTTTCTTAAAGAATTCACATTCTCAGGCTAAAATAATTCTAAAAATAAGCAACACAAAGTAGAGAAACATTTTCTTCAAATTCTACAACGAAAACCTGCATGTTGCGTTTCAGTTCATCTGCATTTGTTTCTCTGGCGTAAGCAAGGCAACCGTTTTGCTCACTTAGTCAAAGCATTACTGTAAACATTAACTAAAAGAATAGATACAATTTAAGCTTGTAGTAAAAGACTGCAAGTTAAGTTGATTTTTATTCTCTCTCGTTTGGTCTTATCCTAGACTTTTTAGCGCAAGTTATTTGGCGTCAGGATCGCTTTAGCGACACGGTGAACGACGGAGAGCAACGGTGGAGCAGTGGTTGTGCGGTGTATTTAACTTTAGCTGGGATTGTTTTCTTAATTTGTTTTATCGGTACGTTAAAATTTAAAAGGAGAAAAAGAGTGCTAGTGTTGGCTTAAAAATAAATTCAAAATTTTAATATTTTCTCTTTTCACTTTTTTAGTATCGGGGACAATTCAATATCAAAAAGTACAGAGATTCCTGGAGACGAGGTTGATATTTTCATTTAATTTAACCGATAATAGCTTGTTGTGAGGATAAACACAACATGGAAATAACAAAATAAATAAACTAGATTATTCTGCATTTGCATTCCGCCTTTGAAATTTTCATTTTTCTAATAGACGAAAAATGTCTACCTTTTTTTTCTAAAACCAAGTAAAATATAATAAAAAATGACATGCTTCCTCTTTCACCTATTTTCATTTTCATTAGCGGCAAAGAATTTGAATCTCTACACTAGGAACCACCGTATATGAAAACTGAAATTTAGTCAGACTAGCTCGAATTCATTTTCGTATATACCTTTACTTGTTTTAGAAAAAGAAAAGTCCTACAAGTTTCAGTCCTCAGAAACATTTCAGCTGAATACACTCATTTCTGTTTGCACTCGTCCGCTCAGACCCTCGTCTATGCTTGAAGTTTAGAAATGAAATATTTGACGTCGGAGAGGAGTGCGATAGATAGGGTCAGAATTTTCCACAATATTAACTTCCATTATTGACCGGAGGTACAACGTAAGTCTTAACCTAACACATCCGATGATACATGTATTCGTTGAGAAATGATATCTGTGTTTCCTGTCCACTTCTCTCTTGCTACTTTTCGCGGAGAGCAAAACAATGTCAACGTAGGCTTTGTTAATTAATTACAAGATAAATTTGAAAATAAACAAGGTGTTTACTTAATTGTCATGTTGATTGATACTAATCACCAGCTTACAAATATTGCAAATCTCAAGAATGAAATATTAGAATCGTATTGCAACAGCTAACTGGCGATTACAATGCATGTAAAATCCTCTATGGTAATGGACAAAGCTGAATTAATTGCTATGGGTTTAGTTGATGCTTGAGTGACACGAATCTGCCTTGTCCTTTATTTTTGGAAATATTTCAGAAGCAAGTTTCACAAGGTCATGTTTGGTTAACACTCTTTCGTTTGAGGGTAAGTAGTGCTCATTTCGTACAACAGTTTTAGACAAATCTTGCTAACTAAATGGCCCGTGACTTTATTTGATCTTGCAGCTGTTATCAGAAACGTGGATTATTCGCCTTTTTTCGACTCTTTCCTAATTATTTCGCTGTTGTATGTATACTAGCATATTTTTAACTGTATAAATGAAGGACTGCCGCCCAAGATAAATAATGACGTGCCCGGTTGGCGGTACATAAACGTGTAGATGAGTCTTAACAAATCATTTTAGGCACTCAAACTTCCATAATTTAAATTTTATGACCACAGTTAGAATATTACACATAGTTGAGTGGTGATTCGAGGAGTGGATGACGTCATCGTGTGAGTAATAACCACAGTAGGTATGCATTCATAGCAACAACATTGATCTGGAAAGGAGTCGATTTATAGTATGAAGTGCGACATAGTGGAAAGAAGAAACGTTTCTTCTACAATAATTTTCCCTCCCATGCACGTGGCATTTTACAAAATTGTGATGTATGTCTTAGAGCCTAATTCAGACATTTCGTTAAGTTAGGACAAATTTTTGAGCGAGAAAATCTTTAAAAGTGAGCAGTTATGTAATAGTGAATGATGAATTCCTAAATTATAACGAAACGGAATGGTATGCACTTTTTGTCTTAAAATTGTTTTAACTTCACAAGTGTTGAAATATCCTAGACCATTTCACAATTTAGAGTAACTGATCAAAGTTGACGAGTCATAAAAACTATAACAACAAAAAGTTACTCTGGCTACCCATTGATTTATCCGTAGAGCTAGTCATAGCTAGCAGTTGAGCCAGTCATACTAGCTGTTGAGCTAGTCATATAGCTAGCCGTTGAGCTAGTCATAGCTAGCCGTTGAGCCAGTCATAGCTAGCCGTTGAGCTAGTCATATAGCTAGCCGTTGAGCCAGTCATATAGCTAGCCGTTGAACTAGTCATATAGCCAGCCGTTGAGCTAGTCATATGCTGGTTGAAATATTTTGTTTTATTTGTTGTTGTCACTGGGTTGCAGTATATTCGAAATGGAAATTTGAAAAAGTTGTTTACGTGTGTCACATTTGTTGACATAGCGTCAAGCTTGACATGTTTAGAAGTCGGTAATGAATTTGTGGTAAATCAAAATTACACCCAGCTAATTTAGAAAATAAAAAAAATATCTGAAACAATAGTATTAGCTATTTAAAAGGTCATAGGCATGACCTCATTGAAAGGACAATGTCCCTACTTCCCTTATAGTTTAATTCTGTGTAAATCTCATAAAGTAACAACTTAGCAATGAATATAAAGTATAAAAAAGCTCGTGAAGTGAGCTATAGCTGAAAATGCAATCAAAGGGGAAGGAGACTTTAGTAACACCAATGCTCTATTTTGGCCAGTGAATAACAATGCTGGAATTATTTTTTGATTGGTGCAACTACTTGAGTTCTAGATCAAGGGCTTGGCATGTCAGTGCACTTAGATAAGCAGTGCAGTGCCTTAAAAAATAGACAGTTTCGATCTCAAATACTTTTGTATAATGAAATCAGGAACATTAAGATTCAAGACTCCTTAAGAACCTAACGTCGAGCCTCTATGTTCTATTTAAACGTGAACGAGTTCGCAAGTATCTGATTTTTAAATTACACGCAGTACACGTGAAAATAAAATAGAATTTCTTGTGATGAAAGTGATCGTAGAAGAATATGAAAGGAAAAAAGAAAATGCATTACTGGTGTGGCGATCGTGATCACCAAAAGAAAACTGCAGGAGGTCCACTCAAGAATAAAAAAATAATTTGCAAAATAGCCAATCAAAGAAGAGTCTTCTTCTTCTTCTTTTGTTTGTGTTCTGTGCTAAAGTATTTTGGTATTTGACGATCGTGGTAGAAACAAAATAGTTCTCAAAGGTCAATCTATGACAGAATAGTAAACAAAAGTTATGTTAAAACGAATTCTGTAATCATGTAACATTCGAAATTAACCAAAATGAAAAACTCAATTAAAACTAAAAGATTTGCCAAGAAAAAAAACTTGCTGCTCCACTCTCACCCACAACAGCTGTTGGCCTTAGAACGATTCGCTTACATCATTTCATGCTCCCTTCCCGAACTGTTATGTTAAAAAAACATTATATGAAACACAAAAAGAATATTGATCAAAGGAAAATAAAGAAATTAAAAAAGCCAACACGAGCAACAGTATCTCTCAGCTAATTTAAAATGTTTCGCAAGGAATCGTTTTTAAGTTGTTTACGTTTGTATTGGTCGGGTATTTTGTTAAATTGAAATTCGTTATAAATTATGAAGAATATTTTTGTTCTTAGCTAAATTTCATTATAAATTATGAAGAAATATAATATTGTCTTCTCTTTTGGAATGTTTTCTATCGCTAATTACACGTGTTGTTGAAACGAATGAAAGTAGAATTCATTATAGAGATGATTGCTGCACGAAAACATTGACATAACTGTCGAAAGAAGAACAGGAACGATGAAAAATAAAATAAATTGTATATAAAGATAATAAAAAGGTTTGCTTAAAAGAAAATGATGGACAACAACATGTTAAAAGATCCGATGAAAAAAAAAATGACTCTCAAATATTAAAAATGAAACTCTATATATACAACATCCTCTGCGATGGAGAATACTTTAAGTAAACAATGGGAATAAAATATAATTTATAGTGTATCATTTCACCCTCCTTAGACATAATTAAAAGTGATGTCTTTCAAAAGTGTTTTTTTTTAAAGAACAATTTTATAACAACACGAGCCTCAAATTTTGCCGAAAAATAAGAACAAGATAAGAACAGTTTCAGGCTCAAATCATTGTTTTTAAAACTAAGAACAACCTGGGTCTGAATTTTGACACAAAATGATAACAATCCAGGATGTAAATTATTCTCTTGCCATTCTCTTTTAAAATAATGATTGCATCATTTGAAAATAACAGTGCTGTAAATAAGAACAAAATGAGGCTAAAATTGTGTTTATACTTAAAAGAACAAAATAAGAACAAGCCAGGCTTGAAAGAGTTAATGCTAAGAACAACTAGCTTCAGGCCAGTTTTAATAGTTCTTGCAAAAAGCTTGTAAGCCATACACGTTTTTTATATAGGAAACCATTTTATAAGAAGCTGAGTAGTTGCCTTTCAAAAAATTAGGAAACTTTTACTAGTTGTAATAATGTTAAATTTTTGCAACCTCGTCCCCAGGGAATCGCCGTCCTGATGTCAGAAAAGATGTAAGATGTCCTGGAGGCGATGCCGCAATTTTTAAGTAAGAAAATTTTGTCCACATGTCTCTCATCAATTGGATGGATATCGAGTAGATTATCATTTAGATGGTGAATAAAAAAGAAAAAGGCATCATCTTTTCTTGCATATATATTGATGAAAGTCTGTTTGTCAAATCACATTTTAATTTGAGAAACTCGTTAAGAAACATTGTTTTGAAAAATAACCCCAGAACATAAAAAACTTTCACTAGTTGGACGTATGTTTAGTTTCTTACAAGAAAACGTGTAATCATCTGTTCTTGACGCCATTTACAAGAGCTTACTTACAAGTGTGAAAGCTGATGCATGGAATTCTAAACTCGAGGTGTAATTTTAACTGCTTGTCAATATTGGAAACTCCTTGTGACGTCATTTATCACGTGTTTTATAAAAACAATACTAATTAACCTTTTAATTATTTTAATGACAAATTTGTTACACCTGCAACAATGGTGCACATAACTGCGATTGTGATTGCGCATGAAGTGTTGTGTATATAGCCATTTTGTCGTTTAAAGTCACATGTTTAAATATTGAAACTTTCGCTTTATTATTATATTATATTCTCTTTCATTTCTTTTAGGTAAACCGTTTAGTTTTTTAATTTCTTCGCTATTAAAGACAAGCTTTTGTTATTTCCTAACCTCGCCAGAATGGAGAAAATTAAATTCTAGACAAAATTTATTCCAACCGCGAGAATTCAAGCTTCATTAATTTCGAAAATGACAATCGTTTTTAGCTGGATTTAATAAATTGGCTTTATCATAACCAAAGAGTTTATAAAGTAATAAAAAAACTTTATGACAGAAATGTCATTGTTAAAATATTTTTATGGCGCTAGTCATAAAAATAGTTAACACTTTTTTGTGCAAAAGTTTCTCTAGTAGAACACGTCATAAAATTCAAGATTTTCATAAAAAAAAATATTTTTATTACAAAAAATGTTTTTCTTTGTAAAGTAGAAAAAAACTGAAGCTATACATAGCGAATCATTTTAATTTTTGTTGTTGTTGACTGGTTAGTTTTGCGAAAATTGATCATTTTGTAAAAATTGATTTTTAAATTCGTGTAACTCTATATATCATAAATTATTCGCTAAAAATGCTAGTTCAACACACGTTTGAAAATATCAATAAAGATTCTTTAAAAGATTTCTTCCTAAAACTGCGATTAAAAACATACAGTTTATAAACTTTCAGAACTACACCATTTGGTGTTTATAAAAGAAAATCGTCGCTGGGTCAAGAAATTGCTCTTACCTTTTTGTTCTGACCTCCAGGCTTTCTCTTTGACTTCTTTTTTGGCATATTCTAATATATCGCTTCAGATTATTTAATTTTTTAAGATTATATTACAAGCCAGCCAACTCCCCTTTCGTCCGTAGCGCGAAACGTGTTTATATCAACGAGTTATATCAAGGTACGTATGCAAGATTAAAGTCTCTCCGTCGTTGTGTTGATTAAGTTTATATTCTAAACTTTACCCATCACTTTGTTGAAACTCGCACAAAAAATCACAGTGATAAAGTTCACAACTAATACACGAGATTTACTGTAACGACGAAATGTGTAAACACAAGAGACTTGCGAAATTTTATTCCACACTGCGCTGTGTACGTTAGCATAACATTCAGAATTAATGTGTTTTCAAACAATGGGCTCATAACAAAAGCATAATTTGCTTCTATTTGTTCAGGAGTATAGTATCTATGTGTGTTGCTAAGGGGCGTTTTTGAATAAATATAGCATGCGTATCATTATAAAGTTGATTAAGCGAGTCAATTTTTGTCTCGAAAACTTGATAACGTGTTGTAACAGAAAAGTTTTAAGAAGATTTTATTCGCTGTTAAAAACGATGAAATACGCAGCTACAAATTATTTAATCAGAATTAGCACTGCTAACACACAAACATGAGCTATTATCAAAACTTTAAACTTTAACCTTGATGTCTTTATTTCAAGTGACTTTGACTAAACAAAAATAGAAAATTGAGGTTTCCTTATTCTCTCTAAAATTGTTTTTTTTTAATTAGAATACTTGTATTCGTTTCCGCATTAAGTAAAACAATCAGAATACCTCAGTATTCTAAGTCCTTTTTGGTCGTACTTGAAGCCAGTCTTCAATATGGTGGTAATGTATTCAAGGGGCGTAAAGAAGAGGCGTTGGCGTTTACCATAAGATTAACAATAAACAATAAAAAATTAATGTTCATATGCAACCTCGTTTCTAGGTCATACGATAACAACCCTAAGAGTCCTGGAGACAAGGTTGGCTAAAGTTGTGTGCCATCTATGCAATATGCAATATAAGCACGCTTAAACCTTCGGAAATGACCAACTTCGTCACCAGGATTTGTTATGTATTTTGGTATCGGAACATGACTTAATAAGTCCTGGGAACGGCGTAGATGACATGTGTCCTATCATTTGCGTAAAACTTATTTTGTACCCAAGCCTCCTACACTGTCCACTTATATTTTATACTTTCTCAAAACCGTCTGAAATATTTGCTTGCTTTGTGTTGAGTGTTTATTATAGTGTGAACAACAACATTGGTTGAGCACGGTAGCTGGAAACAAGATAGACAACAAATTAATCTTATACACAGTTTTTAAGGCTGTGTTTACATTGGAGATGTTGTTAGATTTTTTTAAAGATGGTGGAGATGTTGTTAGATATTTTTTAAAGATGGTGGAGATCTTGTTGGTTGTTTTTTAAAGATGGTAAAGACGTTGCTAGAATTTTCGAAGATGGTGGAGTTGTTGCTAGGTTTTTTAAAGATGGTGGAGATCTTGTTGGTTGTTTTTTAAAGATGGTAAAGACGTTGCTAGAATTTTCGAAGATGGTAGAGTTGTTGCTAGGTTTTTTAAAGATGGTGGAGATAATGTTTAATTTTTTTTAAAAGATGGTGGAGACGTTGCTAGATTTTTTAAAGATGGTGGAGATGTTGTTGAACTTTCTTTAAAAATGGTGGAGATGTTGTTTGATTTTTTTAAAGATGGTGGAGATATTGTTAGATTTTTTAAAGATATTGGGTAAGTTAAGATAATATGTCTAAAATGTCATGCTTTAAAATTATTATTCGCTCGTGTGTGACAGTCTAGAACGCGTGATATTTAAAGAAAATACATTTAGGATTTTTGATCTCTTTATAATGCTTGCTTCAAGATAATGGCATTGCAAAATTAGTGGTCATAATTTCAGTAGTTAGGTTCTATATAATTACGTAATTAGTAAGATCTCAATTTTTTTGCAAGGCCCAGTTCAATATCTACCATTTTGACGTCTACCATTTTGAGAAATTATTACCAATCATAGACGTCCTTATAAATAGAATAAATCAACAAATAAAGTTCGTTTAACTTTGTAATCAAAAGTATATCCACATTCCATTCATATTTAAGTTGTTTGTTGTAAAAATTTGATCGCAGAAAAAATAGCTGCTCTCTCACCCACACCCAAATTAGTTGTTGCCCCACCCCTGAAAGCTAACATATGACGACATTCCGGCTGTACGAATGACTTTATTAATACTACACATGCCTGCATATCACCTTAATAAAAATTGTCATTGTTATCGTAAATGCTTGTTACTATTCCGCTAATTACACTAATTTGAAGGTGCATGTGATAACATATTTAAAAGAAGAACCAATTAGATGATCCTGTTTCCACGGTAACCTAATTAATATTTTTCATGTGATAGACACTTTGATAACATGTGACGTCATGAGTTCGTTGTTATTCCCAACGTAACATAAACACAGTCTGATGTAAAAATAAAAAAACCTGTTGGTAACTTATCCATCCTAGCAAAAGATAAACAAACAAATAAACCAACCAATGGAAATGCTTTACTCACCAACCTCGTCCGCAGAGCTTTTTTTTCACTTCCCAATATGTGTGTTAGCGCGCTAGCCACATATCAGAAATCGAAAAAGAAACCCTGGTGACGAGATTGCCTCACTTACCTCAAACGACACACTGGCTTTCTTTTCGCACTGAACTACAGCTTCATCAAGGTCTGCAGTTATAGAGGAACTGCGTCCGAAGTTGTCATCGTCCAAGTCAATACCAGCTGTATTTAAATCTTCCATGCTGTTCGTGCCTATTTTAGGTAAGGTGAAAGTACCATCGAATACGTTATCATTTTCTTCTACTTGACACTCAGACCGTTTGATGTAGAAATCCATATCCTCAGTTCTTGAAGGGTTTCGCAACTTCCTGATTTCTTCTTCAAAATTGTCTTTCGAGTCATTCTCATCGGGTGGTAGTTGGTTTAAACTCGAGTTAATGTCACATATTGTGGTACTCAATTCTTGACCAATCAAGTTTAAAGCTTCGTCCGAGTTGGCTTGCATTAGTCCACTTTGCTTCACCGTTAAATTTGAATGAGTAGCTCCGCTGTTTTGGTTCTGCAAAATATCTTGTTTGGTTGTTGACGTTTTTTGTAATCTACTGTCTGAGGGCTTTGTTATTCGCGTTGAATTGGATGTTTGTTGATCTGTTATCAAATCAGTGCTCAAATCACTAATGTCAGCAGCTAAGTTATCAAAATCGTTTCCTTTGCTATTCACATCATCTGTTGGAAATTTAGAACACGGATTAACACACAGTTATTTCGTCCTGATGATTTTTTTAATAAAACTTGTTTCCTAAACAATAACAGAATTATAGAGTAGGGATAATATAATCCAAGTGCGTTACTGAACTCATTCAAAAGGCTTTTATTAGCTTGCACGATATGCACATGCAATGGGAAAATATCCATTTGCAACTTCGTTCCAAGGGCTGGTTAATTTATTCGTTTGTCTAAATACAAAAACAACAAGCCCTAGAGACGAGGACAGTTCTATAAATTGGAAACGTATAAAGCTTTCTTAATTCGACTAATTTTACCGACTGGTTTTCTAGTTTTTTTTCTGGTTGTAGAAACAATGAGTGTGTCACGTCTCAAGTAATGTAGACATTATCATTAGCGTAAATCATCTTTCAAAAGTAAAACCACACGAATCCTGATTTTTAACTCCTTATGTCTGGTTGAGAATGTTATAAAAGAGGATAGATTTGACCCTTTTTAGAAGAGGGATATAAGCTCGATCTTACAGGGCGGAGATGGCGTAGTGGTAGCGTATATGACTTGTAATCATATACTTCCAGGTTTGCAATCCCACTCCGCGAAATTTTGAATGCAGCGCGTTGTCAGCCCACTTGAAGCCATCTACTGAGCACCATTTCGCTTTTGGGATGATGCGTGGCAAGCAAGTATGTAAAAGCAATGTTGTGTGTATTTCTAGCAGATTATGCAGACTAGTAACCGTCAGGGGGTAGCCAGTCGTCAGAACGAAATAGGCTTGGCCTTATGGAAAGAAGGGACAAAGTTAATATTATGGAGAAGAAGAAGGATGCAATCGACCTTATGGAGAGGCTCAGGAGAATCAATGTTATGGAGAAGTTTTAACTCCAATCGTTATAAACTTTAATGAAACATTTCGTTGAAGTTTACGAACAAGACATGGCCACGACTGCTTAAATGGTCCATACTCTGCATAAGTCGCTACTTTTGCGCAAACGTAGTTCAGGTGGACATTTTTTAAAATGTTCTAGTTGCATTCTCTAGCGCGCCCGCACAATGTAATGATCCACGTCAGGGCACAAGAAGGTCGCAAAAATTGGAAAAAAATGGTCGGGCTGTAACACGTTTCAAGAGTATGAATTTAACCACAATACCTAAGAGCCGACAGTCCGCTATCAGCATTGACAAGTGAATATTGACAAGTTCAAAATGCGTGACTTAAATATCGAAACAACCAGTTCTATTACTTGTGGCAGCGAAATTTAAACCCTCCCAGATTATATTTTGTCCAGGATTGAGAGAGACAAGTGAGAGAGTAAAATAGTGGGCAAGACAGCCTTGACCACTATTTTATTGAAAAAGCTAGGTTTGTTTAAAATGTAGCTTTTCCTTTAAAGAAAAAAACTGGTTTTGAGGGTGACAGCTAGGGTACCATTTTGACTCACAGAGACTACTAGGTGGACGTGAACATGACACAAAATGTATCCCGTTGGCGAAAACTTTCAGATATGTAAGAAGCATCTTAAACGAAGCAAAATAATTAAGAGTACAGTGATTCTTCAATTTGAACTTTTAACAAAACAACATCATTCTTAAGTTGAATGACAAGATTTATATTTCCTGCGTACCATTCGCAGACATTTCTCCAGCCGTACCAACTGCATCAAGCGTTTTACGTTTAATGCACTTCGTACGACTGAAGAACAGAAATATAAATCTTCTCATTCAACTTAACGTTTTACTTATAACAAACTTTCTTACCAGCTTAATAAAGTTTAGTGTAAGTCACTAAAACATAAAAAAACAATCATTTCGTGGCTTCTTAAAAAATGCATGGTTATGCGAGAGCTATTTTTTGCAACCCTCTGTGTCAGCCTTTCATTTCAACCAATACATAAAAGCCAGTCTCATTCCTAGCCAATCAAAATCAGGCCTCTTCGATACGCAACTTCGTCTTTGGGGCTGTTTTCTTTTTCTGACAATCTAGGACCGAGAAAGGTCCTGGGGACGAGATTGTTTCATACCGTATATAGAATAAACTTAGTTTGAAATAGACAGTATGCTTTTAACGCAAACTTACATAACCTTGAGATTTTAAATTATGACATCTACAATCATGGACAGTATTAATAAAACAAAGGCAGTTTTTTCGTCATTTTTTTTAAACACGGACAAAATGGTGAATTGGTCACTACTCTGCAGCCAAAAAACTGCAAAGTCGCTACTTATACACAACGTAGGGCAGTTAGAGACAGCATGACATTTGCTAGACACCCTCACAACGAACTAATCAACGTCGCAACCCCCTAAGGTCGCTAAATTAGAAAAAAGTGATCGCACTGACGTCAGCAACAATTAGCATGTTTCAAGAGTATATATTTAAGTCCTAAGTCCGTTGTAAGAGTAAAGTCCGCAGTAAATATTGACAAGTGAACTTTGGCAAGTTCACAATGTGAGAACAACCAATGAAATCACTTGTCCACTACAAGTGATTTCTAACTTCGAAATTAGCCAATATTTTATTTTATTCTGTCCATAATTGTTGTCCTCCTAAACCCTCCTATAAATATTTTCGTGACAGATTGTCATTGTTTGATGTCAACTTTGCTATTTTAAGCTGACTGCTGTTTACATTACTCCACTTTTTATTAATCCAAACTCTGTCCTGGAGCACGTTCGAAGCTCTTTCAGTTAATTCGAACAATTCTCTATTGTAGTTGCTAACTTAAACAATTATACAACTCTTATACTAACTCTTCACTTAGCATTGCACACTTACCGTGTTAGCAATCAGAGCAATAAATTGTTCGAGTTAATTTTCACAGGAAATTTGATTAAGTTAGTCGTTACTATGAAAAGACGTTTGGTTATGAGAGAATCAAGAAACTTTCAGTAAAACTTCATACATACAGGTTGAACTTTTTTGTGAGAAAAAGTACACCATGTTTTTCTGGATACAACTTCGAGAATACGCGAGTACAGAAAGTAAACAAACCAAAGTAGATAAAGTAAACAGACCACCAATAAGAACAACAAAATCAACAACACCATAAATAATTCATCTTTAAATCCATCGGTGTTCTACTTAGCCGCTGCAACAACATTCTATTTTTTAAAAATACTTTTTTTCACTAAAAAAAAAGCGACAACACACCTAACAAAAACAGCAGTCAAAAAAACAATTTCTTTTTCATATTTGTGTCATAACAAAACATTGCAATGTTTTTCAACAGTCTTTGGACGTGAATTTTTCCTAAATTCATTTCCAGACTTCCACTAGGAGGCTAATTCAACGTGAATGAAATACTTTTAAAACATTTAAAACAGTGCATGAATGAAAAATGTAGATTAGTCGATAACCAGTGGAAAATCAACAGTTACGCCCTTCGTACATACTGCGGTTATCAGATTTTCGTTTGTCATACGTATCCCGAGCATTACTATTTCATGTATTCTTAGCACAAAATAACAATTCGGCTATCATTTCAAAAAAAATGCGGGTATTAAAAAATAGGAGATTTTGTATTTGGGCATTTGTAAAGAATATTTTAAAGTGCCTGGCCTCTTGACCGGGTATAACTTTTGTTTGGCGTGTAATTAAGTGCTGAAATTGTGACTATTTCTAGCTTTAATAGGGGCTTTTAATGTAAAAATGTTGGAAAAATCTTATTGCTTGGGTTGTTGCAATTTTGGGACGGGGTCGACGTCGAAACGGGTTAAGCCACAAGTAAATGTGTGACCCAGCCAACGCCAGCTTATACTTATAAGAGCCGTAAACAGTACCCTACATCCGGGTGGAGCACTGTAGTACAGGTAAGCAGTATGTCGTAAATCGAGTAGAGCGCACACAACATTATAATGCTTTTTGTGTAATATATGTTTAAAAAATATAACTTCCCTACAACTGTAGCTAAAATAAAAACACAGTTTACAAGCTGCTGTTACCCTGTCATAGTAAAAACAATCGGTCAATATTATTTATTATCGTGACAGCGGGCTGAGCACATGTACATGTCGCACATGCGTATAGGCGCAATACCTTTTTTAAAAAAACTTGATTACAACTTTAGTTTAAATAAAAGCACAGAAAACAGCCCGTAGTTACCACCAGGCATAGCTTAGTACAGGAAAACCGTGTCGCGAGTATAGGCGTAATTCCAAAAAGACTTTATCGCAACTTCCGTTTCAAAAGAAATAAAGGAAACAGTCCGTCGTTACCCTGTCCAGGTAAAAAATTATTTAGCAATTGTATTTTTTGGAATAAGTTTTCATAACAGTAATAAGGCGAAGCTACCTAACTGCATTTAGCATGAGAATTGTTAAGAATTTTGTTGTTACCAAACTATATTTGGTGACATTCAATTTTTAGGCAGAGATAGCTAAAGAGCTAGCTAGATAGCAACAAGCAACCCGAAATAAAAATAAGAAATACTAATATACCATAAGTTGAGTAAAAAATTCAAAAGAATAGGAAGAAATAAGGCTAACTATAGCTAGCTGGCTTAAGCAGGAGGATGGCTAGAAAACGTGATGACATATTCATCTTAACATGTGGAAACATACAGAAGATAAATATTCCTATAGATACAAAGTATATAGAAAATAAAAAGGTCAAAATGAGACCTAAAAACGTGACACCATCACTTCCAAAACAAAATGGCCTTCCTAGCATGTTTCCGTTATTCCGTGATTCCGAAATTACGCTGCGTAAACCCAAAACAAAATCCGTAAAAATAGGATTCTGAGTGGATTTTCCGAAATAAAGCTGCGCGTAAGCCCTTTTAAACGCACAGAATATGACTATTATTAAAGAGATGTGTGTTCGTTACCAGGTGGTTATTCTTATAGAGATGTGTTTCGTTACCAGGTGGTTATTCTTATAGATATGTGTTCGTTACCAGGTGGTTATTGTTATAGAGATGTGTTCGTTACCAGGTGGTTATTCTTATAGAGATGTGTTCGTCACCAGGTGGTTACTAAGATGTTGCTAAGGAGATATATGCATCCCAGTAATGCAATACAAACAAGATGGGAAAGAGATATCGATCCAGCAGTATCACGTCATTTCTGCTGCCAACAACGCCATTAAATTGTTTCCTTGAACATCTTTAAATGCCAAATATACCAAACACGTACCAAGTTTAATGGCATGATCTTCAATATTTCTGGTAAAACGGAGATTTAACGTCACATTTAACGTTAAACGTAAAATGCAAATATTTTCGATCCCAATGAGGTCATTGAATTACAATTTTTCACTGCCGTAGTCGAACGAATAAGCGACAATGAATCTGCACATGCGCAATATTTACTTTTAGCATACTACGTAATTTTTTCTCATTCGCCAGCATTCGTCGCAGTAGTTGGAATACGTTCAACTACCACGGCGAATGGGCAGCCAAATGACCTTAAGAATTAAAGTCGTCAGTGATGGTTTAGAAGTACAAATATACAGTTGAACTCATGTAATTCGACTCTTCAGGGGGTCTCACGATTTGGTCGAATTACGTGAGTTGTCGAATTAAAGGAGTTTTGTTGTAAGGGTTTCATTCTGAAGGGACCGAAGAATTTGGTCGATTTACATGATTTGTCGATTTATGTGAGGTCGATTTACATGAGTTCAACTGTACTATAAATTAGGGAAGTGTCAAGTTTTAGGCATGTGCGACGTCATTTCTGATCCCAATGACGACATGAAATTGATTATTTACCTGGAATCTGTTTGTATTAAGACTTTTCACAAATATGCCAAGGTTTTATCACCTAAGCATAAGTACTTCTGGATTTATGGTCCGGGGACAGTTTAAATTTACTGGAAATCGAGCATATTGAGCTGGACGCTCCATGGAAAGAAGTCTTTATATTATACTGTACTACCATGATCAAATCTGTCGTCCATATGCAATCATTTTCTTAGAATAACTCAGTATGTTTGTGCCTGGGTATCTCGTTTCTCTAGTTTAGTGGTCTTGTAGCGTGCCCTCGACAATACATGTCAAATTACTATATCCATGAAATGTTGTGAAATGGAAAACTTATGTTTGAAGGCATTCGACGCTGTTGTAGAAAAGGGTGAAGTTAGATCCTAGAGTTGTTTTATTCCAAATACAATGGATCTTAATCTATAGCCGCACTAAATAATAGGAAAATTGAAAAATACTCTACCCGCTTTATTATTTAGAGGACAAAAAATTATTCCAAATTCTCCGCACTAATTATAGGTCGCACTAAATTAGAAAAATTACGGTCGTACTAAAAATAACTTTTCTAAGAGAAGCGTTGATAAATCCATTTTTTTTCTTTAAACCAGTTTGTCATTTCATGTATTTGACCATTTCTAATCAATGCATTTTATTTTAAAAAAACCTTCAAAAATACCTGTTGTAATTCTTCATTATTTTGTGATCATGTTATGAAATGGAATGAAAATTATGGAGTCTGTACAAAGTCATGAAGGATTTCGCGAAAAGTATTTAAGTTTGCAAACAGATAGAAAATAACAAAGAAATTGATGAGTTGTTTATGGACAGAATTTTAGGCCAATTAAAAGGATATGGGGATAGTGTTGTAACGGAGGCACTTGAATCTTCACCTCGAGTATGAGACTCTTCTCACAAGGTGAATAATAAACTGATAAAAGCTCTAGAAGATAAATAAAAGCAGTCTGATAAATACTTTGGTAAATGCAACGACGTAATCACTACCCGTGACGTAGTAGTTGTCAAAACCTTTCCAGGAGCGATGGAGCCACATGAGATTATTGATGGCAACATTTTAAACTTATAAATCAACCAGTTAAGAACACAAAAATTTTTCTTTTTTGGTATGATGATCCCGTACTGCCCTTTACCAACAATTCTGAACCTAAATGTCAAAAAATCAATAAGCAAAGAATAAACTTGAATTAAAAAAGATCATTATTTTGGAAACATTGTATACGGTTCGTAAACAAAAGTTTACACAAAATGTAAAACAGATTGTTTTTTGAGAAACACATCTAAATCAACAAAAATAATTTCATTCAGCATGTCGTATATTGCCATTACCCATCAATCTTCCACAAAAAGGTTATGAAACACATCAAAATTTAGAAAAATCAGTCATTTCAGTGCATACAGTCATCGCCCATTAGATTACAAAATCAGAAACAAAACAATAATAAATAACTTAACACACACACTTTAAATTCTATAATATTCGTTCCACTTGTCATATTGCATATAGTCCCCCTTGTAAAGTGCACAGGTAATGTGAAAAAAATTATAGATGAATTCCAGCGTGACGTCATTTGTTTACTTTTTAGCGGTAAGCTCCTTGGCTCTGGCTTTTGCATGGCAGGAAAAAAGATGCTAGGGTTTGGTGAAGAAAGGTCTTTTACTGTGGATTTCTTTTAACGGGGACATCGTTGGCTGGGGTTATAAACTATTATCGAGTGTAGGTTGATACCTTCTGATTTATTTGAATTCATTAAAAGTCATAAGAATGCCTTCGTTTGAAGAAATGAAGTGATAATTACTTTGCTTCACCTAGCACCCCAATCTTTTTCCCTGCCACGCAAATGCGAAAGCCGAAAGAGCTGACCACTGAAAATGTAAACAACGGAATATCCTGCAAAAGTTCAAGTCTTTGAAAGATTTTGTAGGTAGCTTACATCATAATTCGTGCTCATAAAAGAAGAGAAATTTGGAAACTATAGTAGTTAGCTATAGATAATTAAAAAAGAGGAATAACAACAGAAGTCATATGTTAGAGCTAGCCATGGGATGGGGAGCTGGACTTGGAGGCTAACATTAGCTAGCTAACAGTAGTAAGACACCCAGTTAAATATACTTAAACTGGGAACACTTACCTAAAACTAAAGCTAGCTATTTATGCTTAGTAAAACACATATAAAGAGAAGCAATAGTAATGTAAAATTAATAACATTACAGTTCAACAAACCAAAGTTTTCCGTTTTTCAGTCAGCCAACAGCTTTATGTAGCATTTTGAATTTTAGGACAATACATTTTAGTTACGCGCCAGGGCACATGAATTATGCAACAAAACATAAACAAATATGGCTACATACGCGGTAAAATATGAAACTGTGGCTTTTCCTGGGAAATGCGAGTCTGCTTGCTCCACCGACATAAAAACCAAACGTCTAAAAATATCAAAGTTCTTACTATTTGTGATTTCAAATCCACTTTAAACTCTAGCCTTTGTTTTCTACTTCTAACTTTACTTTACATCTAGCTCCACTTCTCACTTTTCTACTTCTTCACTTGGTCTCTTTTCTTTTTAAATATATAGCTATGCTTTTTTAAACCACTTTTTTTCATCAAGGTAAAGGGATCGTTCTTCTGTGCTTTTTTTGGTGGACTTTATTTTCTACTTCTAAATTTACTTTACTTCTAGCTCCACGTCGCTCCACTTTCACTTCCAACTTCACTTTTCTACTTCTTCACTTGGACTTTTTTCTTTTTAAATATGCTTTTTTGAACCACTTATTTTACTTTTTTCAAGATCGTTCTTTTGTGGTTTTTTTTGGTGGCGAGAGGACACCATTTTTCGAAAGTTAGCCGTTAAATTTATTTCAGCAAATCAAATTGAGTCGTTTTCATCACGTGATGTAAAAAAAGTAAACCCGCTAGCAAAATGGACATAATTTTTTTCGGCGACTTCAAAGAGAATTTCGGCAACATCAAAGGAAAATGACGATATCAACTTTGCCTGTCACAGACAGACAGACACACTTAGCGTATTATTATAGAGATAATTAATATATATAGAGATAAAATATATTAGGCAACCACATTGTTTTTCTTTCTTATATTTATCGCATTTTTTGAAAGTGAAAAAAATATATGTCCTCTACCATCCTTTTATTACTCCAGCGATGATCTGGTGACTCATCTCGCCACATAACTTCATGGTTTTTAACGAGGGTGCCGATAAGCCGCAAACGCCCGCATATATAAGGGCGAGCTCGGGCGACTTTTCAAATTAAATTGACGGTTGTCCGCCGAAACCGCCCGCGCTTTCCCGAACTCGTCCGGAGCATTCCCGAAATGCAACACCTTGTAACATAAACATGGCGGACGACAGTTGAAAGCATGCGCTTGAAGAGAAAGGAGTTAATAAAGTTTATGTATATATAAGTTATTTATCAAGTAAATCTTATTAAAAACCATCAAAAACAGTTCTTTTAAGCACTTCGCTACCACATAGTTAGTTCATTTTAATTTTTATACTTTTTTAAATAATTTGTGGTGAATCAGTGAGTGTTTTTGTGGTGAATCTTTTTTTTTTGTTCGGGCATTGTTCGGTTCTATGTGGGTTTTTTCAGGCGAATACCTGCATTTTTTTCAAAACGCCGAACTCGCCAGAAAACGCCCGCATTTTTCACGGTGTATGCGGCTTATCGGTACCCTCGTGGTTTTTATTCCATAAAATAACTTTGCAAAAATGCAGGTAAACAAAGTGGAAATTTTTCCCGGTTGAACAAAAGATGAATTAGCTAAAACGTCCTAATTTCGTGATTTACGTCTTAATTCTGTGATGTGTTTTTTTTTCCAATGTGAGATACGCTAGGCTCTACATATACATACTAAATAATATAAAAGCTCCTACGCAGCTTATTTCTCTTCGATTTGAAAAATCTCAACAACATAACAAATGCAAAATTCTGTACTTCATTGGCGATAAATTTGTGATGTAACCAATGATGTTGTTGTCTATAATAAAGTGAAACCTTGTGTTTACAATTATATTTAATTAATGTCAAGTCTTTTGGGGTGAAGAATCATCTTAAATGACAAATTTCAAGATGATCGTATCATCATAATGGAGATACAAAATCATTAGCAACACTGGTAAAAACTTTAGAAATAGAATAAAATGGAATAAAAAATAGAATCAAAGTCTGCAGAATGAATTTCCAAAATGCATGGCGCCGTAGTTTAGTGGTTATCCACTCTCGTACTTTGTGCGGGAGACCGGGGTTCGATTCCCCTTGGCGGCGATTCAATATGGGCAATTGAATATTACCATAGCCCCGGGTTAACCCAAGCCATGTGAGGGAAATTGGGGAGATGGCGCACCGTGTGGGCCGTTGGATGTTGCAGGGAGTTGTCTGGCAGAGCGCTTGAATTTGCGTAGCTCAAAGAGAGCATTAAATATTCCAAGACTTCCCATCAAAGCCATGGCCCCTCCTGGAGATAATAGACAGGGTATATCCCTCGATATTTGTGGGGCTAGCCATGTAAAATATGCACATCTATCTATCTATCTGCACCTAATTTAACTACTATAGCTAGCTATAAGTTCCTTATAATTGATGCAATCAATATGTTTTAAGCTCCATAATGATATTAAATCAATGTAAAACCATAGTTGAAAGACTAAGATAAGGACTAAATACATACATTAAAATCCACGACAAGTAACCAGTAACCAGTAACCATCCAACATCCAACACATGTGGGATAAGACTCATAATGGCAGAAAAAATCAGTCAAACTTTTGTACGGAAAGCGAAATATGCGCCTTTTGCACAAAAATGAATAAACGGCGCGCCATTAAACAACCTTTCGTTCCTGAAGTTTCGTTTCCAAACACGAGCCACCTAAGGTGTGAGTCGGTAACTTGTACAACAGGAATATGAAATACGTTTATCTAAAGCTAGACTTAACTACACTATGATAAATACAACATTATGAGCACTAGATCTAAGACATTCCTTTAAAGATCAATGTCAACCCGCTTTATAAATAAATGTTTTACCGCCTCGGCTAGTTTCTCATGTAATCTCGCACATGAATTGGCTCCGCGTAAAATATTCACCAATATGTTCATTTTTTATTCCGAGACGAAGAAAGGCTAAACCAAACACACATTCCTGCGGATTGTGTGAATAAAAACAATGCGATTATATCTACCCTGTTACAACGCAGTGACAATATGACGAAGTTTTAATTGTAAGCGACCTCTTGAAAGACATATGTGATGAAAGAAATATTGGTTTTATTAACAGTCAATATTAACCCCCAAAAAAACATTTGAATCGCAGCCGATTGCATTTAAATACAAAGGGAACGTTATTGCTGTCTCAAAATTTTTAACAAATTTTAGAAGATTGACCCAACAAGGCTCGGATCCTTGTAACTCATCAAATTACGTTAAAAAATTTCAGTAACCTTATAATTGGTAAGTTAAATATTGATTCACTACGAAATACCATTGAAGCCACTGTCCATATGTTTGAAGAAAATATAGAGCCCTACTGTTAACTGGTGCAAAATACAGACATGCGCACGGCGTCTGTATTTTATTTTATAGGAATCAAAAATTGATCTTTTTGTCATTATGAGTGGTCTTTGTGCAACTTGTAAAACTTTAATAAAATCACCAGCTTGTTTCAAAAATGCAAAGCTACACCTACCTGTATCGCCTAAATTCTAACAAATTAACCAATATGTTTTAAAATAGTTTAAGCATCGGGATTGAGACTGACTGGCATGTGTTTGTTGGTACTGTGATGAAACTATCTGTTGGCGAAGATAGTGTACTGATAGCGCTGTCAACTTGTAAATATAAGGTTACAGGTTCGAGACTGCTGTCTGGCTCACTTTAAACCTCCTTGTTTAAATGTACTGTTGTCAGGCCATTTGAAACCATTTACTGACCGACAAATAGGTTGAAGAGCAATGCTGTACGCATCTCTAGCGGGTAATATAACTCACTTACAGTCGGAGGGGAAGAAGAGCCAACCGTTAGGATGGAATCCCCGATGACTTTAAAAATTCCTGTTACTTACTTACCTCAAAGCATGGATGTACGAAAATTTTATGTCAAATTTTATCGTAACTTTAAAAAAAATGATAATGGAGTTTAGAAAAACTTTGAAATCTAACTTGTCGATTTATAGATAAGAAAACCATGATATAATTCATTCCATTTTTGGAACATATTAAATGCCTTTGCTCCGTGAAAAATATTTGCGGTTTAACCAGGATTCGATACGATAATACCATAAGCACCCATCTCCCGGATGTTGCATGGAATTCACAAGACAAAGAAACTATTTTGTAAATCCGCTAAAGTCGCAAATAAAAAAAAATTAAATATTTCCAACATAGTTGATTTCAGAAAATTCGGAAGACAACGAAACCCTTGTTTTCAAATACATTAAGAACTAAATTTTCGGCGGAAAAACCTTCGGACAAGATTTATAAAGTCAAAAATGGGAAGTCGTTTGAACGAATTTTACCCAAATTTCAAAAGTAATGAATACGGGAAATGACACAAAAAGAAGGCTAGAAGCATTTATAGTGTACATATATTCAATCAAGATCTAAAAAAGGGTCTTCAGGATCCAACTTTATAGATAGAGCTTCAGCCAAGTGTAAAAATCACGAAAAATTTTTATTGATTTTCTGATTGCCCTATATAAAATTTCTATGCACTGGTCTTTTTTTTAAAAATTAGAAAGAAAAAAATTTTTGGACAAAAAAACTTTCGGCAGACACAAATTTCGGACGGAAAAATTTTCTGACAAAAAAAGGTCCAAAAGTTTTTCCGTCCGAAAATTTTCGTTCCTAATGTATAAATCACACGAGAAAATAATTAATTAAAAAAGAAGAAATTGTCAAAAAGAATAAAGATGTCTGTGAAGTATTCAATGACTATTTTGTAGATATTACACCGCACTACATACTAAAGTAAAGGAAAACGAAGTAGTAATTAATATGTAGCAGTGGCAGAAATTCTTCAATTTAAGCTTGTTTCTCAAAACAACGTGATCGAAATAATGATGGTTATCATATGGTTCGAGTTTTTCTCGCACAGTGATTGGCTAATCTACACGAAATATATGCTATATTTTTATTTTTTACCAAGAAGAGTGCAATTTTTACTTATTTTTCAATTCTACAGTGCAAAAAGATTTGTTTTGAAAAACTCCTTTTTCCTGACGAGCTAAAACTAGCTATCCCGATACACAAAAAAGGAGATCATGATGATAGGCAAAACACAGACCTGTAAGTCTCCTCTATAATCTATTAATTAACAGGTAAATGCATTTGCATTTGCAAATGCATTATATCTGATAAACTGAGTCCGTGTCTAACAAGATTCAGAGGTTACAACACCCCATATACGCTTATAAAATAATTGAAAAATAGAAGTGTATACTAGAAAAAAGCTAAGCGTGTTGTTGGGGTAGCCTCATGGACATTTCAAAGGCTTTTGATACGATTAATCATAATCCATTTATTGCGAAGCTCCGTGACTATGGTGTGCTACAATTGCTTTGTATATCACTTTTTTTTCAGCAACCGTTTTCTACAAACCAGAAAAAATTATGTTGTTAGTACTTCTGATGTCACTTCTCTTCTTGTTGAAGCCTTCTATCTTGAGAACGGAAATTTTAAATCGGCGCCCCTACTCGAATAAGCACCCCCGGGCGGTTATTAGCTATCAATAACGATATTACATCTAGCTTTGAAATTCTTTTTTATTTCTCAAATAAGGATTCTATCCACACTATTAACTTCAGATGTCTTATGAAGGAATTATATAAATTTTTAAATGGAATGTCTAGTTACAGAGTTGCCACTTAAAAAAATCAAATGATATTTGAGTAGTTTTGAGGAGGAATTTAAGGCTTTTTTGAGGAGATAGCGGCATTTTGTAAGAAAAATTGCGGAGATTTGAGAAGATTTTATACCTTGACCATAAAAACACTTATCACTTCAAAGAATGAATGTGTAAAAATTTAGTATTTTACATGGTACGTTGCCAAGCAAACCCCTTGATTAAAGATTAACGCCAATATAACTATTCAATGAATTGCATGCA
Organism: Hydractinia echinata; assembly: GCA_030067915.1. Taxonomy (NCBI): domain Eukaryota; kingdom Metazoa; phylum Cnidaria; class Hydrozoa; order Anthoathecata; family Hydractiniidae; genus Hydractinia; species Hydractinia echinata. The sequence goes on along the minus strand of JASGCC010000003.1, from coordinate 4,450,599 downwards.
CAACACATTTCATGTTTACTGGATTTGTGTAAAATTCATGCACGATTTTGTGCAACGATTAGAAGAATATGCATATCTGAAAAAAGCGTAAAATTCAATCTTTTAAAGGGTGGTTCACGAAGCGAATTCGCTGGCGAAATGTATCTGAGCATGTTTCCATTTTGCTTCAAAAATTTTCGCTTTGTCTAAAAGTAGAAACAGTTTCTACTTTTTAGCGGCGGAGAAATATTTTGCTGTAAACTTTTAACCAATCTAAACGCAATATTCCGTGTTTTTTTCTCGCGGAAACTCATTACTGGAAAGAATTCTAAAATAACGATCTGGTTTTTAATACCCATAAGAGTGCTTACATTCAGTATTTCATATTAGCCACATATTTTTTGTTCCAAGTGAAAATCCAAAATATATTTCGCAGCTAATTCGCCGCCGAATTCGCCATTCACAATTCACTTCATGAAAATCCCCCTTCAAGGAGTCATTGTGTGGAGACATTAAAGATTAAATTGCGGATCACAAACTGCTGTCCTTCGCGGTTATTCTTTTTTTCCAGTGTAATATTTAAGTTGATTTAAAATTTTTGTTTTTGTCCTCACACATCATAAACATTTTCACCGCTATTAGCTTTGACCTTTGTGTAAAGTCACTAAGTCGACAGCCTTTAATAACACCACATGTGAAAAGGGCTAAATAAATAAATCAATAAATAAATCAAATAAAGCTGGCTTTAAAAACAACAAAAACACGTAGAAGTTTTAACACAACCTTATCCCCGGGTCTTGTGACCCCTGAGCCGTTACTACGAGTGGCCATCTACTTCATCAACTAGGCAATATGACCTGGTAACGGGGTTGGCTTTAACAGTTATCTAGTCTCTAGAAATTACTCAACTCACTATTAACGTTCGTATTGATGAATAAAAATATTATTAACATTTTGTGCGCAAAATATATTTTTATTAATATTCACGTAGATACGAAGAACATCAATATAAAAAAAATCTTTCTTATAGACTTCAAATTGTAGTCGAGTTAAAAACGACATATAAATATAGAACCAAAATGGTCTTAAAATATGTATACTTTGTTGTAACGATTTTTAAACAGAATTATAAAGTAACATCAACATCAATGACTTCGAGAGGGTACTTCAAGGCACTCACGTTCCTGCGATTCAAAAAAAAACGGTTGCGGTTTTGGTCAACAATCATCATTTAGCAGCCATTGCAGAGACAATAAGATGATTTGATGATGCAGTTTTATCTTTCTTTTTAAACTAACTTTAGGCGAAAAACAAATTTCGACTAAAATCAAAAATAGAGATTCATTTTCTCGTAAGATTTCCAGAATTTAGTTTTTTTATCCTATATTTTATTTTATTTTATATTTTCAAAAAAAGATTCAAGGAACGATTTTTCTAAAAAAAAAGCGGAATGGCGAATTTTTTTTTTTCCAAAAGACGTTAGAAAACCTCCCGTAAGGAATTTAGGCGTACGGAACACTTGTATAAGACAGAAAATCGTGCACAGTAAACTTATATGCAGAATACAATTAAGATAAAGGAACGTATATTTGGCAGGTGCTGATATTAGTACGAGAGCAAAACCATACATTCAAAACAGAAACTTCAAAGTTGTTATTTTTTGTTGCTTAACTATGATTTTCATAAACATAAAACATCAAGTGGCTAAATTGTAAAGATGTCAGATACACCGCAATCTGCTACTTTTTTCTGAACAGCTTCACCCATCTCTGTGAGGACTTCTTTGCATGCTCCAGTCAATACTTCATTTAGTTCAGGTCTTTTTCTGGAATTCGGAAGCAACAACAAGTAAAAACAAACAAACAAACAAACAAACAAACAAACAATCAAACAAACAAACAAAACACACAACTTTGTGATGAAAGAAAGAGTCAAAAGACAAACAAGAAATCAAGCACACAATCTAACAATCTAACAACAAGACTTCATATGGAAACAAACTCGCAAGAAACAAATAAACATCACAATGAATAAATATATAAAAAAACAATCAAACAATCAAATCGCAAGACTTCATATCGAAACAAACAAGTAAGAAACAAATAAACATCATAATGGAATAAATAAATAAACAAACAAACAAGTAAACAGTCAAACAACAGGACTTCATATCGAAACAAACAAGTAAGAAACAAATAAACATCACAATAGAATAAATAAACAAACAAACAAGTAAACAAACAAACAACAGGACTTCATATCGAAACAAACAAGTAAGAAACAAATAAACATCACAATAGAATAAATAAATAGACATGTAAACAAACAAACAACAGGACTTCATATCGAAACAAACAAGCAAGAAACAAACAAACATCACAATAGAATAAATAAATAGACATGTAAACAAACAAACAACAGGACTTCATATCGAAACAAACAAGTAAGAAACAAATAAACATCATAATGGAATAAATAAATAAACAAGTAAACAAACAAACAACAGGACTTCATATCGAAACGAACAAGCAAGAAACAAATAAACATCATAATGGAATAAATAAATAAACAAGTAAACAAACAAACAACAGGACTTCATATCGAAACGAACAAGCAAGAAACAAGCAAACATCATAATGGAATAAATAAATAAACAAGTAAACAAACAAACAACAGGACTTCATATCGAAACAAACAAGTAAGAAACAAATAAACATCATAATGGAATAAATAAATAAACAAGTAAACAAACAAACAACAGGACTTCATATCGAAACAAACAAGTAAGAAACAAATAAACATCATAATGGAATAAACAAACAAACAAGTAAACAGTCAAACAACAGGACTTCATATAGAAACAAACAAGTAAGAAACAAGCAAACATCATAATGGAATAAATAAATAAACAAGTAAACAAACAAACAACAGGACTTCATATCGAAACAAACAAGTAAGAAACAAATAAACATCATAATGGAATAAATAAATAAACAAGTAAACAAACAAACAACAGGACTTCATATCGAAACGAACAAGCAAGAAACAAATAAACATCCTAATGGAATAAATAAACAAACAAGTAAACAAATAAACAACATGACTTCATATCGAAACAAACAAGTAAGAAACAAATAAACACCACAATAGAATAAATAAATAAACAAGTAAACAAACAAACAAACAACAGGATTTCATATAGAAACAAAAAAGTAAGAAACAAATAAACATCACAATAGAATATTTAAATAGACATGTAAACAAACAAACAACAGGACTTCATATCGAAACAAACAAGTAAGAAACAAATAAACATCACAATAGAATAAATAAATAGACAAGTAAACAAACAAACAACAGGATTTCATATAGAAACAAACAAGTAAGAAACAAATAAACATCACAACGCAATAAATAAACAAACAAGTAAACAAACAAGCAACAGGATTTCATATAGAAACAAACAAGTAAGAAACAAATAAACACCACAATAGAATAAATAAATAAACAAGTAAACAAACAAGTAAACAAACAAACAACAGGACTTCATATAGAAACAAACAAGTAAGAAACAAATAAACATCACAATGGAATAAATAAACAAACAAGTAAACAAACAAGTAAACAAACAAGTAAACAAACAAATAAACAACAGGACTTCATATAGAAACAAACAAGTAAGAAACAAATAAACATCATAATGGAATAAATAAACAAACAACGACCAAAAAAACAATCTATTATTATTAAGTGGAAAGAAAGATGAAAGGGTACTTGAGTTAGAGTAATTTGTAGCCAGAGAACCCAAAAGTTTGATTTTCACGTACCTAATTAATAATTTCACTGCGGTTGCTATGCTAGATACGTCTTTTTTAAATGTCTAAGAGTAACAATAATATAAACAGAAAGTGAATGCGAAATAAGGAAGAAAATAGACCATCGCCAATTGTGTGTAACTGCAAGAAAGTTTTATATTTTAAAAAAAGACTAAAACCAATCTTCTAATTAGGACTGGTTTTGTCATAACAATAAAAAAAACGTCCACATCAATACCTTGAGGATAATAGACTTTTCTTGTGAACAGCTACCTTCTTTACAGCTAGAAAATGAGAATTCGCAGAACAATTATAATAAAGTAGTCACCATGAACAGTGAGAAAATAATGAAAACTTATTTGACAGAATATACTGCTACCTTCTTTCACACGCTATCATATGCCAATGAAGTTTTGCGAGTCTTCACAGAAGAGTAACTCTCGTTAACGAGTTTTCGCAACGTCAAATAAATACCATTTTCTACCTGGGTTTTAAAATTATCACTTAAATTGAAAAGAGGTTTTTTCATTGTTTGTGACCTTACAATTGCAACTAATTCTGCAAGACATTCCAAAAAGAGTATAATGGAGATACCTAAACGCGTACAAGATTTATAACTTCAAAGAATTCTCAACAACAGACAAATAAGCAAACAACCAAACAGACTCATTAACTCAATATTGACTGTTGTCAACATCAATGCCTTCGAGAGCACTTTGGATAATGCGTTGTCAGATAAGGTGAAACACTTGACTGGCTTCAAGCATGTATAAAATGCTATAGATACTGTCAACTATGATGACAAAGTGTGTCATTAGATTGGAACCACAGGGCGCTGATAATAACTTACTCAATTACCCAATCCTTTTGAAATCCAGCAAATCAATTGGCAACTTTTGCAGAATTAAACTCCTTTGAAAATCTCAAACAATTGTCTTTTCTGTTATTTTTACTCAAATGATAGAGCATGGATTTTGAGGTATTATTTTTATTGCTCTTTTCATTCCTATCTGATCAGTTGTTTTTTAATTTTATAAATAATAACAAAAGAAAAAAATACCTTGAATTAACTTCTGTTGAAACAGGATTGTTCTCTACAAATAAATCGTTTTGTTGTGATGTTTTTGCGATTTTAATATCAACATCAGTTGCCAGAAATTTCGTTTCATTAACCTTATCGCTGGATATATCATTGACATTTGCCGTTTTGTGGCTTGGATCTATTGTCCTGATTTTGAAATCCTCTGTTTTATAACCTGATATACAATCAAGGTCTGCTGTTTTATTTTGTATTTCTTTTGAGTCATCTCCGATGTCTTTCTTTGTACAATTTAGTTCTCCTGCTTGCGTACAAAAATCTTTGGCTCTAACTGAGAGATCTTTCGTTTCATTTCGTAAATTTTTTAATTTATCTCCAATATTAAGAGTTGCAGCTTTACACTGTAGGTCTGTCCCTTCATGTCTTATTGCTTTTGGCTCAACTTCTATGTCCTTTGTTGTAGAATTCATTACTATTGTGTCGTTATAAAACTCCTTGTCCTTACACGGGAAATTTGTCATTTTAGTTCGTAATACCGTCGATTTATCAATGTGTTTCGTTGTTTGGTTTGGTGCTCCAGCGCCATTATTGAAACTCCCTGTTGTATCTCTTAATTCATAATTAATTGCTTGTGCCTCATTACTGAAATTTTTGTCTTTACATGGAATATCTGTTGGTTTGCATTCCAATTCTTCTAATTTATCTACGATCTCTTCAGGTGTGTGATTTAGTGATATTGTTTCGTTGTGAAGACATTCTGCTTTAAACGAAAGACTTGTAGTTTCATTCCATGATTCTTTTGATTTATCTGATATGTGTTGTTCTGTATGATTTTCTACACTTGTCTTGTCACGGGAATATTTCGCTCTACATGGGAGATCGATCACTCCGTTTTGTATATCTCTAGATTTATCGTCAAGGTTTCGCGATCGTGTGTTGTAATAAAAGACTTTGGCTCTATACAGAAGATCTGTCTTTTCATTCTCTAATTCTTTTAACTTATTTTCGATGTCCTTCGTCGCATGGTTCGATACCTTTGTCTTCTTTTTAAATTCTTCGACTTTAAATTCAACATCTGTCGTTTCACTATGTGATTCTTTTTGTTGATCTTCGATATTTTTCGTTGAATAGTGTAGTTCTCTTGTCCCATTGTAAAAATCTACGGTTGTTAACGGAAGATCTTTCGTGTCATTTTGTAATTCTTTCGATATATCTGCGATTTTTTTCGTTGCATAATGTACTTCTCCTGTTCCATTATCAAAATATTTGGCTTTGCACAGAAAATTTGTCGCTTCATTTCGTAAAAATTTTCGTTCATATTCGATATTTCCCGTTGTATGATTTGGTCTTTTTGTCTCGATATGAAAATCTTTGGCTTTAGGTGAAAGATATCCCGTTTCATTTTGTAATTTTCTCAATTCATCTGCGATATTTTTTGTTGCATGGTTGAGTTTCCATGCCTCATTATAAAAATCTTGGGCTTTGCACAGAAGATCAATCGTTTCACTTCGTAAATCTTTCGATGTATCTTTGGTATCTTTCGTTGTTTGATGTACTACTCTCAATTCATTATGAAAGTCTTTGGCTTCACACGGAAGTTCGATCGTTTCATTTCGTAATTCTTTTGATTCTTTAACGATATTTTTCGTTGTTTTGTTGAGTACTCTCGTTTCATTAGGAGAGTCTTTCGCTCTACACGGCAAATCAATCGATTCATTTCGTAATTCTTTCGATTTATCTCCGATATTTGTTGTTGTTTGGTATAGTACTCTCTTCTCGTTATAAAAAGTTTTATCTTTACTCGAGGGATCTGTTGTTTCATTTCTTAGTTCTTTTAACTTATCTGCAATGCTTTCTGTTGTATATTTCACTTTCGTTATCTCTTCAATAAAGTCTCTTTTCTCGTTACTAAAGCAAGTATCACCACCTGAATCAATTGTCTCATCAGTCAATTCAACAACTTTCTCAATCGCCTTACTACATAAATTCTTTCCGTGTATCTCATCTTCTGTCGTGTCCATATCGAGGCTACCTTTCGTTCTCGAGAAAAGCACGTTCGCATGGGTTTTTTTCTTTTGTCGTGGTAAACGCGGTACATTTGAACAATTATATTCTTTTAGTGGGTCAGGGGTTTCAATGTTATCAATATGAGCCACGTTTAAGCTGCTATACCGTTCAAATTCCGTGTTTTTAGCTTGAACAAGGATATCGCCATTGTCCTTGTCGTTGTCCTTTGCCCTGCATACAAGATCAGTACTTTCCGTCTCTTTACAAGCATTGCTAGCTATGACAGTACTACGTTCGTTTTCTTTAGCGTAAAATTCTTTTTCTTTATCATTATCTGCATTAATTATGCAAGTTTTCTTGCAATTATTTACTTCAGTTCTACCTGAGAAATCACTTTTGTGCTGATATTGGTCTGCATTAGCCTGTCTATTGTGTGGGCCTCCTTCGAGTTTGGAAAACGCATGAACTGTACCATTTTTATCTTGTTCCTTCACGTGAGTGCAATTGGATATATCACTATGTTTACTCTCCCTGTCAGTTTCTTCGTTGTGTAAAAATATTTTTCTTGACTCATGAGCTTCTGTTAATGTTTTACGTACTTTCACGCTTCTCTGTGGCGTTCGTCTCGCATAATATTTACGCGGTTTGTTATTCTCTGCCAAATGTTTTCTTTGCTTCTTCTCAAACGAGCGTTCGCGAGAATGTTCGTCACCGCGCGATCTTTTTAGATTTCGCGGATTGACCATTTCTGTTGTGGCTACGTTGTGTGTCTTATTGCAACTCGCTGTGCTTTCAATTTTCTTTCTATTTTCGCTGGGTAAAGTTGTCTTATATTTTTTAATATGATTAAAATGCCCTTTAGTCCGAAGTGAGAGTGAAGATTTTCCTAACATGTGCATTAACCCCCGAACTTTCGATTTTCTAAGGTCCTCAACCTGTTTCGTAATACTACTCGTTAAATTCTGCGTTTCCATTTTGTTGATGATTTTATGATCATTTGCGTCATGACGTGCACACGTACCTTCTGTACCTTCTCCGTTGTCCTTCCCCGCAAAATAATTTTTCGCAGCACATTTGCTACTCTGATTCAAAGAATTTCGTGGTAACGTGCTATCTCTTGCAGAATTAGTCACTGGAAAGTCATGAGGCACGCCGCCTAACTCACTATCCGCCGACTTTGCCCGAATGGTTGTGTTTGTCGGGGTTATTTTTTCAAATATGACGTCTTGTTTATCCTTTTCGGGATTTATTGATAAAGTTTTCGTTTGTGACATATTTTCGAGATTCTCCGGTGTGTAAATACTATCGATATTTTCATTGTTTACTTTCGACACTGTTGTTTTTTCGCCTTGATTACTTTCTTTTTGAACTTCATCGTCTTGATTATTTTGTTCTTGATCTCCACCGTTTTGATAAACTTGTTCTCGATTTTTTTCATTTTGAACATTTTGTTCTCTGTCGTTTTGATTAATTTGTGGTTGAGCTCCATCGCTTTTATTAATTTGATTCTGATCTCCATCATTGAGATTATTTTGTGCACCACAATGGTCTTTGAGAGATTCACAGTTAGAATTGCTCGTATTAGCAGAATCTTGAAAGTAATTGTGACCAGTCTCTTTTTTTTCATTACTTTCAACATCGATGGAGCTGTTGCGAGTCCTAACCTTTATGACAGGCGAATAATCTATTTCTTTTTTACATATTTCGGGACGTCTTTTGCTGAAAAAGTCATTAGGTATAAGATTGGACGTCTTCGGGTCATTTAAATGATGTTTATGAACACTCCCACGTTGATAATGTCCAGTATTACGATGTCCGTTCTCGTACTCCCGATGCCTTTCCTCATAAAAATTGTCTTTTCGAAAATGGTATATTCTTTCATTTCCATTCAAGCTCTTTCGATCGAATCTGTTGTACACGCGACCTCCTAAGAAGTAAGCAAGATATGAATTCAAAAATTATCGAAGATTATCTACAAGTAATATGATCAGTAAAAAGACACAAAGGGAGAGAGTGTTAATTGCGAGAGAAGGAGAACATTACTTCGCAGTTAGCTACCCGACTTAGATACGTGACGTATTTCTAACAATTAGACAATAACAACAACGGTGGAGGGTATCCACTTCTATTAACATGTGACATTATCACATAAGTTTAATGTTTAAAGTAGCTCTGTAAACAAACTTGAAGCACTCTGATTACATTAACTTTCAATCTATGAATCTATTATATGTGAAATAAAAATAAATAAAGGTCTAAACATTTGTTCTCACTTCCTCTGTTTGTGAAACGTCCTCGGTCCAAGCGAAATGTTTCAGTATTTCGTTGTTGATTGATCACTGGACGGCGCAAGGGCGTATAATTGCCACGTTGGGGTGGTTTACCAAACTTTGCCCGGTTAATTGGTGGTCGGTTATGTGTCCGTAGCTGAATATGTTGTCGAAGAGACGTTTGTGAATACTTCTGTCGGAGTGGAGGTCTCAACCGCTGCTGATGCGGTGGAATATGCTGAGAGTTACTGTTGAAACGCACATTTTCATTCGGCCATGGAGGCATATTTTATGATAACTATTCTATAAGAAATAAGAAAATCAATAACATGTTTGGTAAAAGTTCACAACTATTTTAATGTTTACAAAATCAGGGTTTTATTTAAACTTCTCAGAGTTCTATACCCGTGGCTGATAAAGTTATAGGTGCCAACCCATGGCTGATAAAGCTGTAGGTCTAGACACATGGCTGATAAAGTTGTGGGTGTAAACCCATAGCCGATAAAGTTGTAAGTGTAAACCCATGGCCGATAAAGTAGAGTATGTTTTTCTATGAACACAATGGCTATCGAATTTTAGTAAATGACATAATTGTGAGCCTTTCACTTCGCCTTCATCGATAGATACACGAGACACAACCATATTAAAATTCGTATAAAAGCATTATTTTAAGTTTTGTTTTACGTAAGATGATAAATTGGAGATGTTTGAATCCATTTTTAAACAAGTTATTTGTACTCAAATATATATGTTTGGAAATAATAACAATAGCAACAACAACGACAATAACAACAACAACAACAACAGCAACGGAAATAAATTTACAATAAAAGTACAAACCTTTTCAACCCAGTTGATGTAAAGCAAACATGATAGAAAAATATTATTTAAACTTCAGAACTAAATTTACCGTGTCAACTTCTCTCCAATGATTAGTTTTTCGCACTGTAATTAAAACATGTCATTTCAGTTTGGTAGGTTAACTTATAACAATAAAAATAATTGCTGGCGATAGATCTTCGACATTGTTGTGGTATTAAAAGCAAAACTTCTTTTAATCGCTCAAGAATGTGATAAAAATGAACTGACAATAGTAAACAAACACCCAATGCGGAGAGTTACGCTCTCCTCCATTGACATATTTTCTTTTCTTTTTTAAAAACGAGGGGAATCCCACGGAAAGTGTATTTTTTTATAAAACGTTTTTATAAGAAGGCTCGGAATGGTTCGAAAAATAAGAGAAAAGTTTGAAACATGATAAGTTTACTAATTTTTCGTTGTTTTTTTTTGTTTTTTTAAAACACTACACAGATGGGGAAATATTTTCAAAGCTGCGGAGATTTCCTCAAAGCAGACGTTTTGATAAGGTCGCAAAAATGTTTTTTTTTAAATACTTTAAAAAAACTCTGAAAAGAAATAAACTATCTTAGATGTAATGTAGGATAAATAAAAAAATGCTAAAACATAATAAAACATAATAACACATGTTCTTGCCCATTGCTCGTCTACCCAATTTGAGGTCTTCATGGGCCTTACGACTAGACTTATATATAAATACGCTAATTCAGTATGCTTATGAAAGTCTGTGGGTATGTTCCCTATAAATATGTCTTAATCCTAAGCGATAAAATAATTATCTTGACATTGCGTCACAACGCGAATATATTTGATTAACATCAATGTTTTTAATTAAATTTGTAAAGTACAACTTTGAGGTAAAAAAAAACAGGAAATGGGTGGCGATCTCATTTGTTTTTTCCCTACGTTGACAACTAGGGGCCAACTGGGACCACACTGGGCAAATTCTGAAAACGGTAACAACTCAGCTGCTTCATAACCGACGGATTAACGTATTTCAGTCGAGAATTGCTTTTATGGGTTTCTGCACCTTTATCTTTGTCAAAATTGACATGTTGTCAATAATGGCATATCGACGTCCTCGAAAATGCCCACTATCCAGGAACTCAGGAACTATGAAAATAGGTCAATAAATATTTGGCTCCATTTCATCAAGCCAGTCTAAAACCATCACATCCCAACTTTAAACTTATAACTTTAATATTTACAGAAGTAATAGGACATTTTAACTTTTTTTTAAAGTTTTTTATCCCACTAATATCGAAAATGACACCGAAACTAATCGGTGTGGAATTAATTTTGTAACATTTTGATAAGTTTACCGTCATAAAAAGTCCTAAGACAAAATATCATAGCGGTAAGCTATCTATACGGGTATAGCTAATATCAGTATTCACCACTTGATTTGTCATTCCACAAATGGTGTTTGGTTGGAAAAAAATACAGGCTGTCAAGCTGGATATATTTGGCACAATATACTGCCATGGATAAATCTGTTTGCCCATACTTTAAATTTATATTCCAAGTTTTGAATGCACTAAGAAATTTACCTAGCCACATTCTCAGAGTAAATAGCATTAGAACCACACAACCATTCTGTGACTTAACAGGTATTTTCGATTTTAACCAAATGTAAAATGTTGAATAAAAATAGCTAAAAATCACAAGTAATATATAGATGGTATGCTAGCTAGGATAATTCGAGATATATATATATATATATATATATATATATATATATATATATATATATATATATATATATATATATATATATATATATATATATATATATTATCTTATGTAAAATAAAATAAAAACTACACAAGTTTCTCAAAACTTAAAGTTTCACAGATGAAACAGATGAAAATGAAAAGTCAGATGAAACTTTAAGTTTTGAGAAACTTGTGTAGTTTTTATTTTATTTTACATAAGATAATATTTTGCTCTACGTAACGTATTGAGCACTTTTCTTTGAAGAAGAGAATATATATATATATATATATATATATATATATACGAACACAAATTGTAGCTATAGGAATAACCAACAAGATAAATGACTACATCAAGAATTAAGTAAAAAGTAAAAAGATTTTATTATTTAAAATTTTCGTCAGTTCATCGACTGACTTCTTCAGTATCGCTTACAATACAGTATTAACAATTAAAATATCTTATATAGCAATAAAAATAAATTATATACAATTAAATACACAAGGGTTTAAAACTGGTTTCCATCACCATCATCCTACTATCAACTTAACACGTGGTTTCTACAACTTGCATTTTTCTGTTCTGTTTTATTTTAATAAAAATTCTAATTTTTCTCATTATTTTCTTGTTTTTCAACCTAACATATATCAGAGATATATGTGCGCATACTGTCTGCATTGCATGCAAGTTGAATGTGGTCGAACCTTTTTTGAAGAAATGCGAAATAAAAGAGACCTAATATCAGAAACTTAGTAGACTTTTCTAAAGAGAAAAACGCGGGCAAAAAGAAAACGAAGGCAACTCAGAGATGAAAAGGGCCAGCTAACGTCAAAAAGGTTCCAATTACAAATTTAATCGATCCATCAGCTCCTGCACAAACACCATCTACACTACCGTTATCGCAGCCTACTATTGTTTCAACTACTTCACAGACACATACTTCATATTCAACGCAACCAATATATTATCTGCGCCTTCAATACAAACATATTCAATACTACCATCAACCCAACCTATTCCACCTTCAACAACAGTTAATAAACCAGCCCCACCTGTGCCAACAGATAATGATTATGTCTTGTTCCTTCTCAACTACGCCCACAAGAATGTATTAACTTGCTATGGTTGTGGAGGAAATTTTGGACAATATACAAAATTTAATCGTGGTTTCGAAAACCAAAAGGAGTTATTTCGACCCTACAACGAAAAAACAAACATACTCTAATGAATTTAAAAAGTCTACTATCACTTCAATCGTTCATGTTTGAGGAGACAAAATAATTTTGTTTATGGTAGTTTCATTGTAGTTTCCTTCTAGCGATATAAAACCATTGTTTAGCCAGCCAGCAGCACATTCGCATATTACGTGCAACAAATATTTCCGTATTACGAAGAAATATACATATCAAAATGTGTTTTTATTATCGTTCATATTAAAACAAAATAAAAAACAAAATAAAAAAAATATCAGGGTATCGGGTCTCGGGTATCGGTATCAGGGTATTGGGTATCGGGTATCGGGTATCACATAGGGTATCGGGTCTCACTTTTCTCATATGCCATTTTACTACTCTCTATCAACATAAAACTAGCCATAGTTACCACTAATGCGCCCCAAATTGCTAATAACGATTTAAAAAATACGAATTTAGAACGGGATCGAAATTTAAAATGGAAAATGGTGGATGTTTCATGTAACTGCGTGATAACGGGTATGATAACAGAAATGCAGAACGGAATCGAATAGAGACTTGTGGATAAGCTTATTGCCCAGGGGAAAAATTATAAATAAGAAGCCCTGCGGCTTGAAGATTTCGTCATTAGCCTGGAAGATTCTGAAATTTGAAGTATAGACTTTGAAAACGGAGAACAATGGGTAAACAAATCATAAGTATCCTAATTCTCAATTATTATTGTCACTAACCTAAAATACAACATAATAAATAAAAATTAAGAAATATTTTTTTTACATATATATAGTATATATTCTAAAAACTTTAACTGGATATTTTTTATAACTGATCTGAAAAATTCTTGAAATTCTAGGATACAGATTGTTATGTATGAACTTGACGATTCGAACATAACAACTTCTGAACAAGTTCAATGAATTATTACTCAATAATTTACCAATAAAATCCTTTAAAATTTACTCTCTCGTTGAAGATTTTTCGAAAATGCTGATGGTGCATGGTTTGATAACAGTTGATCTGAAAAAGAAAGTACATTTAAAAATAAGAAACAAGAATACAATTTTACCAGGAACTGAATTAATACCAGGTTGTGTAATTATTGTCTCCCTTTTTGATTTGAAGTGAGAATTTATTAAAAAGATACAAATCAATGCCACGTGATGCACAAGGTATATTATATCAATATATGTATATAAATTTAGTCAAGCTGGCTTTCGATATCATTGTTAAACAAGTAACATTTTAAGCAGGCGATACATGATTTTCAAACCTGTGGACAATACAGGATTTATTTTGCCGAAATCGATTTATTGAATTGAAAAAAATTGATCGTTTATTATCCTTTTTTGATTTTGAGGAAATTTATTGGTCATTGTTTTGTTTGACAAATTCAAAAAGTTGAACTTTTAAAATTTCGAATTGAATTCAACAAGTTGAAACAAAAAAGGGTAAACGCACAATTAATAAATTTGTCAAATTTAATAAATTGATGGTCTTTTCATGAGATTTTTAAAATCAAGTCTTTTCTAAGAAATCTTAGAAAAATATATTGTGATACTTTAGGTAAGGTCAAGAAAGTTTTTCAAGCAAATTAGGGTCCATTTTTTTCAACAAAATATCTGGCTATTAGGCACTCAAGGAGAACTGATAATTAGCCAGTAACAGAATGGTTAGCTGATGCAGAATAATTATATATAGGGTGCGTACAGTATAATTAGCTGCTCATACAGCTAATTATACGATATAAATTTTTTTGACTTAAATTTCCACACATTTCTTCGTTATCGATCTCCCCATAGCCATCTATATTTATATAGATCCACATGAAGTTGTACTTCAATTAAAACCAAAAATAGGATCAAGAAACGCTTGTGCCAAGAAGATAATAGTGTTACTGTAGCAGTATGTCATGTTATTTAACAAGACACTATTCTGATTTCAAGAAAAAACATGAAAAGTGAAAAACACAAAGAAGCCTGTAACAACAATTATACTGTGGGTAGCGTATAGTTATACTGCAACGGCTAACTATCATGTTATTGGCTAATTATTAGTTCACCTTGACTGTTCAGTGCAAGCAACAATAAATTTTTGTCAGGCTTCGACAACTTTTCTGCAGAAGATATAAAAAATCCTGTGACGAATATCTTTTTACCTGATAGCAATAGCATCACAAAGGTTCCTTCGGAAGTTATTTTAGCCCCATTTTTCTCAAAAGAACAGGAGTCGGGTATCCAGCCCCTCATGATAAAAAGAGGGTGCCGATAAGCTGCAAACGCACGCATATAAAAGGGTGAGTTTGGTGGCCTTTTGAATGAAATTATTGGTTGTCCTCTGAAACTGCACGCACTTTCCCGAACTCTCCCTAACTCACCCGGAGCATTCACGAAATGCAATTCCTTGTAACATACAATGCGGACAACAGTTGGAAGAAGGCGTTTTTTTCGGGCATCTTTTGGGCTATGCAAGTTTTTTCGAGCCAATACTTGAATTTTTTCGAAACGCCGGACTCGCCCTAACTTTTTTTACAGCGTATGCGGCTTATCAGCACCCTTGTTGATAAAATTATGCAAAGCAGGACAAAGGTTTTTTAAAGGTAATTAAAGCACTATTTTGTGTAGCTAGCTAGCTGGCTAGCTTGATATATAGCTAGTAAAAAGTAATTTTAGAGGAATTTAAAAATAGTATTTAGCTCCCTAGCTACATCAGTAAAGCTACTACGACAAGCCAGATCAGGAAGGCAAGACCAACACAATGTAAGCAGTTTTAGTCATGGCCGTATATAGACGAAATCTTTAGAGATAATTGACATCATAATGTACCTTAACATCAGATAACAACCTTAACATGTAACATCCTTCTTCACAAGAAGGCAAGTATTGACATACACAGCATTAATAAAAAGTTCAAAAAATGTATCAACGGCACAAGAAAACTTTCCAGTTATAAATTTCGATGCATACCTAAATTGCGGCCTTTGGATCAACGCCAGGAACCGTCCTAAGTTTAATTTCATATAAGACATAAGTAATCCTTCCACTTACTTACCGTTAACAGGTTTAGCAACAACGTGGTTCAGACAAAAACAAATCTATTCTTGAAGATAAATTCACGTGGGCTGCAGCGACATTTAAGCACATTAAACGAGGCAAACGAAGCATCATATTACAAAGCTCCATATTAGCATAACAAAAGAATCTCGATTAACATTTTTTATCGCATTCAAATCTTTAGAGACAACAAGGACACCGAGACAAAAAAAGATTTGCTCGATGAGTGTTTTTTTTGTCTTGGTGGTACCTAACACATAGGTTGTGTTATATCAGAGCCGGGTTGGAAGATCGAGTAGAAGTCCCCCGCGAAGTAGAGAGTGGAAAAAAATTTTCTGCCATACACCAACACAAACACTATATACCCGCGGTCCACTAAATGTGCGCCCCTTCGGCGGGGCGCAATCAGTTTGTGTTTATAAGCACTTTGTCGTTGGTGTACTCTCCATCGTAGGTGTAATTCACTTCATAATAACTTCCTCTTAGTTCTAAAACAAATAGAAACAAAAGGCAAAATAAGGTTTGCATCTGGTAAGGGATCACTCACATATCGATTTTTTATTTTTTTAGCGTCATCTGTACGCTAACAAATTGACCCACCCACCCAGCCCCTAAAAAAAATTGAATTTTGGTGACAGGATAAGAAAATATCCACACACTTTTACCATACCTGCTCGTACGTCCACCCATCAAGATTTCAAAAATAAAATGGCGAACGCGGCACAGAAATTTTTTTTTATGTATTTTTTAATTTTTAATTTTCGCTGCCTTTGGGAGCCAGAGATAGACAGCCTGAAGTCTGGATGCGCTGATGAATGGCGTATCCAGACTGGCGCGACAAAGGCTGATTTACACGAGAGTTGATCGGAAATTTATCGCGACGTCTGAAAACATAGGGGCTAAATGAATGCAATAATTGATAAAGATTATCATTTTATCTTTAGCTCTTTAATGTACGAAAGTGTATCATCGAAATATATAACGTAAGCACACAATATATATTTCCAAAAGAAACATTAAAATTTGCCATGTAAAACAGACTTAAGTGCAACAAATTGTTTTATAATCCAATGAAAATACTGTACCGTTTTCTATCAACCAATTTGAATACGGAATTTCTGATTCTAAAAGCATCTCACATCAGAGCAAAAACCCTCGGATAGCTACGTGCTTTTGCATCTAAGCTGAACTTGTAGCTGTGTCATTGAGTTGATAAAATTGATTGAAAATATAAACAGATAAACATAATTCAAAAAATATTAAACGTAGTACAATCGACATTTTGCTGATCGCTGTCTGTCGTATCTACGTCACTGCTTTTGCAATTCTTTGCTTGTCGACGACATCAGGTATGTTGGTTTTAAAAGTTCTTGTAGTGGCGGTTGTCTCTGATGACAGCCTGAGTCGACTTTTGAACGCCATATTATGCCCTATGACCTTGCGAGAAATTAATTGATTGTATGTTAATATTAGCCACATGGTACAGTCAGGAAGAATAGCCTGTAATATGAGCTATACGAAACAGTTTAAGTAGGCAGCACATACAACATAACTGGACTAGCTGATTGTCGCTTTAAACAAAATTTTAAATTACAAAATGACCCGTTAATCTGGCTCACCCTGGGTTGTTCCAGAATACATTAAGCTGCCATGGAAAATATGTTATGTTCGCGTCCTGAAGCCCAGCAAAAATAAGTCGGTCAGTCGGTCAGATGTTTCCTGGATATTTTATAGGAAAAATGTCGGCGATATTACCCTAGCACAGGGCTATATCAATTAAATGCGATTGGATAAATGTAAAGATTATCAAGGCATCCAAAAGGAACGAAAAATTTGCGACAAAATTGCGTCGGGATCGGAATTTTTTTTCTGGGACTTCTCTGACTTGCGGATTCAGGTTTTCATTAACCGCAAGCGAGGACGCGAACATAACATATTTTTGATGGCAGCCCCAAGGACATCAATGCATCAGTGAAAAAATAAACAGCAATAAACAATGTCAAGAGTTAAAAAGTATACTGACATAAAGGATGAACTGACCCTAACGAGAAGATGTTGTTGTAGGATAAAAATAACGACAATAAATGATTGTTGACATATCGGTCATGTAATGACAGTTTTATTTCCGGTGTGTCCACAACGGAAATTTACAGGCTGCATTTTGTCTAATTGTTTGTTCTAATTCTAATGGGTGGAAAAGTATCCATGACGCTAAAAATTGAATCACAAAAATATCGATCATCTAACATTGTTGCGCAACTTGTTTCTCTGCAGTAGAATATATCTATGTATATATAGTAAAAAAAGAAAAGAAGCAACAACAGCTCGCCTCCAAATTTGAGATTAAGGAGAGTTTATTTAAATAAAGAGAAACAATGTCTTAAAAAGAATATAACTTCAGCACCTCTGTATTTATTTAGTTGAACTTATCTATTCTCTTAGAAATTGTAGAGAGTATTTATGTATAGGTTTTTCTTTTTTGTTAATGAATACATTTATGTGGTTTTGGCTCTGGTCAGAGCGGAAAGTTTAAAAAAAAAATATTTTTACTACTTTTTATGCGATTGGCCCCTTAATGTTTTACTTGCTCTGATCTTTGGTTAGAGAAGACGTCCTTACCAACCTAGATGCCGGAAGTATGCATGTATGTATGTTAACCTTCCGGACGATAAACCGTGGTAGTTTTACATAAATAAAATTTTAAATGTTAAAAGTACAATACGACACTCTACATTTTCTTTCTTTTTTAAAACATCGCTGTTAAGGTAGTATGTATGTATGTTTAAAACCTTAAAGGCATATAGCCGATAAGTGTGGCAAGCTTGGTAAGGACGTCTCCCCTTAAGCAGATCGTTTTTATTTTGTGTTTTATCACTGAACATTGTTTCCTTTAGCTAAAAATAAAAAATAAAACAGTTTGATAAAAATTTTGCATCGATTTTTCTCTTGTTAATAAATACCCTCTTCAAATAATTGAAGCATTGCCTTGTCATTGTTCTTATTTTGTTTTTATTGTTCATAAATTTTCAGGTTTATTATTGTTCTTATAAAATTGTTCTTATGGAGAAAATAAGTGTATGTAATTTAAGTTAGCTATGATTTGAAGTTACAATAACAATCGAGAATTGAATTTTAAAATTTGAGAATATTCAATAACCCCCCCCCCCCATAACACTCGGTTTAAGGCCGCAGGACTTCTTGTTTAAGCTTGGTTTACATGCGTAAAAACTGTTCTGCATTTATTTGAATCTGATTAAATTTGATTTTACTGTATATATATTCTACAGAAACAAGTTGATCATATCATCAATGTTAAAATATCGATGTTTTTTTATTCAATTTATAGTGTCATAGATACTTACCCACCCACCCATTACGTATAAATGATGCTAAAAAATCCAATATCGATATGTGAGTGACCCCTAAAAAGTTAGTGTTTATAACTTTTTCTTCCAACATACAAGTCTGTCTAGTACTGTCTCCATTCTTCTGGTGGTCTACGTGTTCTCTTTAGATAAGTTTTTCTTGGTTGACGATGTGGTGGTGATGGTGGTTGTTCATTTAATATATATATCTATATATATCTAATATATATTCAACAGTTAAATACTGTTCTTTCTCTCTCGCAACAAGCTGTTATCGTTAACTTTAGTACTTAACAATTGTTTTCTTTCTTTTATATACTATGTCGACCTCGACGAAAGCAAGACGCCACCTAACCAATTCAAAAGCAAGATACATCTCCCCAAAATAAACCTTGGAGATAAAGGATGACGCAACAATAGTTCAATATTTATTATTCTGTCTAAACATTGTTAAATAGGAAATTATGTTAGTAATTGCTTACGTCGTGATTGAGTAGCAATCTCAAAGGTTTTCCCAACCGAAAACAGCATAAGAACCTCTAGTTCGGCTATTACAGAGTACGGTGGTTTTTATCCTGGAGTAGGAGGCGATTACAATAAAAGTAATCGTCTTCGTGCAATGATCTCACGTCGTACTTTTACAATATTCACGACGGATTTCAACGATTTCAGCCAGCGCGAGATACCAATGTTCACCAAAAAGTAGTTGTTTTTTGTGTTTGTCAGGAAGATGTGAAAAGAATGTTAATTTCTTGTGTTTTTTCTCATAACAAAGCTATAGTTTATTTCAGCATTTCTGTTGTTTATATATTTTTCTGTTAACAGGTCCTACATTGATAACAGAATTGTAAATTTTCTGAAGTAGCCAACCTGTATAATGATGAATGATAATAATAATAATGATAATGATAATGATAATGATAATGATAATGATAATGATAATGATAATGATAATGATAATGATAATGATAATGATAATGATAATGATAATAATAATAATAATAATAATAATAATAATAATAATAATATAGGAGCAAACCAAATGAATGAGTTTTCTGTGCCAGGATTAGCAACTATGTCATTCCAAATCTTGTTTCCATATGGATTAGGTGATTCTACAAATATTACTCTCAAAGGACAATTCAGCCAACATAAAACTGAATCATTTTCAATGATATTAAAACATCTTGTTAAATTTGGTCAAAAAATAAATGGAAAGTGGCGTTACAGATTTGCAGCACACCCGTGATTTGGATATCGGGCTTATAATATGCTGTATAGAAAACGGTTGCTTTCTTAAGGAAATTTTTACATGAAACAAAATGTTGGTGATTCATTACTAACTGTGATATTGGTAAAACTGTTGCACAAAATTGGCACAAGGATTTACAAAACGCTCAAATTTACTTTAATCTTTACCAGACTGATTATGCAGAACATGTGAATGATGAAAATCGTAAAGAACAATGTGAACAGTGGATGTATATGGCACGTCTGACTGGTATGGATGCGACGCATACTGCAACTGTAAATCTTGACTGCCTTAATGAAATAGAATCGCAATGATCGCTTTTTACAAGTCTATTACGACCAATACGTGGAAAAAATAGTTGTGCTTTAAGAGGCCCCAGCTATCACAGTTGCAATAAAGATTGCAAAACTTAAAGTACTTAATTATTGACGAATTCTCAGTTATAGGTTTAAAAATGTTAGGTTGGATAGATCGTCGTTTACGTCAGGGAAGTGGACTTTAAGACACTACATTTGGTGGCTACTCAGTAATTCTGGTAGGAGATAGCCCAATTACTACATGTTTCAGACAAACCACTTTAGCAGAAGAATCAACAACATTGATGGGCTATTGTCCATAAAGGAAATTTAAAACTGTTCGGTTCAAAGAGTGAACAGCAATGGTAAACATCTTGTGTATTACCTTCAAGTACGGTTTGTTCTGATAGCAAAATAAATATTTTAGAACATGACATAACTGGCACTTTTACATTACATGGTAAAATTAAGTGGGCACAAAAAGAACGTGTGGTATTATGGCAGATGAATC
Source organism: Hydractinia echinata (assembly GCA_030067915.1). NCBI lineage: Eukaryota > Metazoa > Cnidaria > Hydrozoa > Anthoathecata > Hydractiniidae > Hydractinia > Hydractinia echinata. The sequence continues at coordinate 4,429,248 of JASGCC010000003.1, read as the reverse complement.
TTCGCATAATTGCAATTACTATTTGGTCACCGCTAATTGATATTGTAGAAGAAGATGTCTCCTTGTCCTTTTCAAATTTAGTTCTACAGAGCAAATATGGGAGGAAACTCTCCACCACAACTTCAACAGAAATAAAAGAAATTAATGACATGATCGAAGTGGACTGGGCAAAAGCACCAATAATAAAAGACCTGATGCCATCAAAAATTTGTTGAAAAAGGTAACTCCCTTTCCAGGAGAGACGCTAGTAAAATGCTTGTCTCGCGGGCGAAATATGAAGGTCACAAAATGCACAGATACGTTTACAGTTAATAGTTTTCCCACAAATGGTAAACAAGCTTTTTCCAAGCGTGCTTAAAGGCCAATCGGCAGACAAATTTTTGTCGATGGACAGCTTAGACACTTTAGCCATATCAAAGCACTCTTATGGCAGTGACATCGATGATACTGAAAGAGTAAAGCTGACACTATGGATATTTTATGTATATATTTTTGTACCCTTTTTAATATATATATATTCATTAACATACATTACCATTAATATATAACTATTAAAAAGTTTATTATGCAACTTCTAACTCAAAAAGTTTGTTATGCAACTTCTTCTAACACACCACAACACATTTAAAGGTTGTTGTTATGCCCCACTTTGTAATAATTGCCCCCCTTTGTAATATCTGCCCCACTTTGTAATAACTTTTGCCCCACTTTGTAATTTCGAAGTTACCCCATTTTGTACTTTACCGTTGCCCCACTTTGTAATTTTTGAAGCTACCCCATTTTGTAATAATGTCTTGCCCCACTTTGTAATTTTTGTTTTTTCGCATGCTGACCAGTATGCAAATTTTATGACGTCATCTTTTTCGATGTTATCCGCTCTGTCTTGTTTATTGAGATGAAACGCGTGTCACACGTTAGTAGAATGATTACTTTAATTTTGATAAACAGGCGTTGTAACATTACATACACTGACTTTCTTTTTGTGAGAAAATGTACTAGCTGAAGTGTTTTTATACCATAACATAACATAAATATTATAACCGTGTTTCAATAAGATACAAAATATACAGTAACTAAGGTGTTGTTCGTACTATAACATAACATAAGAAATATAACCTGTAGCAATCTTTAACCTGTTTAACATAACATGCAGACTAACTAGCTCGAGGATTTCGACGTGATCTCTTTTACAGCAAGCAACGTGACAAAAAGACTTGTGATAGTCACCTCGGGTATATCTACAAATCAAACTCAGATATTGTAAATCGATACTTCAGCAACCTTGATCACAGCCTTCTCAAGTTTTGATGATTAGAAAGGGGACCCGACGTCAGAAATAAACCCGAGGGCGAGGTTTTCCCCCCATGCCTTTGCATTTAATATACATGATCACAGTATAAATAGAACGTACCTCATTCGCAGTGACTGATTTAAGAACTGCTTTGTTATTGAATTTCACAGTGAACTTTTTAAACTCAGCATCATTGAATGTTATATTGAAAATCTTTCTGCCACTAATTCCCGCATATCCGTCTGCACCTCTTTTCCTTAGTTTTTTATATCCAGCTACTGATTTACTTTTTTTTAAAGTTTTCACTACCACTTTATTAAGTTCACCTTTTTCAGAACTCGTTTACCTTGAAAAAAAAAATAATTAATTTGAATCTAATGTCAAATCATTCTTTAATCTCCAGTATTTGAAGTGTGCGCTTCTGTGAGTGACAGTCCTGTCTTTCACTGGGATTTTTGGATTGTCCGTCGTTCCTTATCAACTCTGCTATTATGTCATGCTCGTCTTCTCGCATGGGATGATAATAACTCAACAATACGAGCCTTAAATTCCATAACAATATCAGAATAAGAAATTTGCGAAACATGTTTTCCTTTTTATGTCAATTCCGGTTTCACAAAAGGTAATTATAAAAACGTGTCCGGTTCAAAAACTATTCCCAAAATCAAAATCCGTTAAAGTGAGTATATGTCGATGTCCAAAAGCCTAACCAGTCTAGTCCAAAAAACCAAGTGTATTTGATGTAACTAATTGAATTATCTTTATGCTGATAATATGCTACAAACCTCTCTATATCCTGCTATAACCCAACTAACTTTAAGGTAGGTTTCCATAGGACTGCATTTTCCGCTCGAGCGGAAAAAGCTCAAGAGCTTTTCCCACAAGCATGCGCAATGAAGTAGAATGACCACTGACCCGACCCGGTGCTATCCAAGAGATTAACTGTTCAAATCTTACTGGTGTCATTCGAAACGATTTAAAGAAATATTCACTGTCAAATAAGAATAAATCTTTAACTAACACATTGTACAACCCTTTGGTCCTTCTTTCCTGGAAAAGTCTCCTTATCCACATTCTTTTCTGTTGATGTTTTCGAGTTCTTCTTCTTTTTACACGGTGCCACACAAACAAAGTTGTAATTAATTTCAAATTTCGTAATAAAACATATCTGCTGTTTACGGCAGCCATTTTAATCTGAATGAGCACCTTTCTCTTGAGCGGGAAATTAATTTCCAGTCACGTCAAACTCGAGAGAAAAAGGCTCGCGAGCTTTTTCCGCTCGAGCGGAAAATGCAGTCGTATGGAAACCTACCTTTATCAAAACTCACAGCAGCTTGATGGTTATCATTCGGAAGTTATTTCATTGTTTCGACAGCTTGAATAATAGTGACACGTGTTGTTGCAGAACTCATGAGAGAATACTAGTTTGTGATGAGAAATTTTCAAAAAACACAATTGCAAGAAAACATAACACTGTTTTTCTGGGGTTTTTTTTAAAAAAAATCCAACTGCAGCTATAATATTTTTATATACTTTATCACATGTACAATGTACCCGCAAGTATATTCTCACTTTATCATTTTTACTTATGTCCAATTTGAGTCCCCTTTCAGTGTACTTTGTTTTGAATTCATAATGCGCGACCCCCATCTAAAGTTTTTTTTCTACGGAAGCGCCTGAAAGGCTATTCATCAGGGGCAAGACATTATTACAAAGTGGGGCAAGAGTTATTACAAAGTTGGGCAAGAGTTATTACAAAGTGGGGCAAGAGTTATAACAAAGTGGGGCAGGTATTACAAAGTGGGGCAAGATAATTACAACGAGGGGCAAGATAATTACAAAGTGGGGCAATTATTACAAAGGGGGGCAAGATAATTGCAACGTGGGGCAAGATAATTACAACGTGGGGCAAGATAATTACAAAGTGGGGCAATTATTACAAAGTGGGGCAAGATAATTACAACGTGGGGTAAGATAATGACAAAGTAGGGCAATTATTACAAAGTGGGGCATAACAGTTGTTTTTATAGATTTGTTTTGTTTACGCTTTCCTTTAGTGCAATCGTCACGAACAGTTAATAAACATTTTTTTTGCTTGCTTTTTGATGCGTTTCTTGATTTTTTTAAAACTCATATTTTTAACGTATGCTTAAAAACTATGTATCTCTCTATTTTTTTTATTTGTTCTTTTATTTTCTCCTTGTCTACTTTTTTAATGTTAAAAGCGCGGAAACAAAATCTGGATCAGGTTCTTAACAGCGAAATTTAATGCCACGAAAGTCCTACACTAAAAACATAAGTTCTGCCAGGGTTCAGTAAAAAACAGCAAAAAATAAGCAACCTTAATTTTGGCGCAAGGCTTCCGATTTACTTTAAGGGAAGAACTTTCGCGGGAAAAAACTTTTCGCGGCAATTTAGCCTTAATTTCCTCAAAGTTTCTTCCGTAAAACACGTTAAAGTTAGTCAACCGCGAAAGTTTATTCCCGCGAAATATTTAACTTTTAAAAAACGGGAAATTTGATTCCCGCGAAAAAATTTTAAGACAATTCTTCTCTCTCTTTTGTTTATACAAACTTAAAAATATGTGAAACTCTCAAATCCGCGGAAAGTTCATTCCCGCGAAAATTTCTAAGAAGACCTAACCGCGAATGTTAACTCCTGAAATTTCGCGGTGATTTTGGTACCGTGAAACTTTTTTCCGTTAAAGTATAGAGGGTGTTTTTACTCTTGAGTTTTGGAACCTAATTTTTTTTTACTAACACTACTGAAATTTTGAACCCGACACTGATATATATGTTGGTCGTGACTTTTGCCACTGCCCAAGTTGAAAAACTGCTAAGTGAGGGAAAAGTGCCCCGATTTAAAAAAATAGCGAAAAGAGGTCCTGGGGACGAGTTGCCCTAAAGGTTGCTTAATTTTTGGCGCAATTTAAACGGGAGAACTAAATTATCTCATAAAATTTGATCAAATAGCGGACCTGTTCAGTATTGTTGCAATAACGTTGGGGCGGCAGATTAGGTTGACGTATGGCTAGCTTTTTAGTGCTGCTATCAAAAAATCTTGATCTCAGCACTAAGCCTTAGTGCCCGTAAAAGAGCACTATCGAACTATAGTGAGCAAAAACGAGCGTTGAAAATGACTCTCACTTATTGAAAAAATGCAACGTTCATGAGATATCGCTCGTTTGTCCTCTTTAGTGCCAGGTGAGAACTATAAAAATATTAAATGACTTTGTTACCTGATGGTGTTCTCCGCAAAAGGGTGGCGCGGCTAAACCGTAAGGGCTGACGTGTGTGTACAGTATTGTTTCTCTATTGTTGTGAGAATAAGAAACACATGTTTTGTTGTCAGTTCGTTTTTTTAAACTTTGTTCGCAATCGGCGTTCCATTCAAATTTAGCATTCTCTTTTATTAATTGTCTTAGATGATATGTTTTTGTACTATAATCGGAAATAAATCTTTTCAAAAAATTTGTCAAACCTAAAAAGATTCGCCTTTTTAATTTCGGGTCGTGTTGCAATTTTGTCGTCACTTGGTTGTATCCCTTTTTCCGTAAAAGCATAGCCGTAAAATTTTAATTTTTGTTTCAAGAATAAACATTTTTTGAAGATTTAGATTCATTGGAAGACTTTGCTTAAAATGTTGTTGTGTTCGAGTTCACTTTGAGCATAGATAATGATATCATCGGCTATATTCATAGCTCTTTTTATGTCTGATAGAATTGTCCTGAGTGCATGTGGCACTCCTCTGCGACTGAGTTTGCGCCGAATATGAGTCGGGTGGAACGATAAGTTTTATTATCAGATTGAAAAGGTTCAAGCTAGTTTTAAAAACACTGAACATGATTTTTATTCAACTAACATGTCTTCTATTATAGGCGTAAAATAACGCGTGAGGGGTGATTGCTTGATTAGCACATCTCATATCTATACATACTCGAATGTCGTCGTTTGGTTTAGGCACTACTACTATGGGATTTAACCATGGTGTCAGTTCATGACTGACTGTCTCTAAAATTCCTTCCTTTACTAATCGACTAAACTCTTTGTTTACTTTATTTGTTATAGCAAATGGTATACGCCTCTCTTTCTGCGCTACGGGAGAAAAGTCACGATCGATGTGTGTTTGACCTTATAATCTTTTACTTTTCCAATATGTCCTGAAAATACAGTTTTGCGGTATCTTTAAATCAGCGGTTTTAGGTTCGCAGGCACAGTTGTTCGCAAGTGTACTACTTGTAACCGAATTCAAAGCGTTATTCAAATCTGCACGTGGTGTATTATTTGCTGCATTGGAAACTTTTAGGTGTAAAGATGTGTTTTACGATTTGTGTCGACTACGTAAAATGTTTCGGTAGAAATAACTTTTCCTGTTTCAATTAAAAATTCAGTTTCGCCTTTTATTTTTAAATTCGCGGTATTTGAGCCGTATGTTAAAATTTTAACGTTAGATTTCTTTAATTTCAAATTTCCTATTCGCTTTTGCAATCCTTCAAAAGTACGTTTATTAAGAATGTTTATACTTGCGCCACTGTCTATCAAAGATCTTGCTTCCTAACCTTCTACTCTGATGACTGTATGAAATTTGGACTTTCTAACTGGTCGATCTGATACATTAACATCATTAGAATCAAACATATATGAAATAGCAAACAATACATTTTTAAAGTCAGATTTGTTTTCAAAGTTAGCGTTCGATGAAGGAGTAACATTTCGGATTGGTTTGCGTTAATTATGCGGAGGGTCATTTCTCGAGAAATAATTTGAATGGCACTGACGGACAAAATATCCGTTTTTACTACATTTGTTACATGCTTTTCCTCTGGCGGGAAAGGTTTGTCAAATAAATGAGGGTATTGGCCTCCGCATTTGAAGCAAGACTTTTTGTGGTTACTTATTTTTCGATGAGGAATAAAAATTTCTTACCTGGTGCACGTGTTCTGACTGCGTCAACTGCTTTTGTTGTTCTTTCCTCTTCGATTGCTTTTGTCTGCGATTCGGTATTTTCTATACTTTTGGCCTCAAGAAGGATTTCTGGTAATGTTTTTGTTGGCATTCTGAATGAAAATTTACGAAGTTTGTTGTTACTCGTGTTGAGTTTGATTTGCTGCTTAATTTCTTACGACACTCCAACGTGTTGCAAGAGTTGTTGTTTCTGTAACGTCAAATGTAGGAAAGTTGGGCAAGTTTCATGTCTTTATCGCTGTAGCCATTATATAAACTCTTTGTAAATAATATATAATTTCTTCTTCTCTCCTTATATATTTTTTTCCCCGTCGCCAATGTTGCACTTTTAATGGTATTTTTCAGGGAGGAGAGAGAGATCATATCACAACACGTATATGGTCGCTCATATGTAGCAATATTCAACGACTCATATATGCACTATAAATATTGATATATGTGATGTGTATTTCGCTTAAGGTCATATATATGATATGTAAATGATCATATATATATGATATGTAACTGATCATATATATGATAAACTGACAACTGATCATATATGATGTAACTGATATATATGATCTTCATTTCGTTTACTCGGGGTTTAATTTACACAAATCTAGCTTTCCAGTCTGCAGTTTTCACATCGCCGGACAAGTGGAGACTCATACGGAGAAGAAGCTCGGCATGTAGCATGACAAGAAGAAGAAGAAGAAGTATTTATTTTTAGCTACTAATAGCTTACATAAGAAGTCAAATAAATATTATTTTACAAAATTAGGCTAATTAGGTGGAAAATAAAGTTAGTTTGTTGTAGCTAATATTTTGTACACTCTTATTTTTAGAGTTATTGTTTCTATTAGAGAGCAAAATACCTGGTATCTCTCCCTCCCTCTGTCAGAAAGGAGCTTAGCTAGCTTCAGCCTCACTCACAACTTGTGTTTCTGAAAGCTGCCTCTCTATGGCTTGCGCCAGCCCTTTTTCACCACTACAGTCAGTAATTCAGAAGTAAGTAGCAATTCTCAGGGCTAGCTATCCTCTTCCCAGCTATTTAAAAAATTTAATGAACCGACGATATTGCCCTCTTCTCCCCAAAACGGGGAAGACAGCAATAAATGAAACCCATGTTAATTTGATGTAATGTAAAATAATGTTATGATCATTTTTAGATTAAAATATTCATTACTCAATAATGGAACAGAGAAAGATCACTGGTGCAGTTTTTTAAATGAGTTATCATTGCTAATACAAAACATTGAAAATGATAATAATATTGATTGTGAACTTTCAAAGGAAAAAGTTTGTACTGCTATTACTGGTTTAATAACTCTCAACGATCTAGTAACAACTGAAATCATCACAACTTTGATAGCACAGTTCAGGCTTGTGTATTACGAACTTGATAGACGGTCTTATAATGTGTCACCACATCTTGCATTGTATTCAAGTGGTCGGGACCATACTATTACAGGGCCTGGAAGACCTAAATATTGCATAAGTGAAGACACTCTTTTTCATTTTCGTGAGTTAGGATATTCTTGGAAACAAATTTCTGCTATGCTACTTGTTTCAAGGTGGACGGTGTACAGGAGGGTGCAGGAAATGGGAATCAAAGAAGTTACAGGCTATACAAATCTTTCAGATGATGAATTAGATGTTATTATTGATAAGTACAAGAAAAGTCATGGTCTTACAGTTGGTCGTTCTCTGGTCATGGGTCATCTAAGAAGTATAAATATTAGAGTTCAACAAAGGAGAGTAACGAAATCTCTTGAAAGCTTGAAAGCTTTGGATTTCTTAAATGCCATGCAGAGTTATCCAAAATTGTTCGAAGAGTTGTTTGTTTTAAAAGACCACTTGGTTTCCAGGGACGTTATTAAAACGTTGAAATTTGATTCCAATTTGAAGGAAGAGGAACAAAAACGAAAAATTACTTACTGAATTTCAATGAAAATAGTGGAAAACTTGGCGACATTTTAATTTTTATTACTGGATCGCCGGTGCTACCTGGTTTGGACTTGGAAAGATACGTGTGTGCATTGAGAGTTCAATATCGATCTTATCAACCGTTTGCACTAATACAATTACATCGCCTGATAATTTTCAGGATCAGAACACTTTTAATGCAGCACTTGAAGCTGTAATGGTTGACGACAAGAAATTTAACTGCATTTGACGATTTTTTATTTTTTTATCACTTTATCTTGATACATTTTTTTTATAAGCATATTTCAAGCCTCAAATAAGAATCATTGAAATTTCCATTTGCTTATAAAAAACTACAGTAACATTCTATACCTCACTTCCTTAAACAGACCCGTTTTTTAAGAAAATGTTCTTTGTATGGCTTGAATCCTAGTAATCAATAAGAATGTGATCATACGTTTTGTCTGAGATCATGTGAGAAGTATCGTATCGTGTATTCATACGCCAAAAGAATGTCTCGCGAATTTTACTCAATCGCAGCATATACATTCTCTTTGTTAACAATTATTTTTGTTAGTTATGTTTTATTTTGTTTAAAAATGGTTCTGTAAATCTGATCCCGCAAACAATCCAGACAGTTTTTGTTTCATATTTTTTATCAAATAAAACAAGTCCTTGAAACATTTTTTTATTCAGATATCTATATAAGTCTCAACCTGAAGTCGAACTGTCTTCTACACAACAAAACTGGTTCTTCTGTGTTCATTTTTACATTTGCTTATGTTGTATTTTGTTAGTGATGCAGTACTAGTTTTGTTTGTTCAATACTCATCATACAACATGCAGTGTCTCATAATTTCGTCCTTTTTCGCCACCATTTTTGAATTATTTGCCTTTCGCACGTTTGAAGAACGCAGTTAATAGGTCAATCAAATTTTATCCGTATAGCCTTCACGAATTTGCGATATTTTAAGCATGGAAATTCGGATTGATGTATTAGGCAGTTATCTGGCTCAGTGGCTGCTGTACTTGCACGGATTCCGTAGTTCAAATGCGAGTGCGCTAGAAGCCCCTTCGCAGTAACCTTATTGATAGCAGTACCTTATTGATAGCAGTAACAATTAGGAAGGTCATCCCAGGTAAATAAATATGTTCAGAGTGCGCGGTGAACGAGCATCGACTTTTATGATTAACACTAAATCTTAGGACAATATACCCAATACTCAAAGTTGGTTTACAAAACTATAAAAGGATGGGACGGACGAAAATTTGACAACAGCGCGCGAAAATGAAGGTTCCAAAATACAATAAGCGTGGTGTGTGTGTGTTCTAACTAACTTTGGTCGGAATGCCGTAAAAACACAGACCATATTCGCCTGCATACCTCAACAATTTCGTTGACCATATATCATTATTTCGTTGACCATATTTTGAAAGCAACCACTGTGTGGATATATATCACAATGAACATGACATATATTCTTAGAACTGTTGATATACATGAGCTTGTATGAGCCTTTATATATACTATTTATCATATATTTTATATACTATATATCATACACACATCATATATATCATTTACGCATCATATATATATCATTCACACACATCATATATATGATACACACATCATATATATCATTTACGCATCATATATATCATCATGTAATCATATATATGATACACACATCATATATATCATTTACGCATCATATATATCATCATGTAATCATATATATGATACACACATCATATATATCATTTACGCATCATATATGTCATCATGTAATCGTATATATGAGTCGTTGAATATTGCTACACATGAGCAACCATACACGTTCGTTATCAATTTACAACTCTCTTTGAACATAAATCAGTTCGTGTTTATAGGCACTTCGTCGTTGGTGTACTCTCCATCGTAGATATCTTTACTTCATAACATCCGGCAATACTAAGCGCTGAAAAGTAAAAGGTTATTGATTGGTTAATGAAGGAAATGTCTGGTGTAAAAGCGCGTAAATAAGAACACTAACTGGTTAGAAAATCCGGATTGGGATATGGAAATTAGCCGGCGGAGGCGAAAAAGTTGGAAATAAATGAAACAACGTAACAACGATTTAATCAGGTTTAATTAAGTAGGATATGCATGAAAAGTTTTACTGGCTGAAAAGACCAAATAGCTCCCCAGGGCCAGGGGAAAAAAATTGACGTCGTATATCAATTGTTTTTATTGTCGCGTTTATCAAAAATATTAAAATGCTCCCCTATAACAAATTATATTTTCATATTTTCGTAAAAAAAGTTTTAGTACAATCGATTCCCCTAAATTGAAGAAAAAAATATTTTTAAAAACTTAGAAATTAAATAATTATGCGCATAATTAATTAGGATTTTGTCTAAGAAACTGTCTTTTCTTTTGTCAAAAATAAATAATGAACACAGAAATATTTTAAGTTCAAACTTACAATGGAGATGGCGCACATCTGTATGCATGTAGCTACTAAAGCAATAAATAAATTAAAAATATCAGACATTTTTGAAATATCGTTAATTAAATACACAAACAATTTTACTGCATTTTCAAGAAATTATATATAACGAAACCAAAATTTTAAAAAAACGTTTGCTGTTTTTTTGTTCAGTACACAGATTATAATAAGAATTAATATTGCTGAAAAGCCGTAAAAGTAAAATATAGTAAAAAATTACAAAACACGCCAAGAAAATCAATTAGAATCCTCTGTTTGCATAGGTTTCACCTTTCTTTTCAAGATTTTTATCCTGGTACCCTTTCCTCTTGGCAAAAAGTACTTTTCGCCTAAATTTAACAGGTACTGATGACCGTTTGCTACTGGCTTTGGTACGTGTAATATCGTTTTTTCGAAATAAATTTTTGGCATAAGGTCCTGGTACTAAACCACTTTGTCGCATCACCTTCATCAAACTACTATACCTATCATTGTAACTTATGATTGCTGAATAAAATCAAAGCCATCTTTCCTACAAAGACATCGTTGGGAATCCTTTCCCAAATGATGATTTGATTCCGTGCCTCCTTTACGTTCTGTGTATGCGTGCGGTGACAGGTTTTACGTCATCGCTAGTGACATACGTTTCCTCTGGAATAGCTTCTGCAGCAGCCTTTTTCATAGAATCTGGTGCAGTGTCAGAATAACTGTCATGTAGAATAGAATTTATGGTGTATTTATAAGCAAATTTATATATAGGAGCAGGCATGTTCATAATATTCTCCCTCTTTCTTGTTCTTTGACTTCTTTTACCTTTCTTGAAGTTGCAGTCTTTTCATAATCACAACTAATGCAATATAAACGAATGAAATGAAAGGGGTGTGTGTAATCTTTTGCCGGTAAATGCGTGCAATGTTGGCAACGCCACACAACAATCTTGTTCCATTTTCAGCGTAGGACTACTGATATCAATCAGTCCACGCGTAGCGTAATTCGGGGCAAGACGGGTCGTCGGGGTAAGACAAGTCAGAATTTGTAAAATAGCCATCTAATGGGCTATTGTTTAAGTTACATCATCTCTGAGCGCCATTAGCTATACTTAAACATATCAACACAAAATGTCAAACTTTTTCAACATGGAAATAATTTAGGGTCTCTTCCAAAGGGGTACTTGGGGTAAGATGGCTCTTTTACATTAATTTTTTAAAAACATTAAAGGCCCGAAGTAAAGGATGTAAAATAGAATTTTAGTATCTAAGGTGTTGATACAAACTGATGACAAACCACCATTATACATGTTTCACACAAAAGAAAATTTTGCTACCTGCCTCTTTCTGTATATTTTGAGATTGTTAATTTTCTAGTTGGGGTAAGAGTTTCAAAATCGTCTTTAAAAAGCTTTCTTTGTCTGACGTTTTGTTTTCATATGTTTTAGAATAGTGATTTGACGTGAGTGAAGTTTATGGCGTCTTTCTCTTTAAAGTTTTTACTCCTCAAATTGACTGTACAACAAAAAATGGTACCTTTAGTTGAACTGTTAATGTTCTCGAAAGTTCGTTTTCAATCGAGGATAAACTTTTCTTAAAATCCTACATATCATGAGGCTGTATGTTCTTAGTTTTGTTGGCTCGTTAATATTCTCATTGGACATCCTACCACAACACGCCAGTACTGAACGTTTCTTAATTATTTTAATGCTTCAGCATCTAGTTTCTTATAAACAGGTTTCTTATTACAAAAAAATACGTGTACTACAGGCGTTTGACATCAAATAAAAACAGCAACTCTGAGCAGGATTTTTGATAATCTTCGAAACCGTTTGATTTTCTTTTAAGCAAACTTGTTATCAACTTAAAGGTATTTTTTTAGAAAGAACAGACCAAAAGTTAAATTGCTTAGAAATAAGTCAGGATTGTTTTAGCAAGAAGGTCGGAAGAATATCATTTTTTTTTCAGTGCCATTACACCGGAGAACGTTGGTCGCATGATGTACACATACTACAAAAAAGCTGGAATAAAAGAAGTTTTTTCCTTATCCCATTTTGGCTATTTGGCTTTTTTTCGGACATTTTTGGAATAGTAAAAGTCTTGGAAATAGCAAAGTTAAAAATAATAATTTTTTTTCTCTATAATAATACAGAGCTTCTGTCTGTCTGTCATATGTGTGACTTTTACAAAAACGATACTTTTTACCACCCGAATGCGCGGGTTTGTCGAGTTTTTTGTTTGTTTACATTTGTCTCGCAACCGCATGTAGTATATTCGGTTCACGTAGTTTTATTTATTATGTTTACGTATGTCGTGTCGAATTGTATTTGAAAGGGATTTACCCTTAGGCGCTGTCCTTTGTAATTTCGTGTAATAGTTACGTGCGCGTGCTCTAAGCTTTTCTTTGCAGCTAGCATGTCCGTTTTGCAACTACCAGCCATACCACTGTTCGATCCCAATGGGGAACCAACATCAGTCGGTCAACGTTGGACCAAGTGGAAAACCAGTTTGAAATACTATATCTTAGCTAGTGGAGTCAGAGATGATGAGAGGAAACGAGCAATATTACTCCACTTGATAGGAACATAATGCCAAGAGATTTTTGAGACATTTTCTGATTCGGGGAACACCTTTGAAGAAGCTCTAGAAAAATTTGAACAGTATTTTTCAGTGAAAAAGAATGTTCCATATGAAAGAGATATGTTCCACCAATAGTCCAGTCGTTAAGTGTTTTGACCTGGAAAAAATGATATAGAGCTGAAACTTGGCACGCTTACTCCATTTTATATGTAGATTACCAGGAAAAAAAGCCCAATTGATAGCATTTGTAGAAAATGAGATATGCGCCATTTTTAAAAAAGGCGAACTTCCTAATTTTTCAGAAAACGAAAGTTGAATCATTGACTTGAATCCTTCTGATGAATCGTGTATCTATTCCACTCTACTGTTTATTATCAATCAAGCCAAATCACTGAAGATCATGGTACCATGTGTCACCTTCGACCAACCGCTTTGGTTAAAGGCAACAGAAATAATCGAAGATGCAAACCTTCAGATAGTATGTCGTCTAGGCGGATTCCACACCTTAATGAGTTTCCTTGGTAGTCTTGGGCATGTAATGAAAGGATCTGGTCTGGAAGAATTGTTTTCGCAGGTGTATGCAGAACACACTGTGGTCCACATGATTTCTGGAAAAGCAATTTAAAGAGCATTGCGTGCACATTTTCTTGCTGAGTCTGCATTGGTGACAATACTTACGGAAGAGATTGTTGGTTGCAACGATGACTTCTCTATGAACTTCAAAGATAGAAAAGAAATTGAAGAGAAGTTGAATTCTGATGAAGTTGCAACTTTTCGTAAAGAGTTTGATGAAAAAACCAATACTCTCTCCTCGAAGTCTCGAACCGCAAAATTGTGGATATCATACTTAAAATACATTGCAACAATCAAGAAGTATATCATTGCAGAAAGGACTGGCCACTTCATCTCGAAGCTACCAAGGAAATGTTAAACTTGTTTGCAGCCACGGGACATATAAATTATGCCAAGAGTGCACGACTGTACCTTCAACAAATGGTCGCCCTCCAGCGAAAAAATCCTTGGCTCCATCAGAAATCTCAACAAGGTTCACATGCTGTTCGAAGATCCAACCGTAACTGGGCAGGTTTATGATCTGACCTTGTGATCGAGCAGACTCTCATGAGATCAATCAAAACCAGAGGAGGACTTACCAGAGGGCGAGGAATTAATGATGATGTGCGGAACCTTTGGGTTCTTAGCTTGAATTCCAACGCCTCCATTCATGAAGCAATGACTGGCGTCTCTGGCCTTACTGTCAAAGCAAGCGAGCAACATATCGAGATGGGGGCGGCAAGACGCTCCAAAGATTATACAGATTGCAAGATCTTCATAGATTGGCTACGGCAAAGAAATCCGTTTGTTTATGAAGACACAAATCTTCATTCGCTTTCTTTGGGCTTGACGTCTGATGAAAATAATGGTATCAACTGTGAAATTGCTGAAGAGATCGGAGAAATGATACAAGGAAAGTTGGACAACCTTTCAATAGTTGAATGCACAATCAAGCGGAAGGACCAGGTTAAGCCCATCATTACCTTGCAATCCAAAGTCCAATTGAATAAAGAATCTGTCATTGTCAATCCAACGATGCTGTTCACACGATTGGTAGCCATAGCGAAAAGGGAAAAAGAAGACATCGAATAATTTTTTGCTTTCGAACTAACACAAGAACCAATGTCCCTCTTTAAACATGGCTTAATGAGAAAACCTGACAAGCCTTCATTACGTAAAGCTGTGATGAAAGATGATGAAGTAGTGGGAAAAATACAAATTGATCCTTATTTTGTAGTCGATGGCGGAGCGCTATTGCATAGAGTCCGTTGGATCAAAAATTCTACTTTTGATGAACTATCGCAAGTTTACGTTAGTTACGTTCGACGGCACTATAAATCTTGCACCATTGTCTTTGATGGATATGATGGTCCTAGCACGAAATCAAATGAGCACATGCGACGAACAGGTGGTGGAAAACGATGCCCCAATATTGATGTTGTTGGTTTTAACAAAGTATCTTTTACCCAAGAAAGTTTTCTGAATAACTAAGATAACAAAACACGTTTCACAGGCATATCAGCATAAAACTTCAGCAAGACGGGCAAACAGTGAAGATTTGTGAAGGTGATGCTGATACAACAATCGTCGCAACAGCACTAAAAGAAGCCCAACCAAACAACCAAAAAGCCGTTGTAACAGTTGCCGATGATACCGATGTCGCAATGATGCTTCTATACCATTGGCAAGAACATCATGGAGATGTTTACTTCTTTCAAGAGAGGTTGGATAAAGCCTGGAACATGAAAGTTGTCTGTCAGAAATGGAACCCTATCCGACAGGATATTCTTTTTGTACATTCGTTTTCCGGCTGTGATACAACATCGGCACCTTTTGGAAAGGGAAAAATAACTTGCTGTCATTGGTCACAAAGAACAAAACATTGCAGATTGTCTCAGACACAATGGGTGATGTTTGGGCAGACAACAGAGATGTCGAAGAAGCTGCCATCAAAGCCTTTCAAATCATTTATGGTGATAACGACTTGACTGATTTATGCAAACTTAGGTGAGTTCACAATATAAAAAGGTTCTCTTCATTTAGTATAATCTCAAAGTGCATGAAAATAGGGTGTTGATCAGAGAAGACTTTGGATACAGACATTACCCACCAATACTTCCTTATCATTTTGCAGATACCGGAAATATCTCGATATGTGTTGGAAAGGAAAAATTGATCCTGAAAAGATGCCACCTACGGAGAGTGCTGCTATTCTACACGGTTTTCGAGTTCATCTACAGATAATGAATTGGAAGATATTAGAGGAAGAAGAAGTATAAATTTTTAACTACACAAGTGTCCAAGCAATGTCAGTTAAAGTAGCAATTTCTCAATTTTTATAACAATCTTTTGTCTTATAGCTTAAGCAAATTGATCCAAGCAAATGGGGCTGGAAAATTGAAAATTCTCAAATGATGCCAATAAAGACAGATAAACAAGTCGCCCCTGATAGCCTCCTAAAAATCATTAAATGCAACTGCAAGGCTACTTCGAAGTCACCCTGTTCAACAAATTTGTGTTCATGCAGAAAACATGGTCTGAGCTGTATGCAGTCTTGTCACGGTGAAACATGTGAAAATAAAGAGGTCCGCTCTCTATAATTCTTCATTTTTAAAGGCAAATCTCTTATAAGGAGTCTGTGGAAATTGGACATTTTAGTTTTTTTATGCTGTATATATTTCCCGGGGTCGCTAGGACCCATGAGGCTTTGCGTTATATCCCATAGTGCATTTTTTTTTGTATTTATAGAAGAGCCATGTGACTCTTCTCGCTCTCTGTTAATATACTTTTTACGGAAACAGGACGTGTGTCAGTTCTTGTGTTAAAGTTTTACCCTGTTTCTACATGGCGCCCGATGAGGAACTCGAGATGAATAACTAGTGATCGACAAAGAAGAGGTATACTGTAATTCGTGCTTTCTTTGACTACGCTCTACTCAAATTGATGTTTTACAGTGACAACGACTAACGAGAGGTCACCTTTGTTTTCTTTTTCGAGTTCTTTGTTATTTATTTGACTTAATGAGTTTTATAATAGAACTGACGTGTTTTTATGACAGTAGCTAATGACAACGAATGTTTTTTATTACGTACGGTGGAGTGCATATTTTTTTGACAAAGGCATAGATTTTATTTTAGTGTTCACTGTACATGGAAGTGTTGTTTACATTTTTTAATGCTAGCTTTAGCTGTGGTTTGTTTGCTATCTTGTGTTGATAATAGCAAACTTTACTAATATTTTAATTTTTGGGGATTTTGATTTTGTTTTGAAGCCCTGTGTGTGTGATTTATGGCTCTTGTTCGTAAACAAAGTCGTAGGAAGGGGTTGAGGATTCATTTCGAATCAGTACTTGCACAACTTTCAGATGCGTTGAATGACGAAGCTGTTGCTCAACATGTTTTACTTGGGTTAAAAAATAGTTTGACTACTACAGTAGATCAGCTTACAGTTTTAGATGAGGAAATTTTAGCCCTTTTAGAACCTAATCAGGTTGAGAGTGATGTTTTGGATAGCATGAAGTTTTTAGAGCCTTTTCATCAGTTACTTGCAAAGGTAGATTTAAAACTATTAGCTTTATCAGTGCCGAAAGGTTCAGGCAGCAGTGTAAGTTCAGGCGGTAGTTCAGTGTCAGCTCATTGTAAACTTCCAAAGATTGAACTTCCAGTTTTTAATGGTAACCCATTAACATGGCAAGGTTTTTGGGATCAATTCAATACATCTATTAATGAAAATGAAAGTCTAAACGATATAGATAGGTTTAACTATTTAAAACGGTATTTGAGTGGGCAGGCTTTAGACGCTGTGTCTGGGCTTACCCTCAGCTCTGATAATTATAAAGAGGCTGTTAAGGTTTTAAGGGAGAGATATGGAAATCCACAGATATTGATCTCTGCACATATGGATTCGTTAATTAAAATGGGTAAAATTAAGAACAAAGAGGATGTACGTGGATTGCGTAAATTGTATGATAGTGTGGAAAATTGTATCAGAAATCTAAAAATTTTGAATTTAGACACGTCAGGCTATGGGGCATTGTTGATACCCATATTAAAAGATAAATTACCAGACGAATTAATTTTAATTGTTGCTAGGAGATTTGGGAGTTGTGTCTGGTCTTTAGATGCACTTTTACAATATGTACACGACGAACTGAGATCCTGTGAGAATTGTGTGCAGCTTGTTACTGATAAGAGTGAGAGTGGAAGGAGAGGAGGAGCATATACTCTTAGTAATTTGTTTAATTATGGTGGTGGTAACTCAGGTGTAGAAGGAAATAAGCCTGTTTGCGTTTTTTGTAATAAGTTTGGTCATGGCCCTTCTCAATGCAGAAATATTACTAATGTAAAAACCAGAAGGGACCTAATGAGGAAAAGTGGTAGGTGTTTTTAAGCATATTGCTAAGAATTGTAATGCTAAATACATATGTCGTAAATGCAATGGTAAACACCATATTTCTATTTGTTCAAAAAGGGAGGCTAAGGATAGTACCCAAGGTGGTTCTAATCAGGGTGGTGCCCAAGGTGGTTCTAATCAAAATCCTGAAGAGACTCTTAATGCTCATTCACATTCTAGTAATGGAATTCTATTACAAACTGCACAAGCTGAAGTTTTCAATGTAGCAAGCACTGTAGGCTCATACACTCGTATTTTAGTTGATAGTGGAAGCCAAAGGACCTATATAAAGGATAATCTTCGCAAGAAGCTAGGTTTAAAAACCATTCGGTCTGAAAGAGTTCTTATTAAAACGTTTGGCGATGATAATGGTAGTGCACGTAAATTAGATGTGGTTCAATTTAAGGTTAAACATAAGTTAAGTAATCAATTTGTTTTTGTTGAGGCGTTGTGTGTTCCCTACATATGTAGTGATTTGACTTGTCAAAATATTTCGTTTGCAAAGAAGCAGTTTGAACATATAGGACAATTACAGCTTGCGGATACTGGCTGTGATTCATCTAAACTATCTGTTGAGGTCTTAGTTGGTGTAGATTTCTACCACAGTTTTGTAACAGGGAAGCTAATAAGAGCAAATGAAGGACCAGTAGCAACTGAGTCAGTTTTAGGTTGGGTGTTAAACTCCAATGATGTTGACTTTTCACTTCAGCATTGTTTCGAAACCCACCTGATGCGTTGTGGAGTTGAACCATGTGAAGACTCATTACATGAGGAGTTAAATAGGTTTTGGAATGTTGAGTCAATAGGCCTTCCAGGAGATTGTGTTACGACTCAGTTTGTTAAAGATATTAAATTTGACGGAGTTAGATATATCACAAAACTGCCTTTCAAACCATCACATGATGTAATACCAGATAATTTTAATGTTTGTGAAAACCGGTCATTTTCTTTAAGTAAACGATTAAAAGCGAAAAATTTAGTAAGTATATATAATAAAGTTTTTAAGGATTATCTGGCAGAAGGGATAATTGAGAAAGTTCCTGATGATGAGGTAGTGAAGGAACTTGGTAGTGTGCATTATCTTCCTCACAGACCAGTTGTCCGAGAAGATAAGGACACAACCAAAGTTAGAGCAGTGTTTGATGCATCTTGCAATAAAAATGGTCCATCACTTAATCAGTGTCTTTATTCTGGGCCAAACCTACTGATCAAAATTTTTGATATTTTATTAAAATTCAGAACAAACAAATATGTGATTCTTGCTGATATAAAGCAGGCTTTTTTAAATGTTGGCATTTCGAGTATTCAAACTGATTTTTTGAGTTTTCTCTGGTATGATGTAGATTACCCTGAAGAATTAAAGTTAACTATATATAGGTTTTTACGTGTTGTGTTTGGAGTCACTTCCAGTCCTTTTTTACTTAATGGCACAGTGAGACATCATATGGATAAGTATGATGATAAAAAATTTGTTGAACGATTTATTGAGGATTTGTATGTTGATGATACAACATCAGGCTATAACACCATTGGGGAAGGTAAGATTTTTTATGATAAGGCTAAGAGAATGATGTCTGAGGGGTTTCTGTTTAAGGAAGTGGATTTCCAATAGTTCGGAATTGCAAAAGCATTTTGATCAGAGAGAAGGTTTAAGTTTAGATGATGAAGAGGAGTTGTCGTTTATTGACACACAAGTGTTACCAAGTGAAAGTGTGTATCAAAGTGTCTTAGGTTTGGAATCGGATAAGAAGTCTGATGAATTCCTTTTTAACTTTAAAGAATTTTTGGAGAAATGTAAGAACATGAATGTCACTAAACGAAATGTTTTGAGTGTTTCAGCTTCATTGTATGATTCGTTGGGTTTGATTTCACCTATTACTGCTCGCGTAAAAGTTATTTTTCAGTTATTATGTAAGGACAAAATTGACTGGGATAGTGAGATTCCTGTAGAAATAATGACTGTGTGGAATGACTTTTTAGCAGCATTAGAAAGGGTTGATGTGGTGAGAATTAAAAGGTTTGTGTGTGTTGAGATTAGTGAAGTAATACAAACCATAGAACTACATGGGTTTTGTAATAGCTCTAAAGAAGTTTATTGCGGGTTAGTTTATTTACGTATTGTGACAAATTTAGGAGTTTCTCTTTTAGCATCAAAGACCAAAGTAGCCCCTTTAAAATGTATGTCCATTCCTCGTTTGGAACTTTTAGGGTGTGTGATTCTTGTAAAACTTTTAAAAGATGTCAGGTTGGCCTTTAATAACCGTGTTAGTGTTAAGGATACCTTTTGTGGGACAGATTCCACAGTGGCTTTGTGCTGGATAAGGGGTACAGAAAAGTCATGGAAACCCTGGGTGGAAAATCGTGTTGTAAATGTAAGAAATGTTGTTCCTAGGGAGAAATGGTTTCATGTGTCAGGCGGGTTGAATCCAGCAGACAACCCCACTCGTATGGTCAATAATTTCAGTGATTATTTTGTAGGTCCCTGGTTTGCAGGTCCCTTGTTTTTGCATAATCGGGTTGTAAAACAGAATGCTGTTGGGTCAAAGATCTTAAGGCTTGATGATGTTGTTAAGGAAGCAAAAAAGTCTACTAAGTTTAATTTCGACAATCTTGATATTTTTGAAACTGACAACCCTGACAATTTTGTTTTGACTAGCGTTATTAACGAACTGTCGTTTCCACAAAACATGACTGACAATTTTACTACTGAAGTTTGTTTGAGCAAAGTCATTGATTGCCAACATTATAGTTCTTTGACTAAACTTCTGATGGTGACTGGTTACGTACTACGATTTGTAAATAATTTGAAAAAAAGAATTAAGAAGAATGAAGAGTTGATACTGGACGATATGTTATCTGTTACAGAGTACGATTACGCTCAAAACTTGTGGATAAAAGATGAACAGTGTTTCATTAAGAAGCAGAGTAATTATGATAAATTGTTTTCATCCCTAAAATTATTTCAACATGAAGGTATATTGCGATTATCTGGACGTTTTGGAAATAGCAAGCTGGTTGTTGGCGATATTGTTTTAGTGAAAGATAACAAACCGCTTCCTCGCACTGAGTGGAGAAAGGGTCTGGTTGAGAAATTGGTGGTTGGGGTAGATGGAAAAATTAGGGGTGCCCGGTTAGCAGTGATGTCAAAGCAAGGAAGGAAAACAGCGATGTACCGCCCTATACAACGTTTGATACCATTTGAAATTTGTAATGCCGTTGAACAGAATAGTGAAGTTGATGGTGAGGAACGGAATAGTGAAGTTGATGGTGGGGAGAAAAATAGTGAAGTTGATGGTGTAAACGGGAATAGTGATGCTGATGGTGTTGTACGGGATATTGAAGAAGAGGAACCAGAAGTAGAGCCGATTGTTGTAAAAAGCACGTACGACCATGCACCAAGTTATAGTAGACCACGCCGAAAGGCTGCACAGGAGGGAGAACTGTTAAGAAGAATTAAATTGAAACAACTGTAATTCGTATTGTAGCAATTACAAAGGGGAGAATGTGGAAATTGGACATTTTAGTTTTTTTATGTTGTATATATTTCCCGGGGTCGCTAGGACCCATGGGGCTTTGCGTTATATCCCATAGTGCATTTTTTTGTATTTATAGAAGAGCCATGTGACTCTTCTCGCTCTCTGTTAATATAATTTTTACGGAAACAGGACGTGTGTCAGTTCTTGTGTTAAAGTTTTACCCTGTCACTTTCTTGAATCTTGCTTCCACATAACGCTTCAAATTCCTCCACTGTGACATCACAAATTGCTAAGAGATGGCTATCATCAGATTGCTCAACATCATTACTCAGCATCGGATATATATCTTGGAAAGGATCAATCGATGGCATTTTGCTTGAACCGAGTTCTAAGGCATAAAAAATACCAGCACTTTTCCATCCACTATCGATAATTTCTTTCCCTTTCGGCGTGCTCATGTGGTTGTAGAATTCCACAATCCAACCGGCGTGAACAGGTTTAAGTTTGGACAACTGTAACCCTACTTGGACGTCATCAATCTCAACACCATTATCTAGCTGCGCTTTCACTTGGTCTGAGTACCATTCGTTAAATTTACGTTTGAGAAATCGTTTGCAGAAACCATTGACCGTCAGATCAAGTGGCTGGTAGAACTTTGTCATATTAGCAGGGACATTGACGATATATATGTTTGCTTCTTTAAAGGCGTCGAGTACAGCTGCCGTCATTTGACCAGTAAAGACGTCCATGATGACGAGTGCTTTCTGATCCGTAGAGCATTTCAGAATCTGTCTTTGTTTGATTACATAAGGCTTGATGACTTCTTTCAAGAACTTAAGCGATTCATCCGTGTTTGAAAAATGTTTGGGATTTGTGCTGAGGCTGAAATCTTTTGGAAATTCAAACCTCGGTAAACTTTTCGTTGTCTTGCCACCATAAATAAGTTGAATAGGAAGAAAGTTTCCATCAAACGAAATGGTAAATCGTCACAGAGTGAACTCCCTTTGCTGCCATTGTTTCATTACCTACTGGAACGTACTTTAACGGAGTTTGATCGATATTTAAAATTAAGGCAGATGGTATGTTGTACTGCTCTACTTTTGATACAACGTCATGGAGATATAGGAACTCTATCTCTTTTCGAGCCCCATCAGGTATGTCCACTTTTGACGATGTTTTTCTCCGCTTGACAAAATTTATTCGGGAAAACAGGCTTTTTGCCCAACGCGATGAGTCGATGTCAACTTGACCGACAGCATGAGGATACTTACTCATCAGAGCTTTGGCTGTTGCATTTGCTACTGTTGTATTGACTACTCCACCTCTTTTGCTCAGTGATAGAAGATATTTTCTCACCATCTCATCAAGCTCACCTAATAATAAGGGTCTGCCGGTTTGTCTAGAATACTTTTGTATGCGTTTTGACGCTTCAAGCTCCTCTCTTTTGTGACAGCTCAGCTCTTCGTAATATTTCTTCTTAAAAGTTCGAACTGTACTTTCGCTTAATTTCGGAAAATCCGTTTTGAATTTCCTTACAGCATTGATATTTCCATTTTCGGCAGCATATTTCCCTATGTTGTATCGTTCATTTTCTGACCATTTATGGTATTGAGGCTTTCTCTTTGCTGATTCTGGGGAAGCAACGTGATCTTTTATGACCTGCACATCTAACGTGCCAATTTCCGAAGTTGTAGGCTCTTGCGATGTATCTATAATAATGAAAAGAACTTCATCAATTAAAGGTTTTAAAAAATGTTTTAAGTAGAAAGTTTCTTGCTTTTGTCTTACACAAGAATTTTTGAATACTGTAAACTCGAAAATCACATATATACTCACCATTTTCTTCCGTTCTCTGACTTTGCAAGCTTTTTTGAGAAATTTCATCTTCTTGATTGTTTGCCTCTTTTTGCCTCTTAGCTTCAATCTGCATCTTTCTTAAAAACGACATAATGATGATATTGACAGAGCTCTCTATCAAACACCCTGTAAGTTTGTTTACATCATCCCAGAACTTGTTTTTGAAAGCTCTCTACTCATATCTCCTCCATCGCAGATTAAAATCAATACATTCCCGTCTGATGCAATCAAAAATATTTATTGTACAATGGAGTGTGTTTTTTTTCTTTTTTCGCGAATAATCGAATGTTTTTATTTTCGAATCATCCAATCGAATTTTCTTTAGAAATGAATAAAATTAAAAAAAAATCGAACTTAGATACAAAAACAACAGTTTTTATTGTTTTGAAAATAACATCTTTTATCACTGTTACTACAAATCTTCTTCATCAATATGGAAAAACATACATTTACTGCTGCTGTAAGAGGATATCATTACTATCGAAGATTTTGGCAACCAAAAGAGAACGAAAAACTTATTTGTCTTCACTAGCCTGGAAACGCCTTCGATAGATTTGCTATAAAGGCAGTGAGCAAAAATGGAGAAACTGTTGGACACTTGCCAAAAGAGATTTCAAGAATAACAAAGTATTTCTTAGATCGAGGTGCGTCTATGTATTGCACGCTTTCTTCAGAACATTATCGCCGTTCTCCCTTAGTAAAAGGAGGACTTGAAATAGAATGTCAAGCTGTGATCGAAACACGAGCTACCATTCTTCAAGCGAAATTAACATCACGTTATTTAGATCTAGTTAAAGATCTCTACACGGAACCAACAGAAGACATAGCGGTTGGAAATCTGTTCAATTTCGTCATGACGTTGCCGCCTACAGTCGTTACACCGCAAGCCCCCGGCAAAAGGAAGAAAAAGTCTGCAAGCACTGTTTCAAATAATCAGGACATCCGAGAAATGCTCTCAGCTCCAAAGAAGAAAAAAACACAAGTGTTATTGTAGTTGACGACGATTAAAGTAGAAATAAATCATTACTTTTGAAAACTGTCCCGTTTTTATGATTTTTTTTATGGTGAAAAAACTTTCGCGTTTTGAAAAATATCCATGATTTCGCGTGAAAAAACTTTCGCGTTTTGATGATTTAGAATTTCCAAAGGCATAAACTTTCGCGAAAATGACCAAAAAACGCGAAAGTTAATGCCCGCGAAAGTTTCTGCCCCTAAAGTAACAGAATTGGTGGCAGACGGCCTTACCGTGGCCAGGAAAGAAAATATAATGCATTTTCAAAGCTACATTCAAAGCTGAGCAGTTAGATCTATTAAGAATTGGACCACCTTCCTCCCCAGTAAACCATGTAGTCTTTCAACTGAGCAAAGGTAACAAACACAAGGACCTACCCACATCCAGAAAACAAATACTTAACAGAAACAGCAAAGTATTCCAAGGAATGGGGGAGCTTAGCACCGATACAACAGCCAACTAGACGTTTACCATTCCATATCAGAAAGAAAGTTGAAGCTGAACTAGACAGACTTCTGAAATCATTGAGCCAGTTAATGGACCTACCTCCTGGGTTTCACCGAAAGTTGCAGTGCCAAAGAAAAACGGAAGCATTAGACTTTGTATTGACATGAGACGAGCTAATACTGTCATCATCCGTGAAAAACATCCCATACCGAAACTTGAAGAAATAATACCATTACTGGATGGAGCCACTGTATTTTCTGAAATCGATCTACGGGAAGGTTATCATCAAATCGAATTAGACGAGGAAAGTAGAAAAATTACTGGTATAAGCATTTAGGGAAAAGACAATGTTTAAAATGCACAAAGAACTTATTTTCACAGATCTGTGCTTACTCTTGCAAGCCTTTCTTTTCGACACTCCAGATTAAAATATCGAAGGTTTTCAACATAATCACATATATATATAAGATGTATTATACATATTTGAGATGTGTTATTTCTGACATTGTTATTATTGGTGTCGTAACTGTCGGTGTTGTTTGTGCCTGTCAATGTTGTAACTTTCTACCAACTAGATTTACAACTTGCAAGCCGTTGTTTTTTATATTTCGTCTGGATTTTTGTTGGGAGGATTTCATGCGATTTGACATTTGACATTTTGTGTAAGATTTTAAGAACTTTTTTGTTAAATAGGACTTACTCCTTCCAAACGTTCTTTTTTTGCATTTTTAGATTATTTTTGTTAAAAGGCAGTATTCGATATACTGAAATATTTGCTAATGTCAAAATTCAAGTGACAGGACTTTTCAATTGTTTCTCTGAATAAATAAACATTTTTTGTACTTTTGGTAGAAATTTTTAATTCTTTATATCTTCTTAACCTTTCGTTAATAACACATGATACTATACATTTTTCTCATCAGCGTTTCAAGCTCTGCACATTACAGGCAACGAATAAACCTAATTTCGCCAATTTTTTTTTGTTAATGCGCTGCTGACGTCAGCAAAAGACTAAACAACCTATTTTTTCCTTTACTCTTCTGCCTAAGTGGATTTTTCCACGGGCTTTATCGACTAGTCTCTAATAATAATACAGACACTGTGTGTGTCTGTGTGTCAGTAACAGGCAAAGTGTATATCTTCATTTTCCTTTCATGTCGCCGACAAAGTTATGTCTGATATGTTAAATTTTCTGACGTTACGGCGCGACGTCAATAACATCTTACTTTAAATTACTGAAGTCATTACAGTGCACTTAAATCTTTGAGGCCAAATAACTTGGAAACGAGGTGGTGACGTCAATGATTTTTCACCATGTGGGTAACTAGGGACCACCCGGGACCAATTTGGGTAAGTTTGTGGATTTTTCCACGGGTCTTATCGACTAGTCTCTATAATAATACAGAGACTGTGTCTGTCTGTAACAGGAAAGTGGATGGGTTCATTTTTCTTTGAAGACGCCGAAAATCTTATGTCTCAAATGTTAAATTTTCTGTTTTGAAACCTTTGATTAAAAAATGGAGAAAAAGCGGTATCAGAAGCACATTGTATTTAGACGACGGTATTTTATGCGCACAATCATATTCTTTAACTAAAGTTTAAACCGGTCTTGTTCAAAACGATCTACGTAATGCAGAATTTATAGTTAATCTAAAAAAGTCACACTCTGAACTAGCGCAAATTGAAACTTGGCTAGGATTTAATATCGACACAACAAAAATGAAATTTTCCGTGCCAAAAGAGAAAATTATAAAACTTATATATCTGCTCTATTGCTGTTAATTCCAAATCAGTGAGTTCCAAATCAATTTCAAGAATTGCCGGTTCCTTGATTTCTATGTCAATTGTAATAGGTTCGTTGACTAGGCTCTTTACTAGACAAATGTACGCATTTATTGAGTCCAGAATAAATTGGTACGCCCCGATGGATATGAATGAACCCCTCAAAAAAGGGTTGTTATTTTGGCTGGTAAATATGAAAAAATCAAACGGATTTAGAATCAGGGCTAACCGGCAACGACTAAAGTAGTTTACAGTGACCCTAGTAGCAGCGGGTATGGCGGTTACATAGTAGAAAGGCTAGATAAAACAATAGCAAGGGGCGACTTTACTTCCTCAGAAAAACAAAAAAGTTCTACATACCGAGAATTGCTGGCTGTTAAACTTATTCTCGAGGCATTGGAAAGCATACTTGCGAACGAAAGCGTTCAATGGTTTTCGGACAATGTCAACGTCGCTCGAATAATCGAAGTTGGTAGCACTAAGGAACATTTGCAACTTTTGGCTATTGATATCTTCGGAACTTGCCTCCGTTCCAATATAAACTTATTTGCCGCGAACAAAATTCTACAGCTGATTTTCAATCCAAAATTAATGATACAGATAATTGGGGCATAGACACAGAGTCATTTCTTTTCATACAAAAAGAGTTCGGAAAATTTACAATAGATCTATTGGCCGACAACCTAAACAAAAAGTGTGATAGGTTCAATTCAAAGTATTTTTGTTCCGGCTTAAGAAGCGTTAATGCATTTTCTTGCGATTGGTCATGAGAATTTAATTGGTTTTGTCCACCTATTAGTATGGTTGGTGATACTTTAAAACACGCGAAATTGTGCAGAGCTAATGGCGTATTACTGGTCCCTTTATAGACATCGTCTTATTTTTGGCCATGGTTATCTTCCGACGGGAAATTCTTTGATTCATTTGTAAAGTCGTTTATACTGCTGGACCCATCTTACATTAATAACACAGGTTGTAAATCTGTTTTTAACGGTTTTGCTAATTTTTATGCAATAGCAATGTTACTTCGATTCCCATAGAAAATCGTGACCAAACTTAATTATAGCGATCAATTGACTGTTTTCAGTACAACGTCGCACAGGGCTTGAGTAAAACTTGATAAAAGAATTATTTCGATATCTCGCCACACAGGGCTTGAGGAGAAAAATGTGAGGATTGTTTATGTTATCTCGCCGCACAGGGCTTGAGAAGAGAAATATTTATGATACTCCGCCGCACAGGGCTTGAGAAGTGAAATATTTATGATACTCCGCCGCACAGGGCTTGAGCAGTGAAATGTTTACGTTCTTGCCACACAGGGCTTGAGAAGTGAAATTTTACGATATCTCGCCGCAAAGTGTTTGAGAAGTGAAATTTATATGATATACAGCGACACAAGGCTCGAGGAATGATTTGTTCACGATATCCCGCTACCTGCGACTTGACGAGCTGAAAAACGAAAAAACTTGAAATATAAAAGTATTAACCACAGACGAAAAACTTAATTATTTATTTACTTTTTGTCAATAATTTCACGATACCTCGAATTATATAGCTTGAAGACAGTGCTCAGTAAATTTTCGCGGTTATAGTTTGAGAACATCACTTGAAACTTCTAGGTTCTAAGATATCATATAGAATTTATATTACGGTGATTACGCAAACTAGATTCTATTAGGGACGAGTCCTTACGACAAAAAGCTGCTAACCTACCAGCACTTTCAACGCAGCCTTTGCTCTAGGGACAATCAGTAAATATCGTTGGGCATGGCATAGTCGTTTGCATTTACTTAAACGATTTGGTCGTAGAAAAAAGTTCTGTCAGTACAGTGATTTCGGCTTTTTGTGGAATTTGATGGGGCCACCTGAATGCAGGTTTTGAATCGCCTACAGACAGCCAATTGTAAAGTTAGCATTTGAAGGACTTAAACGGCCACTTTCAAAAAACAGTACAAATCGTAAGGAACCATTTACTGCGGAAATGATTTTTTTCGTATAATTTCCTAATTCTGGCCAGTATGGATTGCACTCCTTAAGATCAGGGGAGCTTCCGCAGCTGCTAACAACGGAGTTACAGAGCAATTAATAGGTAAGCATGGTCCCCCAGTAGCACCGTCAAGGACAGATACATAAATGATAGCAAAAAGAAATGTTTGGACATTTCTCTGAACTTAGGTATATTGCAGACTACAGACCAGAGCTCTTTTACCCCTCGGTGTATTGTATACGTGCTTTGCCAAGCCAACGAGGCGAGAATACCAATTATCACCATATTGAGTTGTTATTTATTCTTGACCACCCATTGCTGGGAAGAAGTGAAAAGAACCGAAGGAAGTATAGAAGACCTAGCTGCAAGGCAAGTATTCCCCCCCCCCCCTAAAAATTGATATTAATAAATATACCCACATCTTCCCCTAATTCTGATTCTTTTTCGTAGAACCTACACCGGATTCCGCCCCCCTCAATAACTTTTGATAGGCTTGTTCAAATTGAATCAAACTTGGCACACTTATAGTACGTCACAAAAGGAACAAAATGGCGGCAATAAATTTTTGCTTGCGTCAGCACATTTTATGTGACGTCATCAAAAGATTGAAATTTGTTCCACCATCTGTTTAAAATTCAATTACTTTAGTTCTATAGCGAATTTTTACATTCTGTTTGAAGTTTCTGAAAGCTTCATAAAAGTTATTTAACATAATTTCCGGTTTTTACATGGATCGCATGAAAAGTTGCCAAAAAATGCCCGAAAATCCGTTTTTTTCGATTTTCGGGTAAAATCCGGAAAAATCGGGGAATCGGATTAATCACGTGTCCAAAACACGGAAAATGATTCTTCTTAATGAAACAAAGTTGTGTTGTAAGTTTCAAGTTTTAAGGATAATCCTAACAAGAGTTATTATATATTCCCCATTATAAGAGTTTCATAGAGATTTTTAGGGGTAGTTTCGAGTAATAGCCAATATTAAAGCCTCTGAAAGGCATGGAACCTAAAAATTTTGCATGCAGGTGTCTAATAGATAAATATTGAAACTCAGTAAGTATCATAGCCATGCAGCATAGCGTTATGGAGTTATTAACCGAATAGGGTTAAACAAATATATATTAAAAAAACAGGAATTCCGCATATTTATTGCTTTTTTCTGGCAGTAAACAGAATATTTGGTTTACAGTCGTATTAATGAATCCGTCGCACGTTTACTTGTTTGTTTACAAAAATTTAACAAAGATTTTAATCATGGCGAGTGTTGCAAGCAAAACAAAACAAAGAAGCGCTCTTACTAAAGTTGTAGAGAAAATTATTCGAAAAGCAGAGGTATCAATGGATAAATTTGAAAGCGAATCATCGGACTACAAAAATGTAATTACTTTTCGTGATTCGTGAAAAATTCAAGATGTTAAAATTTTAGATGAAGACGTTATGGCTTTACTAGTTGAAGAAGACAGTAATGATATGGACAGGGAAATAGATTTAGCTACAGAATATGTGATCGCGTCCGTTATCACCACACCGAGTACGAGTTAATGCATAGTCAAACTTCCCAGATTAGAAATAAAACCCTTTGACGGATAACTACACAACAGGCAGTGTTTTACTGATAGCTTCAAATGTGCCGACGACAGAATTTAAAATTTAGCCGATGTACAGAAGATGACTTATTTAAAAAATCTTGTCGAAGGAAATGCATCTGCTGTTATTGCTGGCATTAAATTATCGAACGATAATTATCAAACCGCTCTATATTGTCAAAAGAACGTTACGAAAATAAACAAATGTTAGTATCTTCTCACATGAGACGTTTATTAGAAATGGAGAGAGTTTCCGATGTTAAAGATGTGTATTTGCTAAGATTAAAGTTCAAATTCGCAGAATATTTACCGAATCAAACAACCATAAATATTCTGTGAATTGCTTATTTTGTGTTAAAAATTGTCGCATCGTGGTTGACGTGACTGCAAGGCTTTCGATCGTTCGTCAGAAGAGACTTTGCTTTATTTGTTTACGAGCAATTCACGTTGCAAAAAATTGTCGTTCTAAGATAAAATGTTACAAATGTTTGAAGCGACATCACACAGCAATTTGTGATTCTGATAAAATTTTGAGGTCTTGGAACGAAGTTAATAATGAGTTAAAAGAAACAAAGAAGGATGTACCACCACCTGAGAACATCAACGTGAACTTAGCCAGCAACACAAACGCCATTTTGCTGCAAACCGCTCCCGCTCATGTCAGCAATCCAGTTAAAAACATTGAAACCAACGCAAGAATTTTATTTGATAGCGAATCTCAATTATCTTATATCTCACGCTCCATAAATCTATCGAATCAAAGAACATTTCGATACACAGCTTCGGTAAAAATAGTTCTTAAGAAAATTTAGAAAGAGTAAACATTGCAGAAAGTGTTAACATTGAGATATCATGCTTTGTAAAAGAAATATCCCCAACGCTCATCAAAACATGTTATGTTGAAGGACACTACCATCATTTAAAATACTTAAATGTTGCAGACGCTAACCCAGACAGCTCAATGTTACCAATCGATATCTTAATAGGGTCATATTTTTATTGGTCGATTATTGAAGGAGAAGTCACCCGTGGTTCAAGGGGTCTTACCGCAATGAACTCGAAAATAGGATATGTTTTAAGTGGACCTATCGAATATGTATGGTGGCCGAGAACTGGCATGCAAAAAAAAAATAAATCTAAAAACAAAAAAATAAATCAATTCAAAGCAAAATTAAATTAAATCAATTGAGATCAAATAAAATTAAATGAAATGAAATCAACTTTGCCTTAGATCAAATGAGATGAAACGAAATGAAATCAACTTTGCTTTAGATCAAATGAAATAACACGAAATGAAATCAACTTTGCTTTAAATCAAAGTGAAATGAAATGAAATAAATTGGTTTTTATAAATCTAAAAGTAATTGCTCAAAACAACGATTTTTAAAAAAAATTACATTATTTTGTCCGCGGGAATGATGAAATGTGATGTTTTGGCTTATGGAAAATTGTTAATTGTCAAAAATGTGGTTTCGATGTATAACTATTGACTCCAAAATTCACGAACCAAATGTAATACTCTCAAACTTTAAATGTGCGCTAAAACAAAATGGCGGCGAATAAGGATGCAGACGCATGTAAAATGAAAGAAAAAAGAACAAAAAAGCCCATTAATGGAAAAAGGAAAAGCTGGGGCTACAGTTGGAGGTAACATTCTGGCAGAAAAAGAAATGATTGTTCAGCGTTGTGCCAGTGAAACAACAAGTATCCAAAGATTGGTCCTCTTGAGTTTGTACCTTATCCTTTCGAAGAAATAACGTTTGATAATATCAAAATTGCTTGCAAGAGACACTTCGCTAACAGACTATCCAATAGAAATATGGAGTGTGATATTTTAAAATAAGTAAATGGACCATCTTGTGTTAGAATAGATCAAATTAAATCATTTAATTAATGTTAGATTTTTTCAAAACTCTTCAAGCAACCATCCTATGAATAAGGAAAATGATTCAGACCAAGAAGTGCTAAGCTAACTCATGATGAACGCACTAATAAATTTCAACAAGAAAAGGCAAAGAATGAATATCATCGAAGGCAAAGAATGAACATCATCACGTCAAAGTTTATCATTATTTTCAACCTCCACCACCACCAGTTCTAGAAAAAACGATTTTTTGAGCCCCCTATCCATCTCATATACAGTTAGAAAGCATTATTGTCAGAGTTTGCCACCTTTTCCAGTAAGCGACTGCAGCCTGAAAGTTTGACAGTATCATCAATGCTACGATTGGGCACATTGGTCTCCCAGATGCACCTAAAATTATTGAAAGTTTTTTAATTCAGCATCAGTTCAATGACTTGGAGTCAGCCAGTTGAAGAAAAGTATTTCATTGAGAAAAAACCATTTGCCTATTGAGGTTTTCGTTCTGTTTTTAAAGCAAAAGATTTTGCTGGTAAACAACTGGTCATCAAGAAGTTTTTAAAGAAAACATACGAAACTTCACCAATTCAGGAAAATCAGGAAACTTTATCACGAAAAGAAGTACAAATGCATATGTTAGCACTAAACTTTGCTGAACAGTTCAAGTTGAAATTAACCGGTGATGCTAGAGCAGAATTTGGGAGAATGTTTTCATATCGCATAGCAAAATTAGGAAAACTATTGGAAGAGTCAGGGGAATATTCCTTGGTAATAGTAAAGGATTTTATCGAAGGCGAATTTTCCAAATATGTCAACAATGATGGGAACAGCATATTAGAAGGCATTGTTGATACCGAACTAATTCAAAAGGCTAAATGTTTAGCTCACTTTACATTTCTTAAATCAGAAAAAAAATTATTGCGTTTGGATATCCAAGGTTCTGGTTATCAATTATATGACTCAGAAATAGCAACTTCAGAAAAGGCTGTTGGTGTTGAAAACTTTATATACCAACATGGTTGTAGCAAGTTTTGTGAACTTGCTGGTTTTGAACCAATAAATTACGATCATTATTTATATGCCTATAACATTTACCTTTAGGTTTGATAAGTAAGTTTTAATATTTTTTTTACATTGTATTTCACTAAGATATGACAAAAGTTAGTGTCCATGTTATTGATTATGTTTAAGTTTCAGATAAGATTCAACATAATTATTTTCTGTGACTTCATCCACAATAACATTAGCAAATGCAGTTAGAGACTCCTCATCCAAGTAATGTTCACTAAACTCCAAACCATTTGACAGTTTAGCTACATTTCTTAGTTCTTCTTCACCCACTTCAAATCCTAAATTAAAGGTTATAAACAGCTAATTTGTAACTGAATGAATTTTTGCTCTTTAATCTGGGTTTTGATCAGTTTTGTTTCAGCCTTCAGAGACCCAATCAATTACCTCACAGCTGTTATTATGTAAATGATATGATATGATGACATGATAAATCATATATATACAGAGTATATTTTTAATATATTACCACACTTCTCAAGCTCGTATCTTTCAGGAAAATCATAGATATAGTTTGGGATTCCATCAGGCATTAAGGTATTCTTCTGGAAACGAATCCGTTGATTATTCCACCCCATACATTTAAACCCATCCATTTGTTTTTGAATCTGCAAGTTCGTTTCTAAGGAAAAGTATAAAGCAAAGCCTTAAGGATTAAGGATTTTCCCTTAAAAATTTGCTCTGAGGTTTAACCCTTTTATTGATAACTTGCAGATGATTTTAAAAAGAATACCTGTCTTCTTCATCATTAGGAAAATAACTTCTTTTAACGAGGCCAATCCAACTTTAAAATACTTCTCCAGCATATCTAAAGACAGATTCAAGTGTGTATTTATTTGTTCAGATTTTTATTGATATTATTTAGTTCATGCATTGATATTTTTAAAATGTTACTTTTTGTTCTTAGATTACTGAAATATATATATTTTAGATAAAGTTTCTTACTTGATTTGAAGTAGAGGGTCCGTATATAACAGAGTCTGTAGCATCATCTATGTCTAGATCCATATGAGTTTATGTTAAGAAACACTGCATAACACTGGTAGTAAATGTCTCTGTGCCCTTGTCTAATCCTTAAAAATTTGGAATTCTCCCAGATTCGTATAGGTACTCGAGATACCACCTGCCAACGACCTATGGTTTCGAATTTGAGGTCCATACATTAAAAATAATATTTTTATGCTGGCAGTATCTATACAGCCATAAATGGCTAGTGGAAAAGTACTGTTCCGATAACCCATGAGCGAAAAAAACCAATTAGGTCCTCTTGACATAAAGTTTGATTTTTTTCTTTTCTCTTTTACTCCAGGCTGTCTTCCTTGTAATAATTCAGAAGTCTCGTCGTACACGATATCCAACTACCCGCCTGACCATTAAGTTCCTTGCACACAGCTTATCTGGCCTCTTCTAATGGAATGTTTTTGTCATTGTAAAATATATGAAAATATCTAAGCCTTCTATCCAGAGTCCTAATGCTCCACTTGTAATAGGTAAAATCTCTGAGCATATAACCGAATTTATTTGCGTTGAAAACACCTTGTGACATAAGAAGTAAGGTCATTTTTCAGTGCAATGTCAGCTTCCAAGTCATTTGAAAAGCCTGCCATTTTATCTGTCGAAAATCACACGACTCAGGTTTTTCCCGCGAAAAAACAGGTAGCCTCAGTTTTTATGGTGGATTAGAGCAATAACCTAAAACACTAATTGATTTATTTTCAAATAGAAAACCTAACGCTACAAAATAAATCTCAATTTCTCTGGATATTTATTTATTTCAATTCAATTTATTTAGTTTTATTGCGATTCAAATCAATTTTTTTTATAATTGTGCATGGCAGCTTTCGGCCACCATGGACATGCTGCCAATCAAAGTCAAAAAGTTTTGTTATCACGTTTTAAAAATTCAAGTTAACAGTAAAGATTAATGAAAAGTTGACTTCGAGAAGGCGTGGCCTATGATCAAAGAAGATGACGTAAACGATTTTACTACAAATGATTTTAATTATGCTGATTATGAGAAGTTTGTTATTTTAAACGCCAGTTCACACCGGTACGAAGCTTCATTGCCATTCAAAGAAAATCACGATTTAAAACACTGGAAAATAAATTTAAAAACAATGGGACGCTTTTAAACAATTACCATAATATTATTAAAAAACAAGGGCGTTGTCGAGAAAGTTGTTGATTCACGCGAAGATGAGTTGAAGGAGAAACATTCTCTTCCCTACCGACCAGCAATGAAAGGGGACAAAACAACAACAAAAATACATATGGTTTTTTACGCAACTAGTAGAGCTAACGGACCCTCTCCCAACGATTGTTTGTATCCTAGCCCTTCGTTAATCGAATCGTTACAAAATGTTCTCCTATGCTACCGTTCACATAAAATAGCATTCATAGCAGATATTGAAAAGGCCTTCTTGCAAATATCTCTTACTCCTGAACACAGAGATTACGTTCGATTTACATGGTATGACAATATCAATAATTTGGATGCGACGAATTTAACAAAAGAACCCGTCGCATCGTATCGTATATGTCGTGTTTTATTCGGAGTAACTTCGTCTCCATTCCTCTTGGCAGCTACCTTAATCAAACACATTCACACATACAACCATACCGATCCTGAGTTTGTCGCTAAAATCCTAAATTCTTTACACCTCGAAGATGTTCATTCAGGAGCTAATAATGTCACCAAAGCGTTCGAACAAAATTATCAGAAGCATTCTTTCATTTACGAACGTTTCAGTCTAATTCCTGTGAATTGGAGGATATGGTATCGAACGTGTATTGGGTGTTACATGGGACAAGAAGAAGGACAATATAGTATTTAATCTTTAAGATTTATTGCATTTAACGAAGTCGACATTAACCAAAAAAGAGGTGCTCAGTATCATCGCATCCATATATCACCCGGTTTAATTAACCCATTTGTTATGTAGTTAAACGTTTTATTTTGTATAGCTGGTGTAAAGTGGGATGAGTTGATTGATGGTGATTGTTTGGATGAATGGAGGTTAGTAACTGACGACATTGAGCGTTGTAGTGAGGTTGTTGTTCCACGGTGGTGGCTGGTGCTTTAGAATCTGTTTTGGGGAGAGAGATATTAATGGTAAAGTCGAAGTTTGATGTGTCGTGTTTAACTTCTCAAGCAAAAAGAGGTTCAAGGGATTCAACTTTTATGAACATAGAGAGGTTCAGCAAATATGGAAAATTGATTAGAACAACAGCCCAGGAAGAATTTTATTCAACTTAAAGGAGATTTAAATCTAAAGAAAAAAATGGTCCTATCCTTTTATCAAAGGATCAGAAATTTTCAGAATTAATCATTAAACACTGTCATCATAATGTATTACACAATGAAAAAACCCTGACTGAATTAAGAGCAAGATTCTGGATATCACAAGCAAGAAATTATGTTAAGAAAATTATTTACAAATGCATACTTTGCAAAAGATTCAAAGGAAAGCCGTTTCATTATCCTCTACCGACAAACGTGCCGTCTTATCGTTTAAAGGAAGACTTTCCATTCACATTTACTGGCTTAGATTACGCTGGACCAATTTATGTCAAAATAATTTATCACTTAAAGGAGATGAACAAATC
Source organism: Hydractinia echinata (assembly GCA_030067915.1). Taxonomy (NCBI): domain Eukaryota; kingdom Metazoa; phylum Cnidaria; class Hydrozoa; order Anthoathecata; family Hydractiniidae; genus Hydractinia; species Hydractinia echinata. Next base: position 4,392,424 of record JASGCC010000003.1, on the reverse strand, counting down.
ATGGATTTTTCAATTTACGTGTGCAACAACTAGACTTGGTTCCAGACTGCAGGTCATCATCGTGTATTAAGGGACTTAAACGTTTCATAAGTAACAGTGGCACGCCAAAATTGATTATATCAGATAATGGTTCGCAATTCATTTCGAAAGAGACACATAAGTTTGCTTGCAGCAAAGAAATTACCTAGAAATCTAATCTAGCAGCAGTACCTTGGTGAGGTGGAATATACGATCACCTTTTACGTTCCACTACACGCTGCTTAAAAAAATGTTATTCAGATCTTATTTTACATACGGAGAGGTACAAACAGTAATGTCACAAATTAACCTTTTTATATGAAATGTCCTGACAAATAGCATTGACACCAAATCACTTGTTGTTTGGACGGAGACTGGAGTTAGAATCAAGAGATCAATGTAAGTTACCATTGGATAGCATCTTATTCGAAAATTCTAAAAAGTTAAAGTCGAATCTCGATCATTTTTAGAAAATGTGGCTTAACGGTTACGTAACTGAATTACGAGAACATCGATGTAACTGCAACGACAAGTTTAGTAGTATTGCTGTGGGAAACGTAGTTATTATTCGAGATGACAACCAACCTCGTACGTTATGGACTTTGGTTGTGCTTGACGAACTTATGTACGGTAAAGATGGAAAATGTCGAGGAGCAGAAGTGTGTTATGTGAAAAATGGAAGATGACTTAAAATTTCACGACCAATTAACAAATTGTATCCTGTGGAGTATAAGTCTAAGAAAGAGGTACCAGTAGATACTATTCCAGCACAAACTATACAAGATGAAGGTATACCTTTAGTTGTCAGTTGTTAATAGTATACTCTTTATTTTCGTTTTTTGTTTACGATTTTTATGCTGACCGTGGGGGGAAGATGTTGCGTCGTTCACTGCTTTTCTTGTGCTGTAATTGTTAAATAGCAGCTAATCGGAGAGATTAAATCAGCATATTGCTCGTGTACAGCAGGACTAGTTGGGGCATTGAACATGCTGTGAGATTTAATCGAACTAAGCCAACCTCAACCAGTAAGCTATGTTATTGGAATGTTCCATCGGGGAGTAAAGTAGATACGGAGCCAAATAAGATCAGGGATATTTTTTTGACAAAGCGCAGTATATGAGAGATGATAAAAGCAAAAATAAAATGATCGAAAACAAAATTAAATTCCTGATATTTCCCCCCAATTGACCATTAAATGTAGTGAAACTAAAAAAAAAATGACTCTACCCAAACGGAACTTAACAATATAATTAAGGATAACATAAAAGGCTCATGTTTATGGGAAATCATGGAAGGTAGAAGCCTATCAGCTGAAGTTGCAAAAGACCAAGAAGCTGTTGAATGTCCCACATTATTACAGTTAACACAAACATATTCCAGCGCAGAGGAAACACAATAAAACTTTATGAAACAGTTGTGTTTACAAAAAAACACACTAATAAATGCTATAAAACAAAAAACAAAAAAATCAAAGTGAGATTTGGCACAATCACAGAGTGGGTCGTATAAGAGCTCTCAAAATTCACAGGGTATTTACAAGATCAAAAACCTTGCAAAGGATAAAAGAAGCTGAAGAATTACAAGTTGCATTTTATTCTATTCTTAGTAAAATAATGGGATAAAAACCCAGGGTGTCAACATTTGCAACTAAACATGGCTTATCTTTGGAGCCTCGTGCGAAAAAAAATATACGACTATATCCAAGCAAAAACATAAAAACTTGAAAACATTTTATTGAGGTTTAGTAATATATAATCGGTTTCCGGTTGAGAAATTTTTGTAAAAAAAATTATCTATAATTATCTAATTATCATTACTGACGTTATCAAAATTTAAATAAAGAAGATTTTTCCACGGGCTTCACGTCTAGTCAAACCTCTACTTCTGAGACGGTTGGGTTTGTCCACTTTTAGGATATTGTTTCTCCTTTGATCCGGGAGCAATGCATTGGCTAATCATAATCATGATAGTGACGTCAAACTAATGTAGTACCGTCAACAAATAGCTAATTTATCGACAAGACATAAAATCACCATAACTAACTTATCTGAATTATGAAGTAAGATATAGTTATTTATTTATTTTTAAGCAAAAAAATGATGATGTTAGCAATTTGTTTACGCGTTCCAGCTATTGTGTTTAACTTGTAATGTTCACAAAGAAAATGTATGTGAACACGTGTATTGATTAACAGTTTAAGAGATAGATTTTGAAAAAAGTTAAAAATAATTTTATAAGCAAAATATATCAAATCGCATACCAATAGAAAGCTTAAAAGTTGAAAATATGAATAATAAAGCAAAATTTTTTTTGCTTATACCTGCAGAGGTTAGCTAGTTTAAGAAAACACAACGGGGTTATCTAGGACGGCGTTCGTCTGACTTTTCCTTTAGTGTGCATGCTGTACTCTGAGGAAACCCCAAATTAGCTCTGTTGTTTCAATGCCGCAGACTTTATTTTGTTGATTTCGCGTTGTGACAAAAACTTAAAAAAATGTCTGAAAAAAATAGTGGGAAACGAGCGTAAGTATCTTCAATTCTTCAAATAAATTCACAAATAGTTCATTTGTAAATAATTTGAGGAAAACACTTTTCAGTGTTAAATTTACAAAAATTAGAGATTGGCTAACTATCACTTTTGTTTTGAAGCTAAATTTTTTGAACTTTTCTTAAATTTAGCAGCCCTGTGATCTGAAACAACGAGAAAGACGTACTTTTATGCAGAGAAATTTTAGTTAAAAAGCCCTATACATTCAAGTTCAAGACCAGGGAAAGAGGTCAAGTTTGGACTGAAATAAGTGAAATTCTGAATCAAATCGTAGGTTTCTCAGCATCGTTGAAGGCAGTTAGAGAAAGATTCAAGGTGTTGAAAGTAAAATATAAAAAGAAAAACAATGCTGAAGAAAAAGCTTCGGGGATTAATCCTGAACAAACAGAGTTGGATATTTTGCTTGAAGAAATTATAGCACGGTCAGTTGAATGTGCCAATTCTATTGCTGAAAAGACTGGAAGTGAGCAAACACACAAGGAAATAGGGAAAATGTTCCGATTACAAGCACTAGAAACTTGTAAAAACACAGCAAAGACAGTCTATCGATGGGGATACATCAAGGAAAACTAAAAAATCCTGAAATACTGGCAGTTATACGATTGCCTTTTTGAAAGAAAAAAAAATCTCAGACGCTGAAATTCGTGAGAGAGAGTTAGATTTGAAGAAAATGGAAATAGAAAATCAAATAAAGACACGAGAACAAGCTATGGGACAGCAAAATAACATGATGAATTTAATGAGCAATTCACTGACCCAATTGTACGAGGTTTTAGACTCTTGAAGTCTAAAAATGCTTAGTTATTACTTACAATGTCACCAAATATCCATTCCACAGATATTCTCACTTTGCTCACGGCCTCATTAAACAATCTTTTATCAGCAGTAATATTTGCACTCTTAAAAGGCCCCAATAATTGTTGACGAATGGGGCATGCAGGATCACCATCAATGCACAATAACTGGCCATTAGGAGAATGTAAATGTTTTTGTAATCCAGCAGCGTTCAAAGGAGCACAATCGTGTCTCCGGCCCTCAATAGGTCAATACAAATTCGCAATTAAACCGTTTGGTGCAACAATGCTTCGCAATTTAGGAGAGTGGACCCGGTTATGGCCATTGTACAAGGCTCGTTAATGTCTTATAGGGCGACATATCGTACGTACAGTTTCGTCAACAAATCCCCACCAGAAATTTATAGCAGAGCCTTTCTCATGAACAGCATCAGCATATTCTCTAAGCTTTATTGGAGCTAACCAAAAAGGTCTTGTTATTTGTACTCAAAATGCTAATAAATCAAATTCAACACAAAGTTAATCTCTTTAGAAATATGCTAAATGGTCATTCTTAACCTTGGTTCCATTATAACAAATCGCATGCTGAGGAATACGAAACAAATCAGCTAACACGTATATGTCCCTCCTATAAATACGAAACTCCGTCAAGCACTCAGAGTCAATCAATTCATTTAACTGGAACTAACTGCACTGCCAATAGGGGATATCTGGATTTCTGAAGAATCAAAAACTCAATTTCATATATCGTTTCTTTACAATATAAGCACAATAAAATTTCTCAAACATCACCAAGAGCTGCCATGTTTGTTTATAAATGAATTTCCGTCGCCTAGACAATTTCTTAAAAATGTAATTCACTTCAGTACGTGGACGTCCACTTCATGCGCGAACGCCGTTCTAAATATTGCCGCCGTCCATTTCTTAAGCTAATTATTGTTAAAATTGTGAAGACGAGGTAAATGTTAATTTTTAAAATTTTTTTTTGAAATTTAACATTTAAAACCATTATAATCACAGTTTATTCTAAGCACATGATATTCAAGTCAGCTTTGGACGTTTATGTTCGTTATTAAAATCTTTTTAAAGATTAACTAATCTTTAGTATTTGTTTGAATCAACACAATATAAATAAAAATGACAAGGGATGCTCAATCGCATCTCTATAAAAAATTATCAATTTTCGCAAAAAAAATCAAATTTTTGATTTTTAGTGAATTAAGCAATGAAATCTTTAAATGTCATCTCGAATGAACGTGTATAATGTCGAAATATTATCGTATATAAAATTGTTATAAACGAACTTCCATAGAAAGAAGAACTAAAAAAATTTAAGCAATGAATTATTCCGGAGAAAGTATGTGAAAACTTTATTTAGAAAAATTCATTTATTTTTGGAGATATTTGTGATTATGTGAAAGCATCCCTGTAAAATTTCCATAGCAACGGCCCCGAACAACAAGCATTTAGTCTCAAAACAGTTGTATTTATAGGACAAAGTTTATCAAATGAAAAAAAAACATTCATGTGGTTCTTTATTATTGCACCGTTTACCTAAACAAACCAACAAGGCACGCTCTTTGCCCCGTCAGACCAAGTACCTGGTGCAAATGGAAGAAAGATGAAAACTGTGTGGAAACCCTAACTACACTCCTAACCTCCCAGTTTGGATTTTTGAGATTATCAAAAGAGACTTTCCAGAACTAATTTCTGATCATCTTCTCAAAAAATGCACCCATGGAGCTACCCAAAATTGTGACGAGGGCCTTAATAATATTATTTGGTCTCGGTGCCCAAAAAACGTTTTTGTAAAAAAACCACCTTAGAGACGGGGGTAGCATCAGCTGTATTTTTTCTATCTTTTTTTGACATTTATTACAATATTCTGGATTTGTCGTTTTTTGCGCTAACTAATGTCACTAAAAACTGTTAGTTGGGATTTATTAAGCAATAAATTTTACAAAGCATATTTAACCCCCTTTAAAATAAAAAGAAGGTAAAAAAGTCCAAATTCTCAAAAATTATAAACCTAAGTTCATTCTCTTTCTTATATACTAAGTAAGTCGAGAATCAATGAAAAATATCAATTGGTTTATAATTAATTAGGCCTAAGGCTTTTTTTTAAATTTTAGCCTTTTTCGGTTTATTTTTCTAAATTTTTATATTTTTTTCTAAAAATACAAGCATTTTAGAGTTTAGAATTACTTTTCTTGCTTTCTGGTTTTATGTTGAATATATTGATAGGCAAAAGTTAAGGTTTTTTTTAAAAAAAATTGTTTATAGGGATACGACCTTTAAAACTAAAAAATTACACTACAATGCACTCCATTATCTCTTGATTTTGCTACGTAGTTTAACCTTACAAATAAATTGGTTACAAAAAAGTTACTTATCTTCATGAACTGACCTTTTTTTATATTTTTGCACCCACAAACACAACAACATTTTCTTCCTATTTTTTATCCAACCAAACTGGGGCTGATTCCATGAATTACCGACATGGCAAATACCCTTTTTATCACACATCGTCAAGAAGATACTTTTCCTTTTTCAAGAATTGTTTTCTTGAATTCTTTGGAAAAACGCCCCACAACTACTTCTCACTTCCCTACATATAAGGTAGACCTCAACTCAAGGTTCTAAAGCAATATTGGCGAAGTGTAAAAGCTATTAAAGTATATATGTGAACGTTGTTAGCCTATAAACATGTACATAACATATTATAGCAATGCTGCATCGCATTGCTCTACACTTGTTAACGAAGTATTAATTTTCTTTGTTTTGCTTTTGTACACAATGTCATAACTGTTTTTACAGATCTCTTACAAAAAGGATGGTAATCATCCTTTTTGTAAAATGGAATATTAGCGCAAACGTATCAAAAAATTCATCATTATATTCATGGCAGATTCGATTACATAGCCGTTGCATTGTCAGGGTTGGGTGGTATAGGGAAAACAGAAGGGTCAGTCAAATATGTCAACATGTATAATAAAGACTACGAAAATATTATTTGGCTTGAATGCAATGATTTGAAAACATCACTACTCATGAAACACTTCAGCAACTCGGAGCCACTCATCCTTAGTACATGTAAGTTTAAGTAATCCCCTCACAATTCTCTTTAATCATTCTCCCTACTGTCGTTGGACTGATCCTGTAGCTTGTCGATATTGTCACTCATCGTTATGCATAATCTTTCGGATGAAGTTCCAACATAAGCTGTGAGAAATTAAAATAATTGTACAACCCAATATTTATATTTCTATTTGTATTTATTTATATTTAAAGTATATATGTGAACGTTGTTAGCCTTTAAACATGTACATAACATATTATAGCAATGCTGCATCGCATTGCTCTACACTTGTTAACGAAGTATTAATTTTCTTTGTTTTGTTTTTGTACACAATGTCATAACTGTTTTTACAGATCTCTTACAAAAAGGATGGTAATCATCCTTTTTGTAAAATGGAATATTAGCGCAAACGTACCAAAAAATTCATCATTATATTCATGGCAGATTCGATTACATAGCCGTTGCATTGTCAGGGTTGGGTGGTATAGGGAAAACAGAAGGGTCAGTCAAATATGTCAACATGTATAATAAAGACTACGAAAATATTATTTGGCTTGAATGCAATGATTTGAAAACATCACTACTCATGAAACACTTCAGCAACTCGGAGCCACTCATCCTTAGTACATGTAAGTTTAAGTAATCCCCTCACAATTCTCTTTAATCATTCTCCCTACTGTCGTTGGACTGATCCTGTAGCTTGTCGATATTGTCACTCATCGTTATGCATAATCTTTCGGATGAAGTTCCAACATGAGCTGTGAGAAATTAAAATAATTGTACAACCCAATATTTATATTTCTATTTATTTCTATTTATTTATCTAATATTATAATACCTGTATACATCTGTCTGTCACGCAAAATGGTACCTCACGTAGCGAGATGCACGCAATGCGGTATAAAAAGGACGGCGAACTACGGGCCACTGACTATATTTATATACTTTATATTTATTTATTTAAATTTATTTTTATATCAAAAATAAAAAAGTTATGTCTAGATACCACTAGTGAAGACGACTTAGCTAGGTATGAAGTATCTGTGACTAGCTAGCTATAAGAATTAGAAAAAAATTCTAGCTGTTCCTAGCTAATGGTTGGCGGTGGCTGGTTTTATGCTAAAGCTTGAAAATATACCTAGCTAGCTACATCAAAACTGAAAAAAGCATCAATATTCTTTAAACAAACCTTGCTAAATTATTTTAAAGTTAGAAAAATGCTGAAAAAAGGAACAGCCATCTTTTCCGAACAAAACAAACCAAATTCCTAACTAATTGGCTAACTAATTAATTAATCAGACTACAGAACTTTATCCAAACTGTGAAACTTACATAACTTTAACCGCAAAAATCCAACTAACCATCTCAATGCATATGAAATGTTGCATTTATTAAAACCAGGTGATTGCATGTTGCTGCTGCTTACATAGTTGATAATTTTTCCAGTTTTGTAGTTGTGATTTATAAATTGAGGGCGGGTGACTTTTTTCTAAACATGCGTTAGCATAGTTTACAATGGAATGCATTATATATACCTCATCAATTTTATATATCATTTTCTTCAGAAAAACAAAGCAAAGATAGAGAACTTTGGGCTAGGTACAAACAGTACCGTAATAAACATCGGGGCCCAATCACAAACCGATTATTCCAATTTTACTTCAAGACAATGAAAGATTACTTTGGATAATAAATGTGGTAAAGATTTCAAATGCAAATATATTTCACACTACAGGTAATTATTCTCTTTGTCTCACTAAAAGTTATTTCCATTCCTTATAATATTTACTGTCAAGTAGGATATTATATCTGTTCTTTTCTAGGTTGAAGCGCAAAGCCCCATGACTTGCCTTCCCGTGGCGCGCTTTGTTACCTGCATTATTTCTTTGCATGGAAATAATTCTGTTCTGATTTTGTAAAATTTAAGTTAAAATTAAAGTGGGTGATAAAATTTAGAGAAATTACTGTTTGCCCCGCTTCTTTACATTAACTTACCAAGAGTACCTATATATATAAATATATTGCGACTAAGAAGTATGAAGCACCATACAGGAAAGGTGAGTTTCTGAAATAGTTTTAATATCTATTAGAGTTTTTTGGGTGTGCGATATATTGTTTTATAAATCTTTTTTTGTAATTTTTGTAATGAGAGATACAGTGGATTCTTCCACGGGCATACAGCTAATTTAATAAGATATAGAAAAATAAAAAATATATACAGAAAAGCTAGAAAAAGTAATCACCCAGCTGATTGGAGTAAATATAAGAGAAAGCGTAATTATGTTGACAACCTATTAAATTCTACTAAGAAGAAACACTGTCAAAACACTTTAAAGGAAAATCGAAGCAGACCAAGTAAATTTTGGAATTGTATAAAAGAATTATTTCCTACAAAACCTTCTAATACTACTTGCAATCGAACCTTGAAAGTTGATAATGAGATTATATCTGATAAGTTTACCATTGCACAGAAATTTTGCAGTTACTTCCAAAGTATTGTCAAAACATTGAAAGCAAAAACATATCCGTTGAAAGACTTTGTCTTGAGACGTACTTCATCAAGCTGTTTCAGAACTAAAAGTCGCTTTAAATTTCGATATGTTACTGTTGTGGAGGTATTGAAACATCTTAAAGATTTGAAACGAAAAAAGGCTGACGGACTTGATAGAATCCCATCATGTCTACTGAAGGATTGTGCAAATATAATTGCAGCTCTTTTGGCACATATTATAATATATCGTTAGAATCTGGAAATGTACCATCACAATTCAAGACTGGAAAAATCGTCCCAATACATAAGTCTGGATCAGTGAACGACGTTGATAATTATAGACAGATTACCATCCTACCAGTAATTTCAAAAATTCTCGAGAAATGTGTGCATTCTCAACTCACTATATATTTGGAAGAAAATAAATTACTTTCAAAAAATCAATTCGGTTTCAGAAATAAACGATCAACCGAACTTGCTGCTGTATATCTTGTCGATAACATACGAAAAGTTATGGATAATGGTGAAATGATGGGAGTTGTGTACATCGACCTGTCCAAGGCTTTCGACACTGTAAGCCATGGTGCAATTCTGAATAAATTAAGTGTTAAGGAACTGGAAAACGTCTTTCGAAAGCTGATTACAAATTTTTGTCTTTGAAAATCGGTTCAACAGATAACTCACCGACTAAACTCTACAAATATCTTGGTGTTTATTTGGACCCAACGTTGAATATGTCGATGAACTTGGATGAAATGTATAAGAAAATATCATCGAGAGTTCATATGCTGCAAAGAATCAGATCATACGTAACAACGAAATGTGCATTACAGATTTACAAATCGTTCATCTTCCCAATTTTGAATTATTGTGCGCTAGTTAACTCAGCCACTTGTAATACAAGAAGTCAGAAAGTAAAGTCGTTGAAAATCGTGCGAAGTCTGTTTTTGTAAAAAACTCTGATGCTGAAATGAACTTTCCAACTTATGAGATGAGCCAAAACAGAAAGTTATGTATTTTCACCTATAAATGTTTGAACAGTGAAACTTGTGAGGGTTATTTTGATTTAATAGATCATAATATAAGAACACGGAGCAACGGTACATTGGTGAGGTTGCCACGTGTTAGACTGGAACCTGGTAGGTTGGGATGCTTCTTTCGAGCTGGGAAAGCATTCAACGAACTTCCTATCGCTGTACGTGAAGCACTCACCTTATCAGACTTTCAGAAAATGTTGAAGTAATCTTACTGTGATATGCTTATTGAGTCATGTTGTCTATCTTTTTGATTTCTTTTTCTTTTCATGTGTATTATTCGTGTGTAAAATTCGTATAATTTTGTCCACCATTCTATGGTCCAATTACTTACTGTTTGATGTTCAACGAGTCTTTTGTTTCGTATTACTCTTCTACTTAATTTTTCAGTTGTAGTTTATATTTTATTTACAGGACCCTATTAGATAACAGTACTATTTTGTAACTGGTTAGGCCATCCTGTGTAAATATCAACTAATAAATAAATAAATAAATTCCTTGTAAGCAAAATTCATCAAATTGCATACCAATAGAAAACTTAGAAGTTGAAATTAGGCATATAAAAGCAAAATCTTTTTTGCTTATACCTGCTGACATTAAGATTTTAAAAACAAGGTAAATTTTAATTTTTTGAAACGATTATACTAAGCACGTCATATTCAAGTGAGCTTCGGACGGTTATGTTTGTTATCAAAATCTTTTTACAGATTAAATAATCTTTAGTATTTGGTTCAAAATTTAGATTTCAATGAACCTATTAGTATTCCTATTTTTTTGAATACTTCAGACTTACAGGAACAACTAACTCAGAAAATATCAAAGAAAACAACAACAACACTTAAAAGCTAAAAAATCACACTACAATACTTATTGTTTGCGACGTATAATTTCAAGCAATCAATAATGTAAAATTTTGTCTTAATGTATATAAATTTATTTCATGTGTGAAAAGGAACGGTGGACTAAGCCGAATGTATCCTCGCATTGATCAAACCTGTTAAACTGCAAAAACAAGTCTAATTACATGATTCTTTCAGTAATAGATGACACCCCCGCAAAAAAACAACAACAAATGGATTGCTCGCCTAAGTATATCAAAAATATTGAATGTAATCAACAGCCAACAGTTCTGTTTGTGAAGAACAACTGACGAAAAAGAAAAAGCGACGATCTCGTCATAAGGAGGTGCAATATGACGAAATGTCTAAAATGCGTGCCGATATCGAGGCAGCAAGAGAATTAAGTGAAGGTAAACGAGTGGGGAAAGTTGAGCCGTGGAAGAGAATAACCATACAAATAATTGCAAACCTATGGAGAAAGTTGAACAAGAGAAGTTAAAATCTTGCCTGAAGAGGCAACAAAAGCAGAAAGATCAGTTGGACCATGTAGTAGAGGAAAATGGAAACGACAGCAAAGCAAAAAAGGTTTGTTTCTCGGATGAAGTGATGTATTGCAAAGATGTTGTTTTGATTGAAACCAAGAAGAAGCGAAAGTTTTACAGCCTGAACAGAGCTACAATCATCATTGAAAAGAAGAAAGCAGTTCTTGTGAAGTCCATGAGAAAGTTGGTTGAAAGACACAAAGAAGTAAAGCTTGAGCTGTTGGAAGCAAAAGAATCTGCTGGAGAGAAAACTGCAGAAATTGGATCACTCAAATTGGTTCTCAGTGGAAAGGAAGCAGAGCTGAGCGAGAGAGAAGATGAAATTGTTTGAATGAAAGCCAATGTGACTGACATGAAAAATACAACAACAACGAGAAATTACGAAAAGAATTCGCCAAATTAGCATTTGATACATACCTTATATTCAGGGACTGAATAGTGGTTTGAGTATTTTTTATTGTGTCGTTGATTTGCCCGATTGAAGACCACTACCACTACGTTTTCTTTCCGCTTGTAGTTTACATAGAATTCCGCAGTAACTGCATTTCTCTACTCACTAATAACATCATCACGCTTGAATAAACGGTTGTTTTGTCGAAGCCGACTAACCATGATTTAATTGAGAAGTTTACAACCAAGGAACTTAAGCATTGCTACTTCTTCGAATACATATGATACGTGAAAATGAATGCCAACTGAGCCGAATGTATCCTCGCGTTGATCAAGCCTGTTAAACGACGAAGACACGTCTAATTACATAATTTGTTTGCATAATAGAAAACACCCCCTCAAAAAATACAACGTGAGATTTTGAAAACAATTCACTGACTTAGCATTTGAGACATACCTTATATTTAGGGACTGAATAGAGGTTTAAGTATTTTTTATTGTGTCTGCCCGAGTAAAGATCACTATCACTACGTTTTCTTTCTGCTTGTGGTTTCCGTCGAATTCCGTGGAAACGGCATTTTTCAAATAGCTAATGACATCATCACACTTTTTAAAAAGTGTGTGGGGAAGATGGCGAGTAAATATTATGAAAATTAGATGATGAAAACAAAAAATATATGATAAAAAACTAACATATAGACGTAAATTACCCGACCCATGTTCTTTACAAAATTGAGACTGTGATGTTTTTAAGCTCCCAAACATTGGATGGGGAGACATTTAATAATGCAGTCATCACAAAAAATTCTATCGAAGACCTAAGGAAGACGATTGTTTACTTAACCTTAAAAAAACAAGAAAAAGTCAAAAATTTGCAAAATTGTTTGAAATTGCACCAAAGGCTGCTGTCCCTAAAAGTTTATCACATGACATTAACGAATAGAGACACAACAAATAAAACTGATACGGATGACAAGACTGAAACAAATAGTTTGTCAGAACCTCACTGACGCTAGTTCAGTAAACTTGGCAAATTATGAACACACAAATAAAAGCACGAAATATTACACAGAATGTGTACAATCAAATTATGAGCATCAGCTACAAAACTTATGTGACAAAAACACAAGTATTAACAGATAAATAGAAGCTGGCGAATCACTGCATCCATATCAAAAATGGCTTTTTCCACCAACGTAGAAGCACCGCCAAAAACATTTGTTAATACTGTCATGCAACATTGCGAGCCTGTAAAAGTGGTAGCTACTACATATGGCAAGAAAATAGAAAATGCAGCCAGGAGAGTATATTTTAATTTTATGAACAAAAATCACATTGACTTTCAAGCATCAGAAACAGGATTACATATTGATCCAAATCATCAATACTTTTCAAATACAACAGCAGTTGTTGGTCAGTGGTCATTCATAATGTGATATTTTTGTGTGGACACAAGGAAGAGAAGAAAGTGACAAGTTTTTACTCAGAATTGAAAAAATGTGATCTTCTGTGAACGTTTACAATCAAAACTTTTAGTTATTCGAAAAAACGATCCTAATAATATCAACAAAGAAGAACTTTATTGCATATGCTGTCAACCACATTTTCCACCAATGATTGCATGTGACAGGCCTGGCTGCACAATCGAATGGTTTCATTTTCTTCGTCAATTTAAAACGCACCGCTAAAAACACGAAGTGGTTTTGCCCAAATTGTTCAAAGCAAAAAAACTTATTTACAACACTAGGATTAACATTTACTAATCCACAAACAACCACCTTAATATATCCTGATATGGCGGCGAGAATAGACGTGCGTGTTGTAATACTGATAATTTGTAATTTGGTTTGTGGAAATGTTGAAAGCTGTCTTGGAATATACAGAAATGAGATTTCAAGTTTTTGTAAACAACGTGGTTTAAAATAGCACATCAAAATATTCGTGGTTTGCAATCGAACTTCAATTTGTTGTGTGAGTTGGTTGCTAGTAATGACTTTGATATTATTACGCTCTCAGAGACTCACTTAGTAAACTTTGGATACAACGACAATAACAGTCTTTATGAGATACCAAACTATACGTTTATGAAGAAAAATCGTTTACATGGGAAAGGTGGGGGAGTAGCTGTTTATATAAGAAAAATTTAAAATGGGAACGTTGACAAGACTTGGAAACAGACTTTGTCGAAAGTATTTATTTACAAATTTTTTGAGAAAAATGCGAAAAGCTTTCTTATAACAACGTTCCTTCAGGGTCAAAATTATCTTTTAAAAACCTCTAATGAATCGTTAAATGATCTCCTAGCAACGATTGAATCAACTTCTTTAGAGTCAATCGTCTTGGGAGATGCTAAGAATGAAAGTTACAAAGTGCACGCACAATGATAAACTGGACCAGTTAAGTCTTAAAATTTAAAGTCTAGAGGTTTTGCTCCTCTAAAGAATATGCTCATATAAAAGAACACAATTCTTCCTTTTTCCAAGGAGATAATTGGCACAAAAATTGAACAAACAAACAGAGAGAGTAGGACAGGACTTCTGTAAAGTGTACAAGGGTTTCGACTCATATTCCTGAACCAACGTACCAAAAATGTCTAACTGAGTCACCTCAAAAGAGGTCTGCAAACGGTCTTCAGCAGGAACTAGACATTTCTTTCAGCCATAACTTTTCATCTGTCCTACTCTGTACAATCTTGTGTGACTGGGGTAAGAAGTGGAGTCGTCACTCTCCAAAGATAAGACCAGTGCAGTCAAACCCCCTTGCTGACATAATTTATTTTGGTTTTGGTTTTGTTTCGACTGGGGTAATAAGTGGAGTCGTCACTCTCCAAAGATAATACCTGGTACAGTCAAACCCCCTTGCTGGCGTAATTTTTATTTTGTTTTTCGCTTTTATTTTGAGTGGGGTAATAAGTGGAGTCGTCACTCTCCAAAGACAAGACTACATAAAATTAAATAAGAATAGTCAAACCCCCTTGCTGACATAAACCGGAAGTTGTGGTGTTGACTGCAATTTACCTAAGCTCTTCAAGGAATTAAACTGCATCATCTAAGGAAAAAGACAGTTGTTTTTTGATCGAAAATGACAGAATTGCCATTGTGAAAAATGTACTAGACGAGGGAATGTGTGAATGTGACACAGTCAAAATAGCCAAATTAAGAAATTTAAAAACACCTACAGAATCGACTCTTTTCAACATAGCATATTTGCCATCAGATGGGATCAACATGACCCGAACATTGATCCACAAATGTTCTGTCGTAAGAAAGGTTGTTTTTCTGCCGTATGACAACGGACATGCCTTATTCCCATTGTTGCTGAAATACACATAAAATATGTACTCCAGTTTTTTTGTGTATTTTTTAGGTATTAATGTGTACGTTTTTACTCATGATGTTTATGTTATGATAATATATTGATATACCGAAATATTGTGTCGTATTACAATGGACTAATTGGTTCATGTTGAGTTTCGCACAAGCAAAGATTATTGTTTTCAAAATTTCAAAGGAGACCCTTCTGTTCATGGTTTTGCATACTCCCCAGGGTTAGCTGTATATATGTTTCTCGTTTCACTATTTAAAACGAAAACTTATATCAACACTGTGTTTACCGGTACATACTTACGTTTCTCTTTTATAGTATCTCATTAATAGATGAATATGGTCCGGCGAGCAGTAATCACAGCCTTCAAATCTTAAAGCCTAAAAATCACAAAAGAGCAGTCGTATCTGACTCTGAAAGTGATTCAGAAGAAGTTATACCAAAAAAAAGTGCAAAAAAACTGTCGATACAACATGTAAGTTAAACATCAAATTATCTTCAATCATTTTATTCATTTGCAAATTCATTATTCATGATTATTGAGACAACAACATAGCATCACAAGAATCTATATTCATGGCCCATGGCGACTAAGTATATTTTGTACAAAACCATTTCTTACAAAATTCCACAAACTTCATCAAATGTGCCAAATTGAATTTTTGCAGCAATTCGCTTTGCTGAACGGATCTGAAAAATCTGCTTGATAGAGTTATTATTTTTTTTATGTCATTATATTAAGGATATCAAAGTCGCGTGATTCATCTTTTAAACAATATTCGCCATTTGTTACTGGATGGTGCAGCAAATCGATCAAACAGAGGAGAAGAACTTGGCACAGTCATGGAACGGCTGCAAGAGTTGACAGAGTTGGATGTATTCCAAGTCTTGAACAAAGAATCAAGACAGATGGTGAAAAAGGAGACAGTTGGTGAGTACATCCATTCCAACATCACTCGATTGTCTGTCCCATTATCAAAGTTCCATTACTTCAGCACCCAGTAGGAGCTTTAATTGACGAGATATATATTTTTTAGAGGGCTTTCTATTTCAGTTTCCACAGTTATGTCAAGTTAGTCGATGTCATATGTGCAAAGAATATAGGTAAAGGTTAGTATTAGTGTTTATCGTTTTTGTACCAACCCCATCACATTCAAGATCGTTTGTTGATATTCCTCAAAGCATGTTATACTTTCATTATAGATTTATGAGTTTTGGTCTAATGGCCAAGATGAATTTGCGTGGAAAGGGGGAGAAGTTCGGGATTCAAGATACCGAAATTTATAAAGTTATTTTGGGTGAGTGATTTTGTGTCAACTTTTACTTTAAAGGGAAAATAGGCAGTTTTGCTGATCCTCGTAATCAAATGGTAAACTTTGCTCTGTAGCTAAATTTTGCTCCTGATAGTCATATCTTTATTGTCTTATTCACAGGCCAGAGTAGTAAATTTCATTTGACATTTGACATAGTACCTCTTTCTGTTTGTAAAACTTTCTAAATGAAGTGAAGTAAAAATGTGTTCATTTCATTTGTCATAGAATGTGTTTTACATCGATTCAAAAATAGTACTGAAGCAGAAATTAAAGAGGCGATCGCAAATCTATTGAAGTATTCTCTAGATTTATTATTATTTACCAAGTATTCCTGAGGCGTTTAAAAGTTATATGTAGCAGAGATACCGAGGTCTGTCATGGCGTCCCGGATTATAGGATCCTCTTCAATATCTTTTCAGAGGCCCTCAACACTATCAATATCCACAACATTTCCAATCAAATTTGCGTACAGGCTGACCACATGAGTAGTCAACGCTTTTGCGGTCTTTTCCCCCTTCTCTTGAAGCTCACGTTGAAGGTACTCGGTATGTACCTTGTCGATGGCTTCATCAGGAGCCTTGTCGACAAAGCCCTCTGTACATTTCTTCGGTAGGAGATGTCCCTTGCCTTTGCGCAGGGCTTCCTTCAAAACTTGGCGTTGATCTGTGGGTTTCTCAACATGTTCAAAGCCTGCTTCTGCGGCTGTGTCGAATACTTGTGCAATCTCTGACATTCTCTTTATTATACGACGATATCGAAAAAAGCAAAACGCGATCAGGGTATACGGTAGTATTACAGCGATATACAAACACCACACTTCCATTTATAGCAAGTGTGTTTGGTCAACCGCGCTAGACTACATTCTACTCGGAGATATATCGATGACCTTTCGTTTGATTATCTGAAACCCACATGGGCTGCATGTTGGTGTAGTGGAGTCTTGCAATTTGCACCTCTTCGCTAGGGTATACCCCGTTCTCCCTGTACTTTATCGGTATCTTATGGTCGAACTGCCACTGCCCCCGGTTTCCCCAGTTCATCCCGCCTCTAAACTGTGCTTGGATGTGCTTCATAAATGTCCCTATCATAATTTAGGGACTTATGAATCCTGTCTAGAATTAGCCTATATAGATATCCAGGGCGATCGCATATGGGGCAATGCCGCCTTTGTTTTTTATTGGGCATTTGATACGTTCCCTTGACGACCTATCAATATAAAGGCATTTGATGCATTGACTCGTTCGTTGTCCATCCCCTTTGACCCTGAAATTATCTAGTGGCAAAGCCTGCTTACAGTGTGTGCATTTTCTGCCCCCCTCCATATTGTTTTTGTTTTGTAAAATACTACCTTTACAAAACTTTGGACAGTTTCCAGAAACCCTCGTCATTCAAAAATGTTTAAAAAACAAGTGGGGAGGTATGTACCCCGTCATCGTGCGCGACTCTTTTATCGTAAAACGCCAAGAGTCCGAGCTTGTTCTGTTCGTACGTAATCATACCCCGTTCATGTACCCGAAAACCTACATTTTTGGCCATGTCTAGACCACCCTTTAGCGCACTTATGTACCTGCTATAAGTCACAGCATTTTGCCTCTTTGACATGCCCTTACATGAAAATTTCGTACCTTCTTTGCCTTCGATGAAATAGCACTTGGCCGTCAGGTCAATCATATGAAACCCAATGAATTCCGCTTTGAATAATCCTCCCGTTCGACTCAAGTATTTATCGGTGACGAGCCAGTTTTTCACGTCTTTGTTGTAAGTGTCAAGCAGTTCGGGGCGAACGACATCTCTCAACTCTTCCCCAGAGATGGCAAAATACGCACTGTCAGTATCCATGTAGATGTATTCGAAATCTCGACGATCCACGTTCTTCCAGAAAATCATAGTAAAATTCCAACATCCGAAGCTTGGCTAGTTGGTACACTGCAATACCGCATTGGTAGGCTCTATCGATAGTACACTTGTGTGTGCCCCTTCTTACCTCATACGCATCCCCGATCTCTTCAAGATTCTCTAGGTACGGGTTTCGGAGGGCTGCATCAACCTCCTTTTCATCCCTCGTAAACGTAGTATTTGCGTGCCTCGCTAGGTCCTTAATCATCTTGCCGTAGAAGCTGTTGCCCTTTAGCTTTGCCGTATCTCCCGCAATACGTTTATCAGGGTCCTTATCGGCCTGTCGCTGTGCATCGGCAATTTCTTCTGGGAACCATTCAAATGGCCTACCTTGGGTGTACTTGAGGAACTGGTAAAAAGCAGTCACTTTGAGCCCATGGTCAAGGTACCATTTTAGCACAGGGGTATACAGTAGGATCTTTTCAGCCTTTAGCAACCCCAGAAGCTTACGCGTACCTGGAACACGCTTGCGACCCGTAGTTTTCAAGTACTCGTGCATGCGCTCGGGGATTTGATCGTCGGGTATTTCCTTGACGACAAACAGTGGAGACATTTCGCTGAATTTGTCACGCAGATTTTCAGGCACCTCAATATCCACCTGGGCAAACCCAGAGAGCGATCCATCTCGCACACCTCGCGCTAGTATCTCGATATTGTGTTCCGATGTCGGTGTAGCCACTTTGATCAGCTGTTCCTTCCCACAGGGAAAATCCTGCATCAAGGTACTTGGGTAGAGCATGTTTGCATCATACCCTAGAATGGTCTTGCACTTGTGGGGTTCCTTGTACACGTTATATTTGATACCCGTCACGTCCCTCTCGTGGTATCGACAGAATATGATCGCGGGACCGCCAACCATCCCAGTCCGCAAGAGCTCATAGGCCTCATTCCTCGTACATTTTGTACATGCTTTCTGTACCTGTTCACAACTCTTACAACTCTTGGTGTAGCAGGAGTCCTCGCACTTATGCCTGCATGGGTCTCCTGGGGCGTATAGCTCTAGCTTGGGGTTCAACCGTAGGGATTTGTTTAACACGTACCGCATCGATACACCTGGAATACTTACCGCATCCTTCAAAATGTAAATTCCATCGTCGTAATACTGCAGCCTCGTCTTGTCCAAAGCTTCAAGGAACGGTTCCACATCGGCTAGGTTGTACTCGCGCAGCCAGTCCATCATGGTAACACAGCCTCGTTTGTAAAACTCAGCGCAGAATGTCCCGTACTCTTCGGGAGATAGTGTGTTTTTCCCACTTAGCCGGCTATAGAAGTTCTCGTGCGCGACAGGCCCAACATAGTCCAACTTGTCGTGGCTTGTTAGCCACTCGTATGGAAACATGAGCTTCTCGAGCCTACATTCCAACGATTTGCACCAACCGGCATAGCTTAGACTAGGGGCAAGGAAATTCTTGATGTCGAGGAATTTAAACCTTGAGGTGGTAAGGAACATGTAGTCGTTGTCTTTCTTAGCTACCCTGATCTTATCGACTTGCGTGATCTCTTCAACAAAATACCGCTTGATCAAGTTTATATCGTATTTGCCACTGTTAAACCCAATTACAGCTACTTGGTTTACCCACTCATTCCACAACTCCCGGTTCTTTTTGGATAGCATGTCGAAATCGTCAGGTTTGGGGTACATTCTCTCGACTTCTTCCACAATGAGGGCATGCCTCTTTTCCAGCTGCTCCACAAAATGTTTACCAAGACCTTGGGATTCTCGTGCTCAATGAACGTCGGGTGGTTATTCAAGCTATCGGCAATACCAACACTTACATGAACATGTCTCGAGAGGTATGTTAAATCAGATGTTTGCTGGTAGTTTAAAGGTGCTAGGAGGGCCTCGAAATCAAACAGGATATAGTGAGGATAGGGCCTTAATTCCTTCTGAAAGTAACCTCCTGATTTTGGGTGGTTTTTCACATTCCCAAGCTGTGACGAGGTTGCAGCCTAAACCCTTTATCAACTTTTCCTTAGACAGGGTTGCACCGTAACGATTCTTGTCCGTGTTGCTTCTCTAAGGCTGACAGGGACATCCATGCCATTTAGAACCATTGTATTCATAGACAGTCTTTGTGATAGGTTCATACCCATCAACTTTCCACTCCTTTTTACCCTCGCGAATAACGCGCTCACCACCATGTCCACAGAGTGCATGATGTATATGCCTTCCGGTTTGCTTCGATATGTATTCGATCCATTTTGAAGCATCGTAGCTGAATTGATTATGAGGTGACAAAACAGTTGGCTGTAATGATAATACTTGTCTAATGACAAACGGGAGTAAAATGTAGAGGTCCAACCCTCTAAAGGTTTTGCATTAAGCAAATCTCCCTTATTACGCTTTCATCGTAAAAGACCTTCTCCGCCTTGCTCGGCATACGTTTCACCTTCCCGCGCTTGCAGATAATTGTCGTCTTGACGCCCTCGCATTCGTTCCTCTTATGTCGCGTGAGATTCCAAGCCCTCTTTAAAAACTTGTCCACAGGCCTCACATTCCCAGTGCTGGGTCAGCACGTCTAAATCCTTGATGTAAAAACAGTGGCCATCCAGCATACCAATATTGATAATGTCTAAACCTTTTTTGTACTGCTTTTGACCATAGACGAGTCGCCATGGTGCTTTCTCGAGTTTGTCTTGGGCTCAAAGACTCTAATGTTGACGTTGAATTGTTTGGCAACTCCCTCAAGATCACCAGCCTTGTGGGGCGCACATCTTTGCGTTTAAGCTTAGGGTCCTTGTAGTAATTCCGGGCTAAAGTGAGAGCTGTTTTTGTTAAACGTTCTGTTTCCCGTACTACGTTGGCCCTCTCTCTCACAGCTAAGCATCTCCAGAAGCATAGGTTGTCTGTTCGTTCTTTTTTCCCATCCATGGGCGTAGATGCTCCCTCTTATTTCGTAACCAATCCGAAAGAGGGCCGCATCCCAGAAGAGGTTCACGCGTGGTTATCACCTTGATCTGCACATGACCAAAGACGATTTTCCCTTCATATGCCCCGGGGTGAAGGTGGTCCCAACGGGTGGTAATAAGCCTTGGTCCAAAACTCGCCATCCTCCAGATCCAGACGCTTCATCTCGCATTCTTCAATAAACGCTTCGATTTCCGCTATACTTGACAGCGACATGGAGCTCTTAGTTTTGTGGTAATCAGACACACCACCCCCACCCTTGCAAATATCACAGCTGAAACTATATACGATCTTAACACGCATGTCCACGTGTGACGTAATTCTTTGCATAATCGGATCCTTTAGAGGTTCAAATGCTTGTTGAACCGCCATGTTTGATCCTATTTCCATCCTCCAACATCTGGATATCGTCCTCAGGGCCCTGAATATCCTCCTGCTGATTACATTCTTAAACCAACTCATCTTCACTTTCTTATATACACATTTCAGATTTTTGTGAAGTGGTCAAAAAGTTGAGCAAGTTGGGAATTTCCCTACTACACTTGCGCATGCTTTTTTGTCACATTACTGCGCATGCTTTGATTTTTTGCGGATTTTGTTGTTAGATGTTGGATTTTTTGTTGGCTGTCGGATTTTTTGTTGGATTTTTGTTGTATTTTTGTGATGAACAGCTGTGACGTCACAAGCGTCTTTGTGTATGATATTTTTTGTGAGAGTTTGACCGTGGTTTTTGGTAAAGTGTGGATATACGCCATCCCTATACTAGCTGATTTATCAAAAAATGATGTTTTTTTTGGCATTATGACCAATTATTTAAGCTCTTGTATTGACCCAAAATTCTGCTGAGATGATTCACTGTATACTATATAAATTTAATATCTTGTTTTTAGGTGTTGAATTTGAATATTTGCACCTTAACCTCAGCTAGACATTTTGGGTACCTTGGTTCAGGAATATGAGTCGAAACCCTTGTACCCTTTTCAGAAGTCCTGTCCTACCCTCTCTGTCTGTTTGTTTGTTCAATTTTTGTGCCAATTATCTCCTTGGAAAAAAGGAAGAATTGTGTTCCTTTATATGAGCATATTCTTTAGAGGAGCAAAACCTCTAGAATTTAAATTTTTAAGACTTAACTTGGTCGAGTTTATCATTGTGCGTGCACTTCGTTAATTTTCATTCTTCTGTTGTATGCTCCCGGTCTAATATGGTACATAGCTTAGATGTATTGAGTATACGTAATCTTTGAGTTGTAGGGGGGAGAGTTTCTATTAAGGTGCCTGCCTGCCTTGCTGTTTACACTGCTTTTGCCTACCCTTCCTATGCCCTTGCCTGTGCCTCCCATACCTTGCCTACCCCTGCCTTGCTGATTCCTCTTCCTGTTTCCTTGCCTGCCTTTGCCGTGCCCTTTCCTTGCCGTGCTTAATGCCTTTGCCTTGGCAACATCCGGACAACACTTTCTATATTGATTGCAAGCGATGCAAGCAGTACAGATTTCCACATGAGTGCTGAATAATGTACCAAAGAAAGGAAAGACAACTGAGTGGGACGTTACAAGAAGGTTTTTTACATAGGGTGCAACTTTTGTCCTTTTGAATTACCCACTTGAATAAGACTTTAGGCGAAGGACGCGTGTCATAGGTTGCGCCAACGCAGAACGAAGTTACACTTTGGCGGCAGACAGTTCACACAGAGACATCACATCGGCCGTAATTATTATGCAACAGTTTTGCTACACGATTATGTGTATTGTTAACAAATTTCAGATTCTAATAAAAAAACTAGCAGAATACTAGTCGAGAACAGATACCTCGCAATGCAGATAGAACTAGTCGTTTAAGACTGAAACTTTGATGAAACAATATAGAAAGTGTTGCGGAGAGGTTGCCAAGGCAAAGGCATTAAGCATCACGGCAAGGGAAGGGCACGGCAAATGCAGGCAAGGGCACAGGAAAGAGGAATCAGCAAGGCAGGGGTAGGCAAGGCATAGGAGGCACAGGCAAGGGCAGAGTAGGCAGGCACCAGGAAAGGCATAGGAAGGGTAAGGGTATTATTAGGCACGGCAAGGTAAGGGCAGGACAAAGGCAGGCAAGGAAACAGGAAGAGGAAACAGCAAGGCAGGGGTAAGCAAGGCATGGGAGACACAGGCAAGGCCATAGTAGGCAGGCACCAGAAAAGGCATAGGAAGGGTAGGCAAATGCAGTGCAAGTAAGGCAAACAGCAAGGCAGGCAGGTACCTTAATAGAAACTCCCCCCCTACAACTCAAAGATTACGTATACTCAATCTAAGCTATGTACCATATTAGTCCAGGAGCATAGAAAATATTAAGGGGCAAATATTTCGAATTCAACACCTAAAAACAAGATATTAAATTTATATAGTATACAGTGAATCATCTCAGCATAATTTTGGTTCAATACAAGAGCTTAAATAATTGGTCATACTGCCAAAAAACTATCATTTTTGGATAAATTTGAGATTAAAAGTCAACTTGGTTCTAATTAATTTGACAATATTGGTCTTTAATAACTCTAACAACATTAAAAGTCAGGGTACAGAAATGATCAGAGCAGTCAACGAGAAAGGCAAGATTTTTAAGTAAAAAACGCTTTTTATGGTTTCTTGTGCCTACCAGGTTTGTAACACAAAACTTTTTACCACACTTGATAGATCTATATTACAAAAACATGGCATTTTTGTGACCTATAAATGAAAGTGATGAATGTACTCCCTCCATGACTCAAAGATTACCTATGTATTATCATCAATATAGCTATATAATATACTCATGATTACCTGGTTGTTGCGTACAAGATAATTATGTTTTTCCTAGCCCTGTCCAGGATTTGAACCTGGATCTCTCATTTGCATGAGTGTCATAGCCATTAGACCAGCAGGGCATAAACATATATATATACAAAACTTTAAATAGCCCGTAAAACGCTTGGTGGAACATACAATACAAATTGTAAACTGTGCCCGAGAGAGATTGAAATAGGAGGGTTTGGTGGTAGCCCGTGTAGATTGCCTAGGGGAACGTCGTAAAAATCGTCTTTCACAGATGAAGATTTATGGTTATCAAGTGTTCTTGATCAACCCTTAAAATGAAATAACACTTTGGGTCAAGCAGATCCTTTTCC